>CM038669.1:197030395-197610395 GCA_021605145.1 Aegilops bicornis | reverse complement strand
TTTAGGGCTATTTGAGCCTGAACTAGCTCAAACTAACTCTAACCCATGGATACAACAGCAGTTAATCAGCCGATAATTTGTAAGAATGCAATAAACTCCTTCTGGCCCATAATATAAGATGTTAATTCATCTATATGTGAGTATATTGGATGTTATAAGATATTATAAAAGAGTGTTGTACTACATCATTGTGCAAATGTTGTTTAGCTTCTAATATTAACTTGGTGCTTTTAGGTACATAAGTCATTGGTAAAGATCCGCGCTTCGACCCTTTCTGCGTATGGGGCAATGAGATACCGATGAACTGGCATCAAGTGAGGAAGCTGATAAAAATTGTTAGTAAAATGGGTCAAAAGATGGTAATTAAACTATTTGTTTACACTGTATCCAAGACAACAGCGAACTGCAGGATGGTAAGTAAGAACTCTGCAGCCTTCTTTTTACTGCCCATAATGAGTTGTGTTAGATGACAATGTCTGAATATTTTTCCTTTGTAGTGGTTGCCAAAACAGTTTACTCAAGATTACCTCTCAAACTACATGATTGGTGGGCATGCAAAGGTTAAATTATTTCTACCAGAACACGATGATTATCTAGATGTTTTCATGAAGACCGTGAAGGATGGGTGGTCGGCCATCACAAGGGGTTGGACTAGAGTCGTGTGTGCCTTCTGCATGGAGGCGGGCACAATATGGGCATTCCGCTCCACCTTATTCAGCAACCAGAATGTATTTCGCCTCTTCCTTTACCGTCTTTAATAGTACAAGTATACAATTGTGGTTCATCATTCTTTATTTGGTTCTTATGTAATTCTTGAACATATGTACCTATGAATCGAATAATGCATTGGTTGTTTGAACCTGATGGATATGAATAAAGCTATAGCATACATTCAAATTCAAATCCGGTACAATTTGAAATAACAGCAGTTAAATTACAATAAAATTACACTCTCCAGGTCGGTACGGAACACACAGTTGGTAAAACACAAACGTTTGCGATATACACCATAATCTGACATGATTCACAAAGAGGAAACATGTGCAAGCATGCACACAGTTTCCATTTGCAAAGCGTGTGCGATGACAGACAAGATCACAAACGGTGCGGGCAAACTAAACGTTTGTGATAGTTGCCTTATCATACACGATTCACAACCATGAACTGTTTCTGATGAAGTATGCATCATAAATGTTGCACCACAGAATAGCATGTGTGATAGTTGTCGTGTACGACAATGTTACGACGGTCCAACATTTTGTAATCCTGTCCGACACTCGTACGACTTAGCTAATCTTCTTAATTATTTATCGCATACGGTTTGGGAAAAGCGAATGTGTGTGATTGTATGCTTATCATACACGTTCTATAATAGTGAACCGTTTGTGATGGGCCCCGCATCGTAAACGTAGCACCACAGAATACCGACTACGATGGCCATGCGAGCACAAATGAGTAGGAGTGTTGTATATGCATCTCGGCTCCCTATCCCTGATGGTTTCTGGGTCGTGTGGGAAGGACCCCCTATCGCCCACACTCACTTGGCGATGGTTCCAAATGTCATTGCGGAAAGGGGTTAAAAACCGTTTGTATAGCACCGACGCGTACCAGTGGTTCTCCACAAATCTGTCAAGCTGATCCATGATGAACACTTGATTGAAGTAATGAGGTGCATCAGAGTTAGGGGTGGGCATAAAAACCGACAAACCAAAGACCGATCCAAAGCCGATACCAAGAAAACCGAATTTTCAGTTTTTCTTACTGCTACAGTAAAATTCGATTTCCAGTTGTATTAACCGAATTAAATTCGGCAGGTTCGGTTTAATACCGATTCACCGAAACAAAAACCGAAGTAAACAACGAACAGCAGAAAGATTAGATTCTCGGTGCCCACGTAGCTAACCAGGGTACGAGTTAGTGGCCGCAAGCACGTGTACGTGGGCTGACCACACGTACGTGGTAGTACACTATGAAGGCCCAATATTTTAGTGAATGGCATCTCCCAGCCCATGTCAGTCTTCGCTAAAAAAAAAGGAGTGGGCGTGCGAGCGTCCGACCAGGGATACCTTAGTCCCACATCGCTTGGCTAATGAGAAAAGATGGGGACTTGCGGCTATATAAGAAGGTGCTCTGACCACAATTGTTTAAGGCAAGGTCCATTTGGTATTAACCGAATACCGCACCGAATCAGTCGATTAACCGAACTTTTGGTTTTCTATTTTATATTCGAATTTTTGGTTTCTATTTCTGCAAACTGAATTTGAATAAATTCCGAACGGTAGAAACCGAAATTCGGTTTGTACTGAACGCCCACCCCTAATCAGAGTGATCATTGGTCTGTTCAACAGGAGCAGTTTGTACCATATTTTGCTCGGTCGAAGGCATAGAAGCCAATGGTTTTGTCAATGTAGGAGCAAATTGAGCAGCCTTTTCTTTCATAACATCAGCTCGTGGAGCATTTTGCTCAGCAGAAGGAGCTATTATTTTCTTCACCTTTGGCTTTGGAATTTTCTCTCCTGGCTTAGTTGTGCTTACTGGAGCTTCAACAACTAAGTCTTGCAAATCAATCGCCTCAGGATGAGGGGTTGTGTTCACATGATCTACCATAGTGACAGTGGTACGGGGTGTTTTTCTCTTCAGAGTGATCTTCTTCGGGGGTGCTATTGGAACTGCACTCGCTCGAAGATCAGGCAGTATGGTGGAAGTAGTGATGTTCACTTGCTCGAAAAGAGTTGCATCAACTTCTTCCCTTGTGAGTGGAGGATCATCTTGATCGGAGGATTCATTTTCATCATTCCTACCAACTAGTGCAACTGGTCTCTTCTTCGGCATGCTCTTTTTCTTCAAAGCAGTAGAACTGGGATCATGCTTAAGCTTGGAGCGGCGTTCTGTTTTTCCTTCAGCCTTCTACTTTTCAACATCTGACTTGATAAGGTGACGATTTTCCTCTTTGCAAGCTTGTTCTTTCTTAGCCTTCTTGGATCTCTTTTCAGCATTCTTTCGGCGCTTGGCCAAATCATCGGGATATGATTCGGGAGTGCGAAGAGATGACTTCACGGCATTTGCAGGTGGCAGTGGTCTCTCCTGAGGATCACCTAGAATAGTGAGTCTAATCTCACGGCAGTCACCCCGTGGAGGATGGAAAGCAAATTTCTCAGCAGACCGAGGGTGAACCATTTTACAGTGAACCATTTGCGCACCCAGTGGCATCGAATCTTTTGCAGACACTTATCTTTTCTCTTTTTGTCTCGACTGGAACAGTTTTATAGTCATCATGTGAGATATACTCTGCTGAATTTGCATAGGGTTGCCTGCCTCCTTTTTTTCTTCGGTGCATCTGCTTCTTGCTCGTTTTCATTTAGTTCGGATCTCTTCCTTTTGTTGGTTGATGGGCCTACCATTGGGCCCTTGGCATTTGGAGCCTTTGATTCATCAGTTGTGCCCATGATTACCTCATCTTAATCTACCATGCTCATTGGTCGAGTAGAATCCTCAACAGAATGCATACACCTGTGAATTGGAATAGATATGAGGGGGAAATGGGGACAGGGTTACAAATGCTCACAATGAATATTTTTTAGAACAAAAACATTTTGAAGAAGAATTAGATGCAGACTTTGAGAAATGTTTCGAATGAAGGAAACATATAGAATGAGCTAGTAGGTCCGAAGAATATACTAGACAGCGTGCTAGGCATTTCATTCGAGCGAAACATAACACAAACCCTAGATCTGAAGAGATTTGGATGTGAGGGGCAACTACAAACCACATCGACACTAGTAACGGTAAAAACCTAGATTTAAGATATGCAGTAAAATCAAAAGAAAATAACCGCACACGAACTCAAATCGTGAAGAATGCAGGCCCGAGTTTGAACCACACGTACCCTAGCTTGGTGACGTGCAGTAGCTACGGCGGCGTGGGGAAGAAGATGTCCCGCGGTGGCACGGAAGGACTCCGGTGACCAATTTCTGGAAGTGAAGTGGCGAAGAGGTCGTTGGCGTCAAGCTCAAGGTGGAGCGCCGCAGCGAGGGTTTCGGCGGAGAGGAGGCGAGTAGAAAGAGAGGTGAACTGGATGGAAGAAGGGGTGTGCGGTTTTATATGCAAAGGGATTTAATCGCACATAGTGAATTTTGATCGAACGGCCTCTATTCAGAGACCATTGTGATTCAATGGACAAGATGGAGTGGCAGTTGATGTATTGCACGTGGCAACCGTCATAAAGATCATGGTCCTGACTTGGGCGGGAAACCCCAAATTTTGGACAGCTTTCGCCAAAATAGATTAATGTTCGGACCGAATCTTAATCGTGGTCAAGGACACCAGGCAAAGTTTTGTTCCAGATAAAATTTAGCATTTGTAATGGATCAACATAGACTGGAAGAGATAGAGCAGAAGGAAAACAGGGTCCTAGACATTTCACTCAGACAAATAAACACAAATGCCGAACAAATAGCTATGAGAGAAATGCATTTGGACAAACACAAAAGCTTTCGGTCGAAAATAATTCCAAAGAAAGAAAATTGTGGTGGCACAACCCACCGTATACGAACTGTATGACCCCAAGCATCACACAATTATCGTGGCACCCAGTTAATCTAGTTCTCCGTTAATGTATTCACTCTTAGAAAGAAAATTTCACTTTGTCAAAATTTTCAAACTCTTCTAGCGTTATGCACCCATTCATTCAAAGATGTGGAAGTGTTAGCATGGGTGCCGAGACCAGCTTACTGCATGTTTGCGAAGTCTAGGATATTTAGCTCACACAGTAATGCATAGAATCTCTTCTCCTCGAGAGGCTTGGTGAAAATATCAGCGAGATTGTCTTCGGTCTTGACGTGATTGATGACAATATCCTCTCGAGCAACATGATCGCGAATGAAATGGTGTCTGATGGCAATATGCTCGGTGTGAGAATGCGGCACAAGATTATGTGCAATTTTGATGGCACGCTCATTGTCACAATATAGAGGAATATGCTTGACCTTGATGCCATAATCCTTCAGTGCCTGCTTCATCCACAATAACTGAGTGCAACAAGTGCGAGCAGCAATATATTAGGCCTCGGCCGTGGAAAGAGATACACAATTCTGCTTCCTTGATGACCAACATGATCTACCGAGGAAATGACATGTCCTGAAGTAGATTTCCTGTCAACCAAGTCACCAACTCAATCTGAGTCTGAACATCCAATGAGATCAAACTGTGCCCCCTTAGGATACCATAAACCTAAGGTGGGGGTGTGAGCCAAATATGTCAAAATGTGCTTGACCGCTTGGTGATGTGATTAGTTCGGTGCAGCATGATAGAGGGCACACATGCAAACACTCAACATAATGTCAGGTATGGATGCACATAGATAAACAAGAGAACCAATCATAGAATGATAGGCTTCTGATCATAATCCTTACTGTACACTTCCGCATCCAGCTTACCATTCGTGGGCATAGGGGTTTTATAGCCCTTCCTTTTGGAATCTTGCATTTTGAACTTCTTCAGGCATTCTTTCAGATATTTATCCAGAGAAATGAAAAATACATTTGCCTGTTGACGAATTTGCAGTCCAAGAAAGAACTTGAGTTCACCCATCATAGACATTTGATATTTGTCAGACATCATTTTCCCGAACTCTAAGTTGCAGGCATTGTTTGTACATCCAAAACTAATATCATCCACATAGATTTGACGTATGAATAGATCATTATCAACAGCACGAGTGAAAAGTGTGGGATCATTGGATCCTGGCCTGAACCCTTTATCGAGCAAAAACTTCTTCAAGGTGTCATACCAAGCTCGAGGGGCTTGCTTCAGCCTGTATAGAGCCTTTTTAAACCTGAAAACTTTGTTAGGAAACTCAGGGTGTTCAAAGCCAGGTGGCTATCTAACATAAACTTCCTCATCAATTTCACATTGAGGAAAGCACTTTTCACATCCATTTGATAAAGCAAGATATCATTGTAATTTGCATAAGCGAGAAGAAGGCAAATTGCTTCAAGGCGTGCAACAGGAGCATATTTTTCACCGAAATCAATACCTTCTACCTATGTGTACCCTTGAGCAAAAAGACGTGCTTCGTTTCTCACAACAATGCCATTTTCATCTTGCTTATTGAGGAAAATCCATTTTGTGTTGACGATATGGTGCTTCTTAGGATTTGGTTTGTCAACCAATTCCCACACATCATTTAGTTTGAATTGCATCAACTCCTCTTGCATGGAATTCATTCAATCTGGATCATTCATGGCTTCTTCGGACTTGGTAGGTTCTGCCAATGAAACAAAGGAGAAACTGCCACAGTAGTTAGCCAAACGAGTCCGTGAACGAGTTGTGGGTCGATAACCTGGATTATCAATTTCATCGAGAATTAATGAAGGATCAACTCGATTTCCCACTCGAGGATGAGCATTTTCTTCATGATGATCATCATCATTTTCATCAGAATCAGCATTTGTATTATCATTCCCTTCGGGATTGCCATTTTGATCGGCATTTGGATTTTGATTTCCGTTTGCATTTGGAGGAGCATTTGCTTCGGCAGTGGCTTGACGAGTTCTACTTCGAGTCATAGGAGCATCACCATCAGAGGATTCAGGTGCATTTACTTCAACTGGATTGACACTCCCTATAGCCATTTGCCGAATAGCATTGTAACGCCCCCGATGTAACTTTCCATAATTGTAACTCCAACTCTTGCCATTTTCGGCATTGTGATATGATATCCCCCCCCCCCCACCCGTGGTTGGGTTTTTCTTCATTTTGCATTTTGTCCATGTCATGCATTTTATCATGTCATCATGTGCATCGCATTTGCATACGTGTTCGTCTCATGATTCCGAGCATTTTTCCCGTTGTCCGCTTTTGCAATCCCAAGACTCCTATCTCCCCGGCGGTCCCTTTTACGTTTTTCCGTGTGCGGGTACTAAACCTTCTCGAAATGGACCGAGGTTTGTCTAGTGGCCTTGGTATACCACCGTAGACCACCGGTCAAGTTTCGGTCATTTGGAGCTCGTTTGGTACTCCAACGGTTAACCGCACTTTCGCTAAGGCTTCTTTTAAGTTGCAGCCCAACACCCCTCCAAAACAGCCCAATAACCCATCTAAGTCACTTCCATGCTCTCCGTCGTTCGATCACGATCGTGTGGGCGAAAACTACACCTCATTTGGACTCTCCTAGCTCCCTCTATGCTTATTTAAGCAAACCCTCCAAATCTAAGGTCTAACCCTAGCCTTCCACCTCGCGCCCGGGGCGAAGCGTCCGCCTCCGCCGGACACGTCCGCCCGCCAGCCGCCCGCCAGCCACTCGGGTCGCGACACGTGGCCGCCGCCACCGCCGCCAGCGCCCATGAGCCCACTGGCCCGGCTTTCCGGCCGGGTCGCCGCGCCCCCCTCATGGGCGCCGAGGCCCGCCGCCTCGTCTCCTCCACCGGCTCCCCCGCCTCGCCAGCCACCGCGCCTCGCCTTGCCGATCGCCGCCAGCCGGATCCCGCCCGGCCGCCTTGCCCGCGTCGCCTTACGGCGCGCCTCCCTCCTCGGCCTTTGCCTCCTCCTCGTGGCAGCCCAGCGCCCGCCGGCCGTCGCCGATCCGGCCGGCCCGATCCGCCTCGGGCCACGCGCGCCGTTGACCTCTCTCCCCTTCCTTTTTTTTCAAGTCTTTATATATTATTGATTTTTGTTGCATTTTCAAAGTGGTATATCTTCGCATCTGTAGATCCATTTTGCGCGTATTATATGTCAAAATGTTCGTCTCGAAGAGTAGATCATTTCGTCTCATTGCATCATTTTCATTTGAGCTCATATTGATGCCCTAAATGCTGTTAGAAGAGGGCTATGTGATGTTAGTTTCTGTTTCTTAACAGAACTTGCACTTTTGTTATTTTTTCCATGATTGATGTGTGCACCCTATGAATTGGAGTCCTACATGTGTTTTGTAATATTCCATGCCATATTTCCAGGGGTGTATGCCATTTATTTTGTGATCTATGTGGTGACTAGCACAAGCATGCAAAGTAGGTGTCCTGATGTTGCTGATTTCAGCCCTGTTTAGCTGATATTTTGATGCCATGTTAACTTGATGCTACCGAGAGATCCATGCATATTTTGAGATACTTCAGTAAGGATGTTTTGTTAAACATGTCTTTCTCTATCCATCCATGTCCTTGTTTGCAATTATGGAGTACCATAGCTTTAGTCAATCGAGTTCTATTTTTGCTATAAAATGTTTCCTGGCAGATTGTTTACATGTTATTCAATTTTTCCAAGGTTGTTGTGTTTGATCCATGTATGCTATGTTATTGTTCTTGCCATGTATGTCATCTATGACATGTCTTCTTGATGTATGTATGCTTAGTTTATCATATAAGGCTCTGTAGTGAGTGCATTGAGCTTGTAAACATTCCTACTTGTTATCAGTTTTTGACATGCCATGTTGCTGAATCTGTTAACGAAACTTTCAATATTGACATGGGTGTTACTATATTTTCGGATCCTTTTTGGCTTATGGTCAGTAAGGGACTTTTGTTCTATGCTTTGAGTAGATTCATGCCATGCCTTGTTTTGCTATTTTAAGTTCCTGTAGCAGGTAGTTTTGTTGCTATGAACATTGCAACCTGATGCTGTTTTTGCCATGTCCAGCCTGATATTTTGTGCACTTTTGCCATGCTTGTTTGAACCTGTTATGATGTGATTTAGCCGAATCTCAGTGCTCATCTTTTGTCAAGCATCTTGTGTAACTGCCATATACTTTGTTGATACGTTTGGGTGCAGTAGCTTAATTTATTGTTGCTTGCTAAGTGGCATCATGCTGTTAATGGCAGATTTGTGCCATTCTTGTTTTGCTTGTCATTTCCAAACTGTGCATCCGATTCCGGTGATCTTTATATCGATTTCAACCGAAATCATCTCATCTTTCCAGTGGCATACTTGGTTTGCCAAGTTGATGCCTGGTTCATCATTTTCCTTCCGGAGCGCGCATACGCATTGCATATCACATCTCGAATATCATGTCATGTTTTGCATCATGTTGCTTGTGCATTGCACCGTGATTTATTGTGGTTCCTTTGTTTGTGTTGTTGCTTTGGGTAGAGCCGGAGACGAGTGCGTGAACGAGGAACCTGTTGAGAACGCCACGAGGATCAAGCTTTCGACAACTCGAGAACATTGCAGCAAGATGACCATACCCTCGAAATCACTTCTATCTTTGCTATGCTAGATGCTCGCTCTTTTGCTATGCCTATGCTGCGATGCCTACCACTTGCTATATCATGCCACCCATATTGCTATGTCAGCCCTAACCATCCTTTCCTAGCAAACCGCTGATTGGCTATGTTACCGCTTTGCTCAGCCCTCTTATAGCGTTGCTAGTTGCGGTGAAGTCAAGTTTGTTCCTTGTTGGAACATGGAGATGTCGTTCCTGTTTGGAACATGTTTACTTGTTGGGGATATCACAATATATATCTGCTATAATTAATACATCTATATACTTGGTAAAGGGTGGAAGGCTCGGCCTTATGCCCGTGTTTTGTTCCACTCTTGCCACCCTAGTTTCCGTCATACCGTGTTATGTTCCTTGATTTCGTTCCTTACACGGTTGGGTGATTTATGGGACCCCTTGACAGTTCGCTTTGAATAAGACTCGTCCAAGAAGGCCCAACTTTGGTTTTACCATTTGCCACCTAAGCCTTTTTCCCCGGTTTTCGCGAGCCCGAGGGTCATCTTATTTTAAACCCCGGGCCAGTGCTCATCTGAGTGTTGGTCCAAACTAGAGCATCGTGGGACCATTCTGGGCAACTTGGATTACGCCGGTTCCTGTGACGCTTAGCTTATCCGGTGTGCCACGAGAACGAGATATGTGCAGCTCCTATCGGGATTTGTCGGCACAATCGGGCGGCTTCTTTGGTCTTGTTTTATTCTTTGTCGAAATGTCTTGTAGTCCGGGATTCCGAGATTGATCGGGTCTTCCGGTAGAAGGAATATCCTTCGTTGACCGTGAGAGCTTATAATGGGCTAAGTTGGGACACCCTGCAGGGTAATATCTTTCAAAGCCGTGCTGCGGTTATGAGGCAGATGGGAATTTGTTAATGTCCGGTTGTAGAAAACCCGAAGTTGACCTCAATTAAAATACACATCAACTGCGTGTGTAACCGTGATGGTCTCTTCTCGGCGGAGTCCGGAAGTGAACACGGTGTTGGAGTTATGTCGACGTAAGTAGTTCAGGATCACTTCTTGATCGCTACTAGCTTCACGACCGTGCTTTGCTCCTCTTCTCGCTCTCTTTTGCGAAGTAGCCACCATATATGCTAGTCGCTTGTTGCAGCTCCACTTTACTACTCTGTCCTTCCTATAAGCTTAAATAGTCTTGATCTCGCGGGTGTGAGATTGCTGAGTCCCCGTGACTCACAGATACTTCCAAAACAGTTGCAGGTGCCGACGATGCGGGCAGGGTGACTCAACCGAACTCAAGTGGGAGTTCGACGAGGAACGTGGTCGTTACTATGTGTCTTTTTCACGATGATCGGTAGTGGTGCTCAGTTGGGACGATCGAGGATCTGTAGCATTTGGGGTATCTTCTTTTATTTTGGTTCCGTAGTCGGACCTTGAGTGTACTCTGAATGATGGATGTTTATTTATGTATTGTGTGAAGTGGCGACTGTAAGCCAACTATGTACATCTTTCCCTTATTTATTACATGGGTTGTGTGAAGATTACCTCACTTGCGACATCGCTTTCAATGCGGTTATGCCTCTAAGTCGTGCCTCGACATGTGGGAGATATAGCCGCATCGAGGGCGTTACAAGTTGGTAATCAGAGCCTTCCCCGACTTAGGAGCCCCCTACTTGATTGTTTCTTTGGCGTTGTTGAGTCTAGAATGGAAAATGTTTTGAGTCTTAGGATTATATATATCGGAGTAGGATTCTTTTTACTTCCAGTCCTTCGTCAGCTCTGTGAGGTATCCCGACGTAGTGTTTTGACTCTTCTCTCCTCAAATTTCACTAAAAAAATTTAGGATCACGGGGTATCTTGGAATCGTTCCGATGGTTTTGTGTGAGAACATTGTTCTTGGTGCCTCGACATTTAGGGGTTGTGGCAATGTCCCGGGAGTTGAGCTCCGAGGTGTTGTCGCCACAATTTTATCGCTGCGATTCTGGAATACCTGAGTTTTGCCGACATCGAAATCTCTTTTGTGCAGTTGTTGGTGAGATAACCCTGATAGCCCAGATCGAGGCGAAAAGTGGAGTATTGCCATGACTTGTATAACGGATGTTTTTGAAGGTCGAGGTACCACGATTTCCGAGGATTTCTTGGTTATGTGTTGACGGATGGATACAGTGGATCTAGGTATTGTTAGTTTGGGTGATATATTTTGTGTCCCCTGTATCCCCAACACCAGATTGCATAACCGAAAGTTTCGGGAGTTTATAGGTGGGAATTCTAGTAGCTTACGGGATATCTTTCCGGCGGATGTATGATTTGAGATTGGGGTCCAACGTCTAGTGGTCCGCCCATTCACGGTCGATTCTGATGGTGGTCAGACGCCTTAAAGAATCCTTGGCTATGCTGATTCGGGACGTCTTGTTTGTCATTCATGACGGCCGCTATATCGTCGTGGTCCGTGTGGGCCCCACCACTAACACTTTGGGCGTAAATCTCTATCATGTGTTTGTTCCGGCTCATTCTAGAAGCCAATCTTTTGTTTTCAGTTGTGATATTCGATTTGTTTCTAAGACAGATGTTGTTTCCATATCTTTATCTAAGTGGCTTCTCACCTTAATGGACGTGTGATGATTAACTTTGGAATTCATTCGTTCATTCTTGTTCGAATGTTTATTGTGAAGACTATATGTTGCAATTTCTATCCGTTGATTCTACTTATCTATTTGTCTATCAAAGGACTAACGGATGTCACCCTCTTCAGGATGGCTCCGCCAACGCGTCTGAATCCGGATCGCAATGATGGGGATCAGTCGAACCCTCCACCTCCACCTCCACCTCCGCCTCCAGAGGCATGGCAAGCTATCATGGCAGCCACCAATGCCAATGCTCAGATGATTTTGCAGCTCTTGCAAGAACGCATTACTCGAGGCAAGGCAATCAAGGAAATCAAGGTCAAGGCAACAATCAGCCGCACTTTGCTACTCTCGATCGGTTCCTCGCTAATCACCGAAGTCTTTCGGTTTACGTGTCGAGGCCACGACGCCGACGATTGGCTTGTGGACATCTGCAAGCATTTTGATTGTAGCAATGTCGCACGAGGACTTTGTCAAGTTTGCATCGTTTCAACTCAAGGATCAAGCTGCCGAGTGGTACCAAAGCAATACAAAGATTCCAGAGGAGGTCGTGTCATTACACGGGATGAGTTCCGCCGTGATTTGAGCACATCACATTCCGAAAAGTGTTGTTGAGAGCAAGCGTGAGGAGTTCCGCAATCTCAAGCAGTGGCAACATGTCCGTCTATCAATACAATATCCAGTTCTGTAAGCTCGCTCGTTTTGCTAAGCAAGACGTTCTCGATGAAAAGAGTATGATCTATCAATTCGGAGGTGGTGCGAGAGAAGATCTGCAATTAGCTCTTGTGCTTTTTGAGCCGATAAGTATGATGATTTCTACAACATGGCATCAAGCAAGAAGCTGCCCAGCTCAAATGTGAGGCTTCTAAGAAGAGAATCAGGGATGCAGTTCAGTCTTCTTCTTCCTCTCAAGTGGCAGCTAAGCAGCAGAAGTTTTACCTTCCTCCTCCTCCGTTCCGTCAGCCTTATCGTGAGAAGAACTCGGTGGCCGTGGATCTTCCCACCCACCCAACTCGCTATCGTAACAAGTCTAATTCTCAAGCTCCAAGGTCAAGTGCTCCTTACCACCGTCCGCTTCTCCGAGGTGACTTGCAACAAATGTCGTGAGAAAAGGTCACTATGCGAACAAATGTTTCAACCAGAGGCGCCTTCCGCCTCCTCCTCCTGTGAAATCTTCGAGCAATGGAGTGGTCAAGCATAATCCCAAGACTGCAAAGGTCAATATGATGAATGCAGCTCAAGCAGAAGATTCTTCTGATGTGATTATGGGTAATCTTCCAGTTAATGATATTCCTGCAAAAGTTCTATTTGATACTGGTGCATCGCATTGTTTCATGTCTAGATCATTTGTTGCAAAGCATGATTTCATTTCGGAAATGCTGGAAAAACCCTTGGGAGTTGTTTCTCCAGCCTCTTCTATGAGGGCTACCACAAGGATTCCGGATGTTTCTATCAAGATGGGCGATTATAGATTTTGGCTAAACCATTTGTCCTTGGTGACTCGGATATTGATCTTATTCTTGGAATGGACTGGCTTTCTCAAAGACAAAGCTCAGCTTGATTGTGCCGCCAGTGGAAATTCAATTGACTCACTCTTCTAATGATGTGATCATCTATGCCCTTCGTGATGAAACCATTCGGTTGTTTTCTCTCAATGAGAAGGGCGAACTGAATGCTATCTCTCAGATTCCAGTCGTTTGTGAGTACCAAGATGTCTTTCCAGAAGAGCTTCCGGGTATGCCTCCTCATCGGCTAGTTGAGTTCGTTATTGATCTTGAGCCTGGCACTGAACCAGTTTGCAAGCGTCCATGCAAGCTTGGACCTAATGAGCTGAAGGAATTGAAGAAGCAGCTCGATGAACAAGAGCGTCTGGGTTTGATCAGACCGAGTTCATCTCCTTGGGGTTGTGGTGTTCTTTTTGTCCAGAAGAAGGATGGCACGGACCGACTTTGCGTCGATTACCGTCCATTGAATAAGAAGACAATCAAGAACAAGTATCCACTTCCCAACATCAATGAGCTTTTCGAGCAACTCAAAAGTGCTACAGTGTTCTCCAAGCTTGACCTTCGTATGGGTTATCATCAGATTCGCATTCGTGAACAAGATATTCCCAAGACAGCATTAGAACAAGCTTTGGTTCTTATGAATATCTTGTCATGTCTTTCGGCCTCGTCAATGCTCCTCCAACTTTCTCTCGGATGATGAACTTCATATTCAACCCCTACACCAATGAATTCGTCTTGGTCTATCTTGATGATATTTTGGTCTTCTCCAAGAATAAGAAGGATCATGCCAAACATTTGCGATTGGTGCTAGACAAGCCGAGAGAGTATCAATTCTATGCGAAGTTCTCCAAATGTGAATTTTGGCTCGATGAAGTGCTTTATCTTGGTCATATCATCTCCGCCAAGGGCATCATTTATTAATCCCGAGAAGGTGTCCAATTGTGAATTGGGAACCTCCTCGAGAATGTCAAGCAGCTCCGCAGCTTTCTTGGTCTTGCAAGCTATTGTCAAGATTCGTTGAGAACTTCTCCAAGATTGCAAAGACTCTTTGCAACCTCCTCCGGAAGCATGTGAAGTATGTCCGGTCTTCGAGTGTGACGTTGCTTTCAATACCCTCAAAGAGAAACTCGTCACAGCTCTGTCTTGACTCCTCTGATGAATCAAAGCCATTCAAGTTTTCTGTGATGCTTCTCTTCAAGGTCTCGGTGCTGTGTTAATGCAAGAGAAGAGGGTTGTGGCTTATACCTCTACTTGATTGAAGCTCAACGAAAAGAACTACCCCACTCACGATCTTGAGTTGGCGGCAGTTGTCCATGCATTGGTTACATGGAGACATCTCTTGTTGGGAAGGAAAGTGGACATTTTCACCGATCACAAGAGTCTCAAGTACATTTTCACTCAACCCAACCTCAACCTCAAAGTGAGACTCGATGGGTCGAAATGATTCAAGAGTACAACCCAAGTATTGAATATACTCCGCAAGGCCAATGTCATTGCAGATGCTTTGAGCAGGAAGGCTTATCTTTGCAAGAGTCTAATCCTCAAGCCCTTTCGGCGGATCTCTGTGAAGCTTTCATAAGCTGAATCTTCAAGTTGTTCCTCAAGGCTTTCTTGCCAACCTCATAGTCTCTCCTACTTTGGAAGATCAGATTCATGAGGCTCAACTTTTGGATACCATGGTGAAAAAGGTGAAACGTGGTATCGACAAGGGCATTTCCAAGTACAAGTGCTTCCACGTTGATGACAAAGATACTCTTTTCTTTGAGGACCGGATTGTGGTTCCTAAGGGTGATCTACGAAAAGTCATTATGAACGAGGCTCACAATTCGCTTCTATCCATTCATCCCGGAAGTACGAAGATGTACCATGATCTCAAGCAGTCATATTGGTGGACTCGAATGAAGCGAGAAATTGCTCAATTCGTGAATGAGTGTGATGTCTGCAGAAGAGTGAAAGCAGAACACCAAAGACCAGCTGGTCTCCTTCAACCTCTTGCTATTCCAGTGGAAGTTTGATCATATTGAAATGGACTTTGGATCGGATTTCCAAAGTCCAAGCGTGGAAATGATGCTATCTTCGTTGTCATTGACAAACTCACTAAAGTGGCTCATTTTCTTCCTATCAAAGAATCTATCACAAAGCTCGGTTGGCGAGCTTTACACCTCGAGGATTGTCTCCTTGCGGCATTCCACAATTGATCTCTTGAGACCGTGGCAGCATCTTCACCTCCAAGTTCTGGATTCTTTCGTAAGGCCATGGGCACCAATATTCGCTTTCAAAGACAGCTTTCCATCCTCAAACAAGTGGCCAAGTCGAGCGAGTTAATCAAATCCTTGAAGATATGCTCGTGGCTTGTGTCATTTCCTTCGGTATGAAGTGGGAAGATTGTCTTCCATATGCCGAGTTCTCCTACAACAACAGCTTCCAAGCGAGTTCGGCAAGGCCCCATTCGAAATTCTCTATGGCGAAAGTGCCGTACTCCTCTCAATTGGTCCGAGACAGGTGAACGCCAACTTCTTGGCAATGACTTGATCACGTAAGCGGAAGAAATGTGCCAAGTCATTCGTGAGAATCTCAAAGCCGCATAATCGCGCGGAAGAGCTATTATGATGATAAGCACCGTGATGTGGCTTTTGAAATCGGAGACCATGTCTATCTGCGTCTCTCCAATGAAAGGCACTTTCCCCGGTATCAAAGGGAAGCTTGCCCCTAGATACGTGGGTCCTTTCAAGATCATTGGCAAAAGAGGCGATCTCGCCTATCAACTTGAGCTTCCATCCAACTTTGCAAACGTGCGATGTGTTTCACGTGTCACAGCTTCGCAAGTGCTTCAACACTCTGAACGCACTATCAACTTCGAAGAGATTGACCTTCAAGAAGATCTCTCTTATCATGAGCACCCGTTGCTATTCTTGAAGAAACCGAGCGCAAGACTCGCAACAAGTCAATCAAATTCACGAAAGTGAAGTGGTCACACCATTCCGACCGAGAAGCTACCCGAGCGCGAGGATCACCTCCGTTCGAATATCCGGAGTTCTTTCAGTCCTAGATCTCGGACGAGATCCTCTTGTAGTGGTGGAGTGTTGTAACGCCCGATGTAACTTTCCATAATTGTAACTCCAACTCTTGCCATTTTCGGCATTGTGATATGATATTCCCCGTGGTTGGGTTTTTCTTCATTTTGCATTTTGTCCATGTCATGCATTTTATCATGTCATCATGTGCATCGCATTTGCATACGTGTTCGTCTCATGATTCCGAGCATTTTTCCCGTTGTCCGTTTTGCAATCCGGCACTCCTATCTCCCCCGGCGGTCCCTTTTACGTTTTTCCGTGTGCGGGTACTAAACCTTCTCGAAATGGACCGAGGTTTGTCTAGTGGCCTTGGTATACCACCCGTAGACCACCGGTCAAGTTTCGGGTCATTTGGAGCTCGTTTGGTACTCCAACGGTTAACCGCACTCTCGCTAAGGCTTCTTTTAAGTTGCAGCCCAACTCCCTCCAAAACAGCCCAATAACCCATCTAAGTCACTTCCATGCTCTCCGTCGTTCGATCACGATCGTGTGGTAAAACTACACCTCATTTGGACTCTCCTAGCTCCCTCTATGCTTATTTAAGCAAACCTCCAAATCTCGGTCTAACCCTAGCCTTCCCCTACCTCGCGCCGGACGGCGTCCGCTCATCCGCCGGACACGTCGCCCGCCCGCCGCCGCCGGCCACTGGTCGCGACACGTGGTAGCCCGCCACACGCCCTTGAACCCATGAGCCACGGCCGCCCGCTCCGGCCCGGTCGCGCCGCCGCCCCCTCCCATGGGCGCCCGAGGCCCCGCCGCCGCCTCGTCTCCTCCACGGCCGGCTCCCCCGGCCTCGCCCGCCCGGCGACCCCGCGCCTCGCTGTCGCGCCGGATCCCGCGCGCCGGCCCCGCCGCCGCCGTCGCCTTCCCGGCGCCGCCTCCCTCCTCCGGTCGGCCCCCGCCCCGGCTGCCTCCTCCTCCGGCGAGCCGGCCCGCGCCGTCGCCGATCCGGCCGGCCCGATCGGGCCTCGGGCCACGCGCCGCCGTTGACCTCTCTCCCCTTCCTTTTTTTTCCTAAGTCTTTATATATTATTGATTTTTGTTGCATTTTCAAAGTGGTATATCTTTGCATTTGTAGATCCATTTTGCGAGTATTATATGTCAAAATGTTCGCCTCGAAGAGTAGATCATTTCATCTCATTGCATATCACATCTCGCATATCATGTCATGTTTTGCATCATGTTGTTTGTGCATTGCACCGTGATTTATTGTGGTTCCTTTGTTTGTGTTGTTGCTTTGGGTAGAGCCGGGAGACGAGTACGTGAACGAGGAACCTGTTGAGAACGCTTACGAGGATCAAGCTTTAGACAACTCTGAGAACATTGCAGGCAAGATGACCATACCCTCGAAATCACTTCTATCTTTGCTATGCTAGATGCTCGCTCTTTTGCTATGCCTATGCTGCGATGCCTACCACTTGCTATATCATGCCACCCATATTGCTATGTCAGCCCCTAACCATCCTTTCCTAGCAAACCGTTGATTGGCTATGTTACCGCTTTGCTCAGCCCTCTTATAGCGTTGCTAGTTGCAGGTGAAGCTGAAGTTTGTTCCTTGTTGGAACATGGAGATGTCGTTCCTGTTTGGAACATGTTTACTTGTTGGGGATATCACAATATATATCTGCTATAATTAATACATCTATATACTTGGTAAAGGGTGGAAGGCTCGGCCTTATGCCTGGTGTTTTGTTCCACTCTTGCCACCCTAGTTTCCGTCATACCGGTGTTATGTTCCTTGATTTCGCGTTCCTTACGGTTGGGTGATTTATGGGACCCCTTGACAGTTCGCTTTGAATAAGACTCGCCCAAGAAGGCCCAACTTTGGTTTTACCATTTGCCACCTAAGCCTTTTCCCCGGGTTTTCGCGAGCCCGAGGGTCATCTTATTTTAAACCCCGGGCCAATGCTCCTCCGAGTGTTGGTCCAAACTAGAGCACCGTCTTGGGACCATTCCTGGGCAACTTGGATTACGTCGGTTCCTGTACGCTTAGCTTATCCGGTGTGCCCTGAGAACGAGATATGTGCAGCTCCTATCGGGATTTGTCGGCACAATCGGGCGGCTTTGCTGGTCTTGTTTTATTGCTGTCGAAATGTCTTGTAGTCCGGGATTCCGAGATTGATCGGGTCTTCCGGTAGAAGGAATATCCTTCGTTGACCGTGAGAGCTTATAATGGGCTAAGTTGGGACACCGCAGGTAATATCTTTCAAAGCCGTGCCCATGATTATGAGGCAGATGGGAATTTGTTAATGTCCGGTTGTAGAAAACCCGAAGTTGACCTCAATTAAAATACACATCAACCGCGGTGTAACCGTGATGGTCTCTTCTCGGAGTCCGGGAAGTGAACACGGTGTTGGAGTTATGTCTGACGTAAGTAGTTCAGGATCACTTCTTGATCGCTACTAGCTTCACGACCGTGCTTTGCTCCTCTTCTCGCTCTCTTTTGCGAAGTAGCCACCATATATGCTAGTCGCTTGTTGCAGCTCCACTTTACTACTCTGTCCTTCCTATAAGCTTAAATAGTCTTGATCTCGCGGGTGTGAGATTGCTGAGTCCCCGTGACTCACGGATACTTCAAAAACAGTTGCGGTGCCGACGATGCGGTCAGTAGGTGACTCAACCGAACTCAAGTGGGAGTTCGACGAGGAACGTGGTCGTTACTATGTGTCTTTTCACGATGATCGATAGTGGTGCCCGGTTGGGACGATCGGGGATCCGTAGCATTTGGGGTATCTTCTTTTATTTTGGTTCCGTAGTCGGACCTTGAGTGTACTACGAATGATGGATGTTTATTTATGTATTGTGTGAAGTGGCATTTGTAAGCCAACTATGTACCTATTTCCCTTATTTATTACATGGGTTGTGTGAAGATTACCTCACTTGCGACATTGCTTTCAATGCGGTTATGCCTCTAAGTCGTGCCTCGACACGTGGGAGATATAGCCGCATCGAGGGCGTTACAAGCATCCCATATCAGTGGTTCATCTATCACATTTGGCAGGAGCTCCTTTTGGGATCCATTAGATTCATCAAACCGCACATTTACAATTTCCATAATTTTCATGTGGTAAGAGTTATAGACACAGTACTTATGCGAGTTTGATCCATAACCGAGAAGAAAACCTTCATGTGCCTTAGGTGCAAACTTGGAAGAATGATTCATATCAAGAATGTAACAAGGTACACCAAAAACACGTAGATAAGAAACATTCGGTTTCTTGCCAGTGATAAGCTCATATGAAGTTTTCTTAAGGAACTTGTGAAGATAAACACGATTAATAAGATGACAAGCAGTGTTAATACCTGATGTCTACTACACAACCTTCTTCTTGTAGACGTTGTTGGGCCTCCAAGTGCAGAGGTTTGTAGGACAGTAGCAAATTTCCCTCAAGTGGATGACCTAAGGTTTATCAATCCGTGGGAGGCGAGGGATGAAGATGGTCTCTCTCAAGCAACCCTGCAACCAAATAACAAAGAGTCTCTTGTGTCCCCAACACACCCAATACAATGGTAAATTGTATAGGTGCACTAGTTCGGCGAAGAGATGGTGATACAAGTGCAATATGGATGGTAGATATAGGTTTTTGTAATCTGAAAATATAAAAACAGCAAGGTAACAAGTGGTAAAAGTGAGCGTAAACGGCATTGCAATGATAGGAAACAAGGCCTAGGGTTCGTACTTTCACTAGTGCAAGTTCTCTCAACAATAATAACATAATTGGATCACATAACTATCCCCCAACATGCAAAAAAGAGTCACTCCAAAGTCACTAATAGCGGAGAACAAACGAGGAGATTATGGTAGGGTACGAAACCACCTCAAAGTTATTCTTTCCAATCAATCCGTTGGGCTATTCCTATAAGTGTCACAAACAGCCCTAGAGTTCGTACTAGAATAACACCTTAAGACACAAATCAACCAAAACCCTAATGTCACATAGATACTCCAATGTCACCTCAAGTATCCGTGGGTATGATTATACGATATGCATCACACAACCTCAAACTCATCTATTCAACCAACACAAAGAACCTCAAAGAGTGCCCCAAAGTTTCTACCGGAGAATCACGACGAAAACGTGTGCCAACCCCTATGCATAGGTTCATGGGCGGAACCCGCAAGTTGATCACCAAAACATACATCAAGTGAATCACGTGATATCCCATTGTCACCACAGATACGCATCGCAAGACATACATCAAGTGTTCTCAAATCATTCAAGACTCAATCCGATAAGATTACTTCAAAGGGAAAACTCAATACATTACAAGAGAGTAGAGGGGGAGAAGAAACATAAGATCCTACTATAATAGCAAAGCTCACGATACATCAAGATCGTGCCAAATCAAGAACACGAGAGAGAGAGAGAGAGAGAGAGAGAGAGAGAGAGATCAAACACATAGCTACTAGTACATACCCTCAGCCCCGAGGGTGAACTACTCCATCCTCGTCATGGAGAGCGCCAGGATGATGAAGATGGCCACCTGTGAGGGTTCCCCTCTCCGGCAGAGTGCCGAAACAGGGTGCCAATTGATTTTTGGTGGCTATGGAGGTTTTGCGGCGGCAGAACTCCCGATCTAATCTCTGTTCTGGAAGTTTTACGATATGTAGGTATATATGGATGTGGTACGCGTCGGTGGAGCCACGGGGCCCCACGAGGCGGGGGCGCGCCTAGGGGTGGGCGCCCCCCACCCTCGTGAGCACCTCCCGTATCTCCTGACGTAGAGTCCAAGTCTATCCGGTGGCTTTCCTTCCAAAAATAACTTCTCCAGTTGATTTCGTTCCGTTTCGACTCTGTTTGATATTCCTTTTCTTCGAAACACTGAAATAGGCATAAAACAACAAATCTGGGCTGGGCCTCCGGTTAATAGGTTAGTCCCAAAAGTAATATAAAAGTGGAAAATAAAGCCCAATATTGCCCAAAACAGTAGATAATATAGCATGGAGCAATCAAAAATTATAGATACGTTGGAGACGTATCAAGCATCCCCAAGCTTAATTCCTGCTCGTCCTCGAGTAGGTAAATGATAAAAAAGATATTTTTTGATGTGGAATGCTAGTTGGGATAATTTCAATGTAATTATTCTTACTTGTGATATGAATATTCAGATCCATAAGATTCAAAATAAAAGTTTAATATTGACATAAAAATAATAATACTTCAAGCATACTAATAAAGCAATCATGTCTTCTCAAAATAACATGGCCAAAGAAAGTTATCCCTACAAAATCATATAGTCTGGCTATGATCCATCTTCCCCACACAAAATATTTAAATCATGCACAACCCCGATGACAAGCCAAGCAATTGTTTCATACTTTAATATTTTCAAAACTTTTTCAATCTTCACGCAATACATGAGCGTGAGCCATGGATATAGCACTATATGTGGAATAGAATGGTTGTTGTGGAGAAGAGAAAAGGAGAAGATAGTCTCACATCAACTAGGCGTATCAACGGGCTATGGAGATGCCCATCAATAGATATCAATGTGAGTGAGTAGGGATTGCCATGCAACGGATGCACTAGAGCTATAAGTATATGAAAGCTCAACAAAAGAAACTAAGTGGGTGTGCATCCAACTCGCTTGCTCACGAAGACCTAGGGCATTTTGAGGAAGCCCAACATTGGAATATACAAGCCAAGTTCTATAATGAAAAATGCCCGCTAGTATATGAAAGTGACAACATAGGAGACTCTCTATCATGAAGATCATGGTGCTACTTTGAAGCACAAGTGTGTTAAAAGGATAGTAGCATTGTCCCTTCTCTCTTTTTCTCTCATTTTTTTTGTTTGGGCCTTTTCTCCCTTTTTTATGGCCTCTTTTTTTCTTTTCTTTTTATTTTTCGTCCGGAGTCTAATCCCGACTTATGGGGGAATCATAGTCTCCATCATCCTTTCCTCACTGGGACAATGCTCTAAAGAATGATGATCATCACGCTTTTATTTTTCTGACAACTCAACAATTACAACTCGATACTTAGAACAAAATATGACTCTATATGAATGCCGCCGGCGTGTACCGGGATGTGCAATGACTCATGAGCGACATGTATGAAAGAATTATGAACGGTGGCTTTGCCACAAATACGATGTCAACTACATGATCATGCAAAGCAATATGACAATGATGAAGCGTGTCATAAGAACGGAACGATGGAAAGTTGCATGACAATATATCTCGGAATGGCTATGGAAATGCCATGATAGGTAGGTATGGTGGCTGTTTTGAGGAAGGTTTATGGTGGGTGTATGATACCAGCGAAAGGTGCGTGGTATTTGGAGAGGCTATCAATGGTGGAAGGAGGAAAAGTGCGTATAATCCATGGACTCAACATTAGTCATAAAGAACTCATATACTTATTGCAAAAATCTAGAAGTTATCAAAGCAAAGTATTACGCGCATGCTCCTAGGGAGATAGATTGGTAGGAAAAGACCATCGTCGTCCCGACCGCCACTCATAAGGAAGAAAATCAATAAATAAATCATGCTCCGACTTCATCACATAACGGTTCACCATACGTGCATGCTACGGGAATCACAAACTTTAACACAAGTATTTCTCAAATTCACAACTACTCAACTAACATGACTCTAATATCACCATCTTCGTATCTCAAAACAATTATCAAGCATCAATATTTTCTTAGTATTCAACACACTCATAAGAATTCTTACAAATCTTGTATGCTTAGCATACTAGGATTATTTAAGCAAATTACCATGCTATTCAAGACTCTCAAAATATTATAAGTGAAGCATGAGAGTTCATCTATTTCTCCAAAATAAAACTACCACCATTCTCTAAAAGATATAAGTGAAGTACTAGAGCAATAACAAAAACTACTTTGAAAGATATAAGTGAAGATCAATGAGTAGTCGGATAATTATGCAACTATGTGAAGACTCTCCCATTTAATAATTTCAGAACTTGGTATTTTATTCAAACAGCAAGCAAAGATAAAGAAAATGACAATGCAAGGATAGCACAACTCAAGTGAAGAAGCAAAAACTTAGGTTCAACCGATACGAACCGATAGTTGTTGAAGAAGAAAGGTGGGATGCCAACGGGGGCATCCCCAAGCTTAGATGCTTGAGACTTCTTGAAATATTATCTTGGGGTGCCTTGGGCATCCCCAATCTTGAACTTTTGTGTCTCCTTAATTCCTCTCATATCATGGTTTCTCTTTTTATCAAAAGCTTCATTCACAACAAACTCAACAAGAACTCGTGAGATAGGTTAGTATAAACCAATGCAAAACCTTATCATTTCCTACTGTAACAAATCACCAAAATTATTATTCAACATTTCATACTAAATGCCTCTGCATATTTAATACTCCTATCCTCAAATAGAATCATTAAACAAGCAAGCATATGCAAACAATGCAAACATAACAGCAATCTGCCAAAACAGTATAGTCTGTGAAGAATGCAAGAGTATCAATACTTCCCTAACTCCAAAAATTATGAACTAAAATTATCACTGTGATAAATTTATCATATCTCAATATGAAAAAGGATTCAACATTATACCACTCTCTGACTTTTCTAGGGAATTTTTGCAACATCGGTAAACTTTCTGTTTTCAAACAGCAATATGTATACTAGCAAAATAAGCATGGCAAAGGCTATCCTTGACTTTTTTATTGAAACTAAAGATGCGAAACATTATTATAAATAACAGCAAGCAAATACTAACAAAAGAAAATGACGCTCCAAGCAAAACACATATCATGTGGTGAATAAAAATATAGCTCCAAGTAAAGTTACCGATGAACGAAGACGAAAGAGGGGATGCCATCCGGGCATCCCCAAGCTTAGACGCTTGGTTATCCTTGAATATTACCTTGGGGTGCCTTGGGCATCCCCAAGCTTAGGCTCTCCCACTCCTTATTCCATAGTCCACGAATCTTTACCCAAAACTTGAAAACTTCACAACACAAAACTTAACAGAAAACTCGTAAGCTCCGTTAGCGAAAGAAAACAAAACACCACTTCAAGGTACTATAATGAACTCATTCTTTATTTATATTGGTGTTAAACCTACTTTATTACAACTTCTCTATGATTTATAAACTATTTTACTAGCCATAGAGTCATCAAAATAAGCAAACAACACAATGAAAACAGAATCTGTCAAAAACATAACAGTCTGTAGTAATCTGTAACTAACGCAAACTTCTGGAACTCCAAAAATTCTAAAATAAATTGAAGGACCTGAGTAATTTGACTAGTAATCATCTGCAAAAACAATAAACTAAATATCACTCTCCATTAAAAAGTTGAAGCAAATCTCGTGAGCGCTAAAGTTTCTGTTTTTTACAGCATGATCATAAAGACTTCACCCAAGTCTTCCCAAAGGTTCTACTTGGCACAAACACTAACTAAAACACAAAACCACATCTAAACAGAAGCTAGATGGATTATTTATTCCTAAACAGAACCAAAAAGCAAGAAACTAAAATAAAATTGGGTTGCCTCCCAACAATCGCTATCGTTTAACGCCCCTAGCTAGGCATTATGATTTCAATGATGCTCACATAAAAGATAAGAATTGAAACATAAAGAGAGCATCATGAAGAATATGACTAGCACATTTAAGTCTAACCCACTTCCTATGCATAGGAATTTTGTGAGCAAACAACTTATGGGAACAATAATCAACTTGCATAGGAAGGTAAAACAAGCATAACTTCAAAACTTTAAGCACATAGAGAGGAAACTTGATATTATTGCAAATCCTACAAGCATATATTCCTCCCTCATAATAATTTTCAGTAGCATCATGAATAAATTCAACAATATAACCAGCACCTAAAGCATTCTTTTCATGATCTACAAGCATAGAAAATTTACTACTCTCCACATAAGCAAAATTCTTCTCATGAATAGTAGTGGGAGCAAACTCAACAAAATAAATATCATGTGAAGCATAATCCAATTGAAAATTAAAATCATGATGACAATTTTCATGGTTATCTTTATTATTTATAGCATACGTGTCATCACAATAATCATCATAAATAGCAATTTTGTTCTCATAATCAATTGGAACCTCTTCCGAAATAGTGGATTCATCAATAAATAAAGTCATGACCTCTCCAAATCCACTTTCATCAATATAATCATCATAAATAGGAGGCATGCTTTCATAATAATAAATTGGCTCATCAAAACTTGGGGGACAAAAAAATATCATCTTCATCAAACATAACTTCCCCAAGCTTGTGGCTTTGCATATCATTAGCATCATGGTATTCAAGGAGTTCATACTAACAACATTGCAATCATGCTCATCATTCAAATATTTAGTGCCAAACATTTTAATGCATTCTTCTTCTAACACTTTGGCACAATTTTCCTTCCCATCATACTCACGAAAGAAATTAAAAAGATGAAGCGTATGAGGTAAACTCAATTCCATTTTTTTGTAGTTTTCTTTTATAAACTAAACTAGTGATAAAACAAGAAACTAAAAGATTCGATTGCAAGATCTAAAGATAAACCTTCACTTACCTAGCCTCCCCGGCAGTGGCGCCAGAAAAGAGCTTGATGTCTACTACACAACCTTCTTCTTGTAGACGTTGTTGGGCCTCCAAGTGCAGAGGTTTGTAGGACAGTAGCAAATTTCCCTCAAGTGGATGACCTAAGGTTTATCAATCCGTGGGAGGTGTAGGATGAAGATGGTCTCTCTCAAGCAACCCTGCAACCAAATAACAAAGAGTCTCTTGTGTCCCCAACACACCCAATACAATGGTAAATTGTATAGGTGCACTAGTTCGGCGAAGAGATGGTGATACAAGTGCAATATGGATGGTAGATATAGGTTTTTGTAATCTGAAAATATAAAAACAGCAAGGTAACAAGTGGTAAAAGTGAGCGTAAACGGCATTGCAATGATAGGAAACAAGGCCTAGGGTTCGTACTTTCACTAGTGCAAGTTCTCTCAACAATAATAACATAATTGGATCACATAACTATCCCTCAACATGCAACAAAGAGTCACTCCAAAGTCACTAATAGCGGAGAACAAACAAATAGATTATGGTAGGGTATGAAGCCACCTCAAAGTTATTCTTTCCAATCAATCCGTTGGGCTATTCCTATAAGTGTCACAAACAGCCCTAGAGTTCGTACTAGAATAACACCTTAAGACACAAATCAACCAAAACCCTAATGTCACCTAGATACTCCAATGTCACCTCAAGTATCCGTGGGTATGATTATACGATATGCATCACACAATCTCAAATTCATCTATTCAACCAACACAAAGAACCTCAAAGAGTGCCCCAAAGTTTCTACCAGAGAATCACGACAAAAACGTGTGCCAACCCCTATGCATAGGTTCATGGGCGGAACCCGCAAGTTGATCACCAAAACATACATCAAGTGAATCACGTGATATCCCATTGTCACCACAGATACGCACGGCAAGACATACATCAAGTGTTCTCAAATCTTTAAAGACTCAATCCGATAAGATAACTTCAAAGGGAAAACTCAATCCATTACAAGAGAGTAGAGGGGGAGAAGAAACATAAGATCCAACTATAATAGCAAAGCTCGCGATACATCAAGATCGTGCCAAATCAAGAACACGAGAGAGAGAGAGATCAAACACATAGCTACCGGTACATACTCTCAGCCCTGAGGGTGGACTACTCCCTCCTCGTCATGGAGAGCGTCGGGATGATGAAGATGGCCACCGGTGAGGGTTCCCCCCTCGTGGTGCGGAATAGGGTCTGATTGGTTTTGGTGGCTCTGGAGGTTTTGCGGCGGAACTTCCGATCTATCTTCTGTTCGGAAGTTTTACGACACGTAGGTATATATGGGTGCAGGGGTACGTCGGTGGAGCTTGGGGCCCCACGAGGCTGGGGCGCACCCTAGGGGTGGGGCGCCCCCACCCTCGTGGCCAGCTCCGTATCTTCCGACGAGAGTCCAAGTCTATCCGGTGGCTTTCCTTCCAAAAATAACTTCTCCATTGATTTCGTTCCGTTTCGACTCAAATCGATATTCCTTTTCCTCGGAACCTTTGAAATAGGCGTAAACAAAGAATCTGGGTTGGGCCTCCGGTTAATAGATTAGTCCCAAAAATAATATAAAAGTGGATAGTAAAGCCCAATATTGCCCATAACAGTAGATAATATAGCATGGAGCAATCAAAAATTATAGATACTTTGGAGACGTATCAATAACATAATCCCAGAAGCGAATGGGAGTTTTGTACTCACTGAACATTGTTCTTTCCATTTCAATGAGAGTTCTGTTCTTTTGTTCAACAACTCCATTCTGTTGGGGAGTGTATGCGGCAGAGAACTCATGAGTAATACCATGTTCATCGAGAAATTCAGCAATGTGAGTATTTTCTAACTCAATTCCATTGTCACTTCTAACGCGCTTGATTCACACATCATATTCATTCTGGGCCATCTTAGCGATACTTTTGAAGATGTCTTGGGTGCAGGTTTTGTCTTCGAGAAAGAATACCCAAGTGTATCGAGAGAAATCGTCAACAATGACCAGACCATAATGACTGCCACTGAAGCTTGCATAATTTGGAGGACCGAATTAATCCATATGAAGAATTTCCAGTGGTCTTGTTGTGGTCATAACTGTCTTGGATGAGTGATGCTTCTTGGCCAATTTAGGAGCCTCACATGCAGCACGGAGGTGATTCTTGTCGAATTTTACATCAGGAATGCCACGAAGATGATTTTTCTTCACCAGGGTCTACAAATTTCTCATACCTGCATGACCAAGTCTTTGGTGCCACATCCATCCTTCGGTTCCTTTTGCAATCAAACAAGTTTGGACTGAGGGACCCTTAGAGAAATCCACAATATAAAGATCACCTTTTCTAGTTCCCTCGAAGATGAAGGAATTGTCAGAGGCCATGAAGACAATGCATTTGGAAATAGAAAATAAAACTAGCATGCCAAGATCACAAAGCTTGTCAACTGACATAAGATTGAATCCAAGAGACTGAACAAGTAAAACATCATCAATGGGCTTGTCCTTGGATATGGTAATTTTACCTAGTCCAATTACCTTCCCTTTGTTGTTGTCGCCAAAAGTGATATACTTTAGAGGAGAAGCAGTTAAGTTGGGGTAGACAAACAACGACTTGTCTCTGGTCATGTGACTAGTGCATACACTATCCATTATCCATTCTGTACACCCGGAGACATAGTCCTGCAGCAGAATTAGGCTTTCTTAACCACCCACATCTTTGCAGGTGGCTTCAAAATAGTAGAGCGAGCAAGATATGATTTCTTTCGATAAGCATAATTGTTGTTCAAAGAGGCACGAGCATAATTGAAAGAATAAGCATTGAAATTCCTTCCAGAAGTATGAGTAAAATGGTTGAATGAGGTATGCATGTACTCATTCTGTCAAACTTTTTCTGCCTGCATGGTTAGTCGAGCAGTAATAGGCAAGGCATCAACGGTTTTCTTTGGCACCCAAATAGCTTTCTTTGGGGGGGCCATTTCTGCTGTTTGGTCCAACATAGTGAGCAACAGTCTCACCATGTTGATTTTTAAACAACTTATAGTTGTCCAGAGAATCATTATCAGGATATTTAGGGATGGGAGAGTCATATCCCAAGAGTAATGTTGGATAGAGCATTTTGCTCTTTGCTGGAACCCACACAGTTTGAGGATATTGATGAGGTTCCCAGTAGGTGCCATTTTCATTCAGTTTCCTTTCAAAACCGATGCCTTCTTTCCTGGGTTTTTTGTGAAGAATGGATTTCTTAAAAACATCACAAAGGGTTTGATGCCCTTTGAGAGATTTGAACATTCCTGTCTGAAGAAGATCCTTCAACCTAGCATTTTTATCAGAAATAGAACCATTTTCCTCGACCGAGGGGTTAGCATTCACAGATGATTCAGCTTTTGATTCTGCATTGGTTCGTTCAAGGCATTTTAAACATGGTGGCTCAAACACTTTAGGTTTCTCTTTAAGTTGTTGGGTGAGAAGAGAATTTTCTCTGATCAAATCCTCATGAGCCTCTCTCGGCGCCTCGAGTTCCTATTTCCTTTTTAGGTAATCATAGGTCAATCTTTCATGGTCTGCCGAGAGAAAATCATGATGATTTGTCAGTTCATCCATATGTGACTTGAGAGTGGAATACTCTTCGGTCAGCGGCACATTTTTCTCCATCTCCTCAACCAACAACCCTTCAGATTTCCTGAAGGTTTTCTCAATTTTCTCAAGAGAATTTTTTTGGATATTAGCAATTTTTATCAACTTAGCATGGTCATCCTCATCAGAAAAATATTGATCACTGGAGTGAATCTTGTGATTTTTGGAGGATACCTTTTCCTTCGAGGCTTTGGCCATGAAGTAGTAGGCAGGAGATTCATCATCACTTGACGGATTCCCGAAGAAGTTGGTTGCAGGAGAGGAGGCACATGCTATGCCAGCCATGCCGGAGTCGGAATCCTCATCGGATTCTTCTTCTTCTTCTTCGGATTCTGACGGTTCTTCTTCATCGGAATCCATTTCCTTGACGATGTATGCCTTGGCCTTGCGAGAGTTAATCTTACGGTTGGAGGAGGACTTGGAAGGGTTCCTTGATGAAGATCTTGACGACGATTTTGAAGTGGAGTTGTCCTTCTTCTAGAAGAATTTCTTTGTTTTCTTCTCATCATCGGAGTCGTAGTTCTTGCTCTTGCTTTTGCCTTGATAGTTGCACGAATCATATCTTCCACTAGCATGGATTTCTGCTTCCCAGAGAGGATAGTCAGAAATGAAGTGACCAGGCTTTTTGCACTTGAAACAGGTGTATTCTCTAGCAGGTCTTGATGAAGATTTTGAACCCCCATTGTTGCTTGAACTTCTTTTCTGGAACTGGCTCTTCTTGTGAAAGCGTTGGAATCTTTTCGTGAGCACAAGATCTTTGTTGAGTCTCTCTGGGTCAACTAAATCTTCTTCGGCATTTCCATCAGAGGAGGAATTAGCCACAACCTTGAGAGCATGATTTTTGCATTGACTTGATCCATATAGATCTCTTTTCTCTTCCTCTTGTTCCTCGTGGTTGTTCAGTCTTTCCATGATATCAGCAGAGTCGAGGGTTTTGAAATCAGTACGCTCATGAATCATCAAGACAAGGGTGTCAAATGAACTGTCAAGTGATCTAAGCAGTTTCTTCACAACTTCATGGTCGGTGACGTCTTTGGTGCCGAGACCTTGAAGTTCATTTGCTATGTCACTGAGATGGTCAAAGGTTTGCTGACAGCTTTCATTTCCTATGCGCTTGAAGCGATTGAATTTTGCCCGAAGAGTATCGATTTGAGCTTCTTTCTGTGTTGAAACTCCTTCATTGATCTTCTCAAGGATGTCCCACAATTCCTTCGATGTTTCACACTGGCGATAGCGAAGAAATTGCGCCCGATTGAGATAGCCGCCAATCTCATCTTTGGCTTGAGCATCTAGCTGAATGAGCTTCTTTTCTTCGTCGGTAGGGGCTTGAGGTACAGCGATTGTGAGCCCGAACTGCACCACGTTCCACATATCATCATCTATTGCTCGGAGACAGATCTTCGTCTTCTCCTTCCAGAAGGGGTAGTCCATCCCATCGAATATAGGAATCTTGAGATGCGATTTGTAGTTCATTGAAGACATACTTAAACTCCAAAGTCGTTAGACTAAAATGAGCAGAGTCAAGGAGTACTTAGCTCTGATACCAATTGTAGGAACGAAGCATGTCTACCAGAGGGGGGTGAATGGGAGTTTTAAATTTTCTTTGAATAACTCAAAACTCTCAGAACCCAGCAGTGGAACGAGTGAAAATCAAACTACAGTGAACTAAAACTGAGTACTGGAAGGAAACTAAGTTATGCATTGAAACAAACCACACAAATGAAAATGCATCGAAGGCAAACATGGGTGACAGAGATAAACGATGATGATCGATGGCGACAAGGTATTTGTTCGACCAGTTCGTCCTTCTGCACAAGGACTACGTCTGGTTGGAGGGGTTGTGACTTAACACGGAAGATACTCTCTTCACCCTATTATCCTTGACAATCGATTCGTCAACCGATGTCGATTACTCATGGTAGATACTTGAAGGCGATCTCCGAACCTTTACAGACTTATTCTTCGAAAACCACAATCACTCTTGGTCTAGAGAGTTTGTAGCTCTCAAGAGTAATAGGCGAAGCGTACTAGACTTAGATTCCAGTGATGCTGAACCACTATCTTATTTCTTCGGCTCTAGGGGGTTTTGTCTCGGTGGATTTTAAACTCAAATCGCTCAGAGATTGGGTTGCTCAAGAATCTTCTCAGAATCAAACAGAGTAGCAACCGGACAAAGCCGGCGCAGGGTGGCTATTTATAGCCGCAGCCTTCCTATATGGGAAATGACCATTTCGGACACGTGGTCCAGCCAATGGCCAACCAACACGTTCACAACGGTCGGATTTGGATCAACGGTAACACTACTTGAGGAACAAGCAATGGTAACTCCTCGGTCTGAGATAAAAATCTCTCGCAGCGAAGAAGATCACCGTATCTTGCTGGCAAGTATTTGCTCAGAACACAAAGAGATTGCTCTCACAACTTTCATAGGATTTGGGTTTAGCATCAGAGAATCAAAGTTTCGAATGCTACAACCCCTCTTAATAGTACGGTGGTCCTATCACTACAGGAATCAGCTTATTTGCCGTCTACCATGGCAGGCGGCAAAGGACCAGAAAGCGGACGGCAAAGGTCTTTGCCGTCTGCCACGGACGGCAAATAAGCCCGGCAAAGTAAGTTACGGTAAACAGCTTATTTGTCGTCTGTTTTTTGCCAGCGTACGGCAAAGAGCGCTTTGTCGTCGGTGGCAGACGGCAAAGAAGGTGAACAGCAAATAGGGGACATTAGCCACGTTAGGTGGGTAACGGGAGGCTTTTCCGTCTGCCACAGATGGCAAGCATGCCCTCCCCTTTGTCGTCTGCTATCTTACGTCAGCCACGCGTCATGCCCTCCCCGGCCTTTGCCGTCTGCCACAGACGGCAAACCCCACAGCCTTTGTCGTCTGTCACAGACGACAAACCCCCGCAGCTTTTGTCATCTGCCACAGACGGCAAAGTAACCAAATGGGTCAGCTCCCAGGTTGCACAGGTTGCTGCCACGTGGCCTCTTTGCGGTCTGTGGCAGACGGCAAAGAGGCTGCACTGCCTTTTTTTCTGTTTTTTCTTATATCCAAGCATTTTCCCAGCAAATGTATGATATATTTTTTTCACATGGCAATTTCACAGCAGACATATGACATATCCAACACATAAGTTTCATCATACATACATATCCAACACATAGTTCCATCCATACATATTATAATAGTTTCACATTGTTCATTCATATAACAAGTTCCACATTGTTCATCGATAAAAAAGAAAAACAGAAAGGGAAAACAAGCACTCCACCAATGCAAGCTTTCGTGAAGTGAATGAAATCTGCAAAAAGGGAAACAAGAAAGTTAGAATGACATTTATGAGCTAACTTAGGTAAAAATGACATTTATGAGCTAACTTAGGTAAAATGGATGATTTTGGAGCTAACTTAGCTAAAATGGGTCATTTTGGATCTGGAGCAGAGCATATAGGAAAACGAACCCAATCTACACATACTCGGGTTATCCATGGATAATGTTGGACAATTCGAAAGAATCACGGTTATAAATATGCAAAGGCATGCATATTTATAATTGTAACCCTTTCGAACGGGAGACGCATATTGGTCACGCATACTGATGATTGAAGACACCTATAGCTAGCAAGTTTCATCGGCACGAAGACCGGAACAGAGCAAATAATTAAGGGGGGAGGAGGAGATGTCATTTGTGCTCACCCACGAACGCAGGGGCGGAGCTCGTCAAACACCAGACCCTCGCAGTGACGAAACAACTGCACATTTAAATCCAAAGATGAGTAACATAGCATTATTGTTTTTTCCGTCAACCTAACTAAATATTTACAACAAGACGCCACCCCTAACCTAAATAGCCGTCATTTATGGTTCCATCAACGCCAAGGCACCCCCTAACCTAAATAGCCATCATTTAGGGTTTCGTCAACACCGAGGCACCCCTACCCGAAATAGCTATCATTCAGGGTTCCATCGATGTCGAGGCACCCCTCACCTAAACAATCATCATTTAGGGTTCCATCGACACCGAGGAACCCCCTGACCTAACCAGGCGTCCTGCCACCCCCGACTCCGCCCCATCGCCGGGACCTCACCGTCCCGAGACATCACCGTCCTGCCACCCTCGAGTCCGCCCGTCGTCGGGACCTCACCATCCTGCCACCCCCGACTCCGCCCCATCGCCGGGACCTCACCGTCCTACCACCCCCGACTCCGCCCCATCGTCGGGGCCTCACCGTCGTCGGGATCTAAACTATCTAATATCTAAAACTATTTATTATCTAAAACTATCCAATATGTAAACTATCAAATATTTATCTAAAACTATCTCTAATATCCAAAACAGAAAAGAAAAAATATAAAAAGGGGGTGGCAGTGGGGCTCACCGTGGGTTGGCTGGCCATGGGGCGGAGCCGGAGGTGGCAGGGGCGGCGACGGGGCGGTGGGGCGGCGCTCCTTGGGGCGGTGGCTGGCCCGGCCGGCCAAGGGAAAGCTGAAGGCAGGGGGAGGCTCGGGAGGCGGGAGGCTCGAGAGGCGGTCTTGGCGGCAGGAGGTGGGGTGAAGGAAGGAGGTGATGGGCGGATGGCAGGAGGCGGCGACAGGCCGGGTGGCAGGGAGGGGCGGCGACGGGCGGCAGTGTGAGAGAGAGAGGCGGGGGAGTGGGGTTTGGTGAGGTAGCCCTTAAGGCAAACCCCCTCTTTGTCGTCTGTTGGCAGACGACAAAGAGGGTCCCCATTAGCTAGTCAACGGCGTGCCCCAGTGCCCCCCCCCCTCACCCTCTTTGTCGTCTGCCTAGCCTTTATTTGCCGTCCGCTAGCAGACGACAAAGAGGCAGTAGACAGCAAATAGGTGACCTAGCCAACGCCATGCCCCTGTGGGGCCCACCAGGCTCTTTGTCGTCTGCCATTTGCCTCTTTGTCGTCAGCTAGCGAACGGCAAAGAACCAGCTGATGGCAAAGACTCTCTTTGCCATCAGCTGGTTCTTTGTCGTCTGCATTGCCAAAGCAGACGACAAAGACTCTCTTTGTCGTCCGCTAGCAGACGACAAAGACTCTCTTTGTCGTCCGCTAGCAGACGGCAAAGAGTGGACAGATGGCAAATTGCCAGATTCCAGTAGTGTATGACTCAATGAAAGAAGAAGAATAACGAAGCAAATGCTACGTCTTCACTTCGTCTTCATTCTCCTCGGACACAGTCATTTTCCTTCGGACAGACACCGAACCAATTGCTTCACTTCAGCAATTTTTAGGGGTCACTCTTGTTAGCATCATCTTCGGTGATAACCTTCGCTGCAGCGTAGGAAGATTATCTTCGTCGTTTGAATCAATCTCCTCAATACACCAGGGACATGTTACTCTGTGTGCACTAGCAAACACATAAGTCCCAAACTGTTTATGTCAACAAATTCCAAAACATAAGGGGCCTATCATTGCACCAACACACAGGATCACCTTTTAGGTGGAGAAGGACCTCCTAGAGTTTCAATAGGCAAATTGTGTTTAAGCAGAGGTTGTTGTTCAAAGAATATTTTATCTATTTCGTTCCTTTCACGTAAGTGCATATCATTTTCATGGTCGAGAAAATATTGTTCTAATGGATCAGTAGGAGGCATGGCAATAGAAGCAAAACTAATTATTTCATCCTTACTAGGTAATTCTTTATTACGGGGTTGTCTACTAAACTTGGAGAAATTAAATTCATGAGACTCATCACCAAAGCTAACACTGACAATTTGTTTATAACAATCTATAGTAGCATTGAAAGTGTTCAAGAAAGATCTACCAAAGATAATGGGACAAAAGTCATCTTGTGAGGAACCAAGAACTAGAAAATCAATAGGGTATTTTATTTTCCCGCACAAGACTTTAACATCTCTAACAATCCCAAGTGGTGTGATGGTGTCTCTATTAGCAAGTTTAATAGTAACAACTATGTCTTCTATTTCAGCAGGTGCTATATCATTCATAATTTATTGGTATAAGGTAAAAGGAATAGCACTCACACTAGCACCCAAGTCACATAAACCATGATAATAGTGATCTCCTATTTTAACTGAGACAACAGGTATATGTTTATGTTTATCATCAAGTTTGACAATTCTAGCAGCTTCATCACAGAAGTAAATAACATGACCATCAATATTTTCTACCAAGAGATCTTTAACCATAGCAACACTAGGTTGTACTTTAATTTGATCTGAGGGTTTAGGTGCTTTAATATTACTTTTGTGAACCACAATTGATACCTTAGCATGTTCCTTTATCCTAACAGGGAAAGGTGGTTTTTCAATATAAGCAGTAGGCACAGCTGGATCAATATTGTAAATAATAGTTTCACCCTTAGCTATTACCGGTTCTTTAATTTCTTCTTTAATAGGGGGATGATATTTAAACCTCTTCTCCTTAAGGAGATCAACATGAGTAGCAAATGATTCACAAAAAGAGTCTACTATCTCAGAGTCAAGTCCATATTTAGTGATAAACTTGTAAAAAGCATCGGTATTCATAAGAGATTTAACACAATCAAACTCAAGCTTAATACCTGACTCTTTACCTTCTCGAGTTCCCAATCTTCATAGTCATGTTTAATTCTTCCTAAAAGATCCCGCCTGAATTCAATAGTCTTCTTCATAGAAGAACCAATACAAGAAGTATCGAGCATGGATTGATCATCACGAGAAAGCCGAGCATAAAAATTTTGAATGATTATTTCTCTAGAGAGCTCATGATTGGGGCATGAATATAACATTGACTTAAGCCTCCTCCAAGCTAGAGCAATACTTTCTCCTTCATGAGGCCAAAAATTATATATATAATTCCAATCATGATGAACTAGATGCATAGGATAAATTTTTTGGTGAAATTCCACACATCAACATTCACATAAAAAGTGCTCAAGCAACACCATCCAAATCACAATGCATGCCAAGAAAGTTAATTACATATGACTCATGTTTATGCAATTGGATCGGTTCATATGAATGGCATATAGTTCATGTTAATAATTTTCTAACTCTAAATTTTTATGATGACAACAACTAACCAGGGAGGTTTTCTACGGATCAATATAATGGTTTTAACAATGAAACAAATTTTAGTTTAACGAGTTTATTAAAGGATAATCAAAGGAGGTCAAAATTAGGTATTGTGCTAAAACAGTAACTAAACCTTACTGAAAAAAACTATTCTATGAGTTCTAGCAGATTGGTATGGTTCCAAGGACCAATTTTCATATGTAAAAAAATTTCATATCATTTACAGAATAAAAGATACAGTAAAAAAACTCAAATTCTCATTTAAATAAAAACGAAATTTTAATTTGAGTAAAGTGAGATTTCAAAAAAAATAAAATAAAATATAGGTCCGCAGCTATCCATGGATATCTTATTTGTCAAATTTTGATAAGCGGTTTAAAAGATGTGATTTTTCTAAGTTGGGCTAAATTTCTGGAAAAGAGAGTCGCCATGTGGCAGAATTCTATAGGCTAATACTGTTTCGTTTTTTTTAATAGAGAAAGAGGGCTGGCCTCACCATAGGAGTTGGCCAGCGATGGACAACGAACTTGGGTGCTCTCGCTCGACGATGCGGATGTCTTCGGCAATGAAAGAGAGGTGGACGGAGTAGAGGAAGTCGAGGGAAACTTGCTCTGATACCATTTTGTCACGACCTGGATTTGACAAAATCCAAGTCTCTGTGCTTATTGTGCTATCCCTAGATCGTAGCTAGTACATATAGTAACAAGAATGAATATCAGTAAAACATACATCAATTTACTAGAACGATAGATCCAGAATTAAGCAAATACATGTCATTTGCACAGCTCAATGCTGGCGCATAATACAGCGGAATTATACGTAGTCGCTAAGTTAGGGCTCCATCAACGCCACTGGGCTCGTTGAGCGTTTGAAACCAATGCTCATTCTCCAAAATAGTTTTTAAAATATACATAAGGTTCAAGTGAAACTCATTCACTATGCTCATTCCTCAACTTTAACTCTTAAAAATAGACTTTTAGAAAAGAAAGGGGAGATTCTTCTTCGGTCCAAGTCTTCAGTTGCTCAAATTGCCCGTAACCGGGGGCACGACTAATCGATTAGGTTTAACCCTCTGCAGCGGTCGTACACGTTCCCCACATGACACAATCAACCCTTTGTGTCGTGACACCACTTTGGGTGTGTGGCCGGGAGGAGATTGTGACGAAGCTTTTCCAAATGGCCCCCTTTATTTAGTTCTAGCACAGCCCGCTCCCTTGGCTATAAGACCCCTCTTCGATGATCGTACCTGAATAAAGGGTTTCCCAATAAGGAAAAGCTTCGTCTACGCTCAACGAGCCCAGTGGCGTTGATGGAGCCCTAACTTAGCGACTACTTATAATTCCGATGTATTATGCGCCAACATTGAGCTATGCAAATGGTATGTATTTGCTTAATTCTGGATCTATCGTTCTAGTAAAATGATGTGTGTTTTACTGATATTCATTATTGTTATTGTGTGTGCTAGCTACGATCCAGGGATAGCACATTAAGCACAAAGACTTGGATTTTGTCAAATCCGGGTCATGACATGGGGGAGATGGGGTTTTATAGCAGGGACAACCCCCCTTAGATAGGTGTGAAAATGGTGTCAAAAGTAAGCAAGTTTTCATGGCTTCCTTGGGTGGATAAGCAGACAACTTTGAGGGTTGTTGGAGAGCTTCTCGGAAATTCGCGAAGTCTTGACAGCCTGGACACCTTTCACGAGATTGGCTAAAACTTTTGACTCACAACTCCAAATGATGTGAGGTTTTTTGCATTGGAAAGATAATTTGATGTAGCTTCTGGTGATGTACCCCTATGGCCCCGTCTCTCCACCACATGGGCCTCGCACAATGAAACATCAAAGGTAAAAACTAACAGCATTGGCTTCACTTGAAACTTGTTATCTTCAAACTTGGTCCTCCAAACCGGTTGCTTCAAGAGCTCATAGGTTGTTGAATTTCTTCCATGTGATACCTAAATTCAACCAACAACAATGGAGATGAAAGTGCATCCATGTGTTCAAGATTGTAGTATGAACTTAAGTTAGCGTTCACCTGGCCATGTGTTTGCTTGATTCGGCTTAGTAATTCTTTCCAACTAAATTGTGCAAATTTCTGAAATGTCGTGTATGATGTACCCATGTGCTCATCAGGTAGCCCAATCCTTTTGTGGTAAAGGACAGGCAAAAACCGTCTCTTATAATAAGCAAAGTGTTCTTGAGGGTACACTGGAATTTCATCTAGTCACTTTCATCATGTTGGTTTGATTTGCGTTCGCCAATTTGATAATTTGATATGTAGGTGGACCGGTGCTTGAGTGTTGTTCTTACTTGAACAAACCTCCTACTTATGATTAACCCTCTCGCAAGCATCTGCAACTACGAGAAAAGTATTAAGATAAAAATCTAAGCATAGCATTTAACATTTGGATCCAAATAGGTCCCTTACGAAGTAGCGCATAAACTAGGGTTTAAGCTTCTGTCACTCTAGCAACCCATCATCTAATAACTACTCCACAATGCATTCCCTTAGGCCCAAATATGGTGAAGTGTCATATAGTCTATGTTCACATGACACCACTAAGGGAATCACAACATACATATCATTAAAATATCGAGCACATATCAAGTTCACATGATTACTTGCAACATGATTTCTCCCGTGACCTCAAGAACTAAAGTAACTACTCACAAATGATAATCATGCTCAAGATCAGAGGGGTATTAAATAGCATAATGGATCCGAACATATAATCTTCCACCAAATAAACCATATAGTAATCAACTACAAGATGTAATCAACACTACTAGTCACCCACAAGTACTAATCTAAGGTTCCGGTGTAAAGATTGAACACAAGAGATGAACCAGGGTTTGAGAGGAGATGGTGCTGTTGAAGATGTTGATAGAGATTGCCCTCCCAAAGATGAGGGGGTTGTTGGTGATGACGATGGCTTTGATTTCCCCCTCCGGAAGGGAAGTTCCCCTGGCGAAATCGCTCCGTCGGAGGTCAAAAGTGCTCCAACCCAAGTTCCGCCTCGAGACGGCGGCGTTCCTTCCCGAAAGTCCTCTCCTTATTTTTTTCTAGGTCGAAATAACTTATATACTAGAAGATGGGCACCGGAGGTGGACTGGGCTGAGCACAACCCACCAAGGCACACCTCGGGGGCCTAGCGCGCCCTGGTGTATTGTGCTCACCAAGTGGATGCCCTCTGGTAGTTATTTGCTCTAGTATTTTTCATATATTCCAAAATAATTCTCCGTGGAGTTTCAGCTTATTTGGAGTTGTGTAGAATAGGTAACTCTGACGTAGCTTTTTGAGGTCCAGAATTCCGGCTGCCGGCATTCTCCCTCTTTGTGTAAACCTTGCATATTATGAGAGAAAAGGCATTAGAATTACTCCATAAAGCTTTATTATGCATAAAAACATTGTAAATAACAGTAAGAAATCATGATGCTAAATGGACGTATCAAAAGGCATCCTGCCCGGTGAGGAGGGTGGAGCGCCTGCCCGAGCGATATGGGGCCCGCACACGCCCTGATGACCAAGTGTTAGTGACCTAGTTCCTTGACATGATGCTCTTCCTACCGATCCATTCGTTCGTCCGGGACTTGCTGATACTTCCATTTTGAACATGGTTTCTTGTTATAAATCTCTATTTATTATTAATATTTTGCACTTTATAACTCAACTCTAATACCTTTTTCCTCTCAATTTTGCATGATTTCTTTGGGGGGATTCTGAAAGCTACTGAAATAGGAGCAAAATAAGGACTAGTGGAGAAAGGTATTTTTCGAAGACCCAAAAAATCTAGAAAATATGACAATTATTATTTTTATGCCAGAAGAGAGACACACGGACAACCCTGGCCATGTGGTGTAGTCTTGTGGGGTTCATGGGAGTTTGCTCGGCCAGCTCCAGTTCCTATAGACTTTGTATTACCCTAAAACGTCGTCCTGGATTTTATGGGATTTTTTCGCCGCAATTTGCGAGCCGGAACGGCAAACACTTTTCTGCTCTAGGAGGATTGTTTCTCCAGGATCCTTCCCCTCTACAAGGGGGAATTCAAAGCCATCGACATCACCAACTCTCCGTTCATTGTGGGGATCATCATCAACAACACCATCATCACTGTCATCCATCTCCAACACTTGCTTTCAATCTACCAACTATTGTAGTTGATGCTTAGAAGTTTTATTTAGTGAAAGATTTATATGTTCAGATTGTTAATCGTATTTTCATCACCACTGGACATGAACCATATGATGTCTTGTGTGCAGTCCTTTACATTCTTGAGACATGAGAAGAACCTAGTTACTAGTAATAATGTGAAGTTGAATAAAGTCCAAGTATTTGATATTATATTATGGTGTAATTCTCTAGTGGTGATATGCGGACGTCGACGGCATTTCACTTCATCTTTATGGGCCTAGGGAGAGCATTGCATGATTGGTTTATCTATGATGGCTGGTTGGAGTAAAAGAAATTACCAAACCCTAAATTTATGAATGGTTGCATGAGGGGCTAGCAGAACTCAAAAGTTTAATGCTATAGTTAGATGTTAAGTATACTCCACACAATGATGTAGGAATTGGTTGATGAAAATTTAGGTTGTTAACACGAGAACCAACATTAAAAATATATGACTTATTATATTTAGTTATGTGTAGTTGTAACAATAATTAAAGGATCTGCGAGAGATTGGTGTAACAGTAACCTTGAGATTTATCATGGATCTCCCAAAGCGCTTGCCTCCTTGATGATGCTCATTTCATGAGATTTGATCAAAGCGTGATGCTAGGATCTTCCGCAACACCACTTCCATGTCTCGTTGGGCCTTGACAGGCACAGAACATTCGGGTATTGTAATGTTATGAGAGTATACTTCATTTTACATTGCCACGTTGCAGGCCTTGTCCTAAACTTCTTAATTAATGAAATGGCAAAAGAATTATGTTATTTCAAGAAAAAATAAGAACCGCCACAGTGATTGTTTGCGTATCACTGGGCAAGCCAGAGTTTTTATACAAATTCTCAGGAATCGAAACATCTACTACAGCATTGTTGTGTTTCTCAATTTTCATACTCCCTCCGTTCCAAAATTCTTGTCTTACATTTGTCTAAACACGGATGTATCTAATACTAATTCTTGTCTTAGATTTATTTAAATACGGATGTATCAAGTCATATTTTAGTATTAGATACATCCGTATCTAGAATTTTGGGACGGAAGGAGTACTTCGGTAGGATCATGGTAAGTGCGTCAGGACGATTACTTAATACAGTACTCCCTCCGTTTCAGTTTACAAGTCCTACGCGTATATCTAGGCTACCGATTTTATCACCATAATATAAACTATATAACATAAAAACCATACCGTTTGAAAATAGAACATCTAAAGTTTATAATGGTATGTTTTTTGTAATATATAACTTCTATTAGGTCGGTCAAATTGACGATCTAGAGATACGCACACGCTTTGTAAACTGAGAGAGATGTAGTAAAACTTTTCATGCTTGAGCATTATTTGTCTAGATACGGATGTATCTAATACTAATTCTTGTCTTAGATTTATCTAAATACAGATGTATCAAGTCATATTTTAGTACTAGATACATCCGTATCTAAACAAATATAAGACAAGAATTTTGGGACGGAAAGAGTACTTTGATAGGATCATGGTAAGTGCGTAAGGATGATTACTTAATACAGTAGAACTTTTTGTGCTTGAGTATCATGTGTCAAACACCGACGTTCATCTCCTAGTGATATGTTTTCCTACTCGCATTATTGTTCCACGGTTTGTTTGGATGATATAGAAATTTATATCATATTTTATGTATTTGCATTCATTTCAGGTGGTCTAACTAGGCCTGTATTCTGAGAAATGAGATTCAGCTTCTCTGACACGATAGCATTATGAGTAGATGATTGTAATTACAAGGTAAAGCAAGGGCCAAAGAGATGATTAATAGAATTAGTGCTAAACATTGGATCGACGACAACTACAGAATGATTAAACTCCTTTCGAAGAAATGAATGACTGATAATATGCAGTAGTTTTGGGGAATTTGGAAGTGCTAGTTTTCAAAATAAAAATAAGTACCCAAATGCAAATGCTGGGGGCCTAGCAGTAAATACAAGTCACGGTGCATCACAAGATAGAATAGTAGTGATGTTTATTTCTACTTTGCGGATGATACAAATCAATGGCTGTCATCTACAGCGCGGACCACGGTATGACAAATCAAGGGCTCCAATACGAAACGATACAACTTCTTTCTGTAACACCCGTCCTCTGTATCAGCATGACATTTGCGCCACATTCAAAACAAATCAACTTCAAGAACTTAACAATCATCTGTTAGTTTCAGGAATTAGAAGAAAAATTGCAGGGAGGTCACTGTCTGCAAATGTTTTTTTTTTTTTGAAACGCGGTCCCTTAGGGTCCGATTCATTAAAAAAGGTCGAAGAGAATAGCGCGGTTAATTAACGGAAAACCGAGCGAAAACCATTACAACACGCCCGCAAAAACAAGGCACACAGGGTGACCTGGCAACCCACACAAAAACGCACACACGCCGCCCGAGAGAAAAGCATCATCGAGGTTACAACCCGGCGTCATCGTCATCACACCTCCGCGAAGGCAACTCCGACTCCACCATCGACGACCACCGAAGAAGCCCTCACCACAAACAAGCGTCGAGGCTTGCGCCGGTCGATGCCAAATAGTCAGCCACACACGCCGGCGACCAGCGGCTCAAACTCCGTCGACGAGCATTGCAGGAGAAGAGCGTTGGGCTTGCGCGAAACCCGGCGCCAGCGGCGACCCCTCGAACACGTCGGAAGAGACCGACTACCAAGACCCATCAGCAAGCCAGCTCCGCTCGAAGCCACCATCGTTGCCACACAAGAAGCCGCGCAGAACAATCACATCACCGGTCGGACACCAGCCCACCGCGATGTCGCGAGCGTCCAGCCCATGGAGCGTCCGACCCGACTGGGTCTTAGGCTTTCGCCCGAAGAACTGGATCCAAGGGTGCGTGAAGGGTGGAATCCACGGCGGCGCCTCCAAGGAGGTGAAACGACGTCCACAGACGCCGACGCCGTCGGCCCGCAAGAGCGCGGCAAGCTTTCGCCCGGAGCAACACCCACACCCCCACGCATAGCACCTCCGCTGACCCGCTCACCTCTCACGAAGCCATTGCGCCATGACCAAGCAGGAGCCACCACAATCCTCGCCGCCGGCCAGATGCCAACGAGCCGAACACGGCGAAATAGGCGAATCCAAAGAACCATCGCTCTGCTGCGCCACGAAGAGCCCGACCCGCCACCTCTCACGAAGCCATTGCGCCATGACCAAGCAGAGCCACCACAATCTCGCCACGGCCAGATGCCAACGAGCCGAACACGGCCGAAATAGGCCAGATCCAGCAACCCACTGCTGCTGCTGCGCCACAGAAGAGCCCCGAGCAGGGAGGGAGGGCCGCCCGCGGATCCTAGATCGGATCGGGACCGAACAGGCCCGACGACCGCGACGGTGCGCCCACCACCGCGACCAGACGCCGCGCCGCACGCTGAAGGCCGCTTCCACCGCGAGCAAGGACGTTGCCCCGGAGCCGAACGCCGGACAGCCGCCACCCGCACGCGAGATCCCCTCCTCCCGAGCGAGCAGCCTGTCTGCAAATGTAGCATGCTTACACTTACAAGGCAACGTTTGTATACCTTATCCATACTTCTTTTTTCTTCAAACAAACCAATTCATTTACTAACCCCCCCCCCCCCCCCCCAAAAAAAATCACCAAGATTATTGCCAATCCACAGTAATTTAATATCATTGAACTATTACTGACAATTGTTAGCTCTTTGAAGGACCAGTGACATTGCATTTGCTACTCCAATAATTCTTGGATGATGGTCAGTTAATGACAAGGCCATGTAATTCTACGAGCAAAACTGAATGCCAGTTCACATTCTAAAGGTCTGTCCTAGACAAGCCAAACGGCTGGTACACATGGAAGAGATCAGTACATCAGAGACAGGAAAGTTGTTTAAGGCGGTGGAATCATTTTATCTTTAAAGCATTTTCCGTGTACTCAGGCAATTTGGTTAGTCTAGGACAGCCTTACAGCAATACACGAATGAGAACTTATATTGCTCATAAAATTTCAAAGAGTTATCAGTTAAGTACGAGTAGTTAGCAGACTGTCCACTAGCACAAACTGGATAAGCCATAATCAAAGAGCTGTGGAACCAGACAATTCTTTCTTACGAAAATGCCCGACAGTCCTTTACCTCACTTCTCCATACTTTGAAGAGTAGAGATGGTTGTGCTGTGGAAGGCACTAACCTCACTCGAGTACTAACCATTTTCCTTGAAATTCCCATTGAATTTAAATGTTTGACTTGTTCAATCAAGAGCTCGTCTGCACTGTAAATAAAAAATAATTATTGCTCAAAGCTAGTTTATTGGTAGGTAATATGGCAGTTCCTGCTGTCACTGAAAAGGCAAGAATTCATAAAATGGTGACTTGTTAATGCATGTCTGCCAACTGAAGTTATGGTTCAGTGGTATTTTCATGGTCAGTGGTATTTTCAGCACAAACACAAAGTTTAAATAATTGTACTCCAGGAATTGATGCAAGCAGCAGTGAGCGCTTACTAACAACTGACAATAATAAGCCCTTGCATCTATCGTTGACATGTGTGTGCTTGACCTCAAGTTTGTTAACTTGAATGGAATTTTGTTAAAAGCATAATTTGTGATCGATGTGTCAAAAGCATGCAACTATGTGAAAAAATCTTGCATGTGTGATTCTACAGATTTTATCCATGTTATCACTAATATCTTTCCAAACAAGCATGGGCAGTTCTCTTAAGAGAAAAGGTACACCTGCAATGGACAGAGTTAATGGCTGACTGGAAGTCAAAATTTCCATGGCAGACATGAAGTCATGAAAAAAAAACTATTAACGAAGGTGCAAGAATGGAAAATTAGAGTGGTGCAAATTGAAAAATGGAGACAAAACGTAACCGCGAATTCATCAGCACCATAAAATATTCAACAATCTGACAGCAGAAGAATTTCCAGAGTTATTATCACAGGCATAAACAGCAACTACTCAAATAATAGTCATAGAATTAGTTACCGTGATTCATATGTATTCACAAAGGCAATAGTACAAGCATGCCAAAATCTGAGAGTTGTATATATCACAATACTTATTCTGTTTAAATGCATATGATGAACAAACAGCACAGCTCGAACACTCGATTATCCTATCACAAGTCAAAACTATTGTCAAGATGGTACAAATGGTTCATTTACTTCAGGTCATGCGGAAAAGAAATTTGGACGCCTGATAAAATCTTAGAAAGAATAGGCTGATCAGTACCTAGTATTTGTAGTATACAAATGCAGGGAAACATAAAACATTCTTTTATGAAATATAATCAAAATCTGGCACTAGAACTGAATGACAAAATGATGTAATCGGCAGAAACTAGTACGATCTGCTATTTCAAAACTGGAAACAGTCAGCAATCAGCAGTCAGAGGTATCAAGAGATGGCTGTTAAACTAGAGTAACAAATATTCTTGGTCACCCGCAAAAAACGTGTGTGTGTGTATATATATATATATATATATATATATATATATATATATATATATATATATTCTTGGTGGCCACTAATGAAGGATGTAAATAAGGATTGTCCAGTTTGAAGATATCAAAATATTTTTTGAACCAAGCATTTAAAGTACCCAACATAATACAACAAATAAAAACGAGAAGCATGTACAAAAAGGGCTAGGAAAGGGCAACAATTGGAGATAATAAGAAGATATAGAGCCATAGTTTCACTCACCAGGTAGGCAGAGTCCAACTTGGTGGGACATTATATGAGGTTAGACGGCTGACACATGATAGTAGATATAACAAAGATAAAAATCTTGGTGGTGCCATGAAGTAATTCAGAATTGGAATGGATTGCACAGTTTAGAGAAGATATATTATCTTCCAATAAATACAAGTGCAAATCTCTGTATCAAACTATGAAGATGACACATATTTGAGCTTTGCTTCCAAGAACAATTTTCTTGCCACTTGAACCGCCTGTGGCACAAGCACAAACATCCAGAAAGGAGAAAGCTACTCATTGTTTCAGCCTGGTTGTCCAAAAACAAAGTTCCAAGATTTCTCACATTTCTGTTAGTTAACCTTTCTCATCTTAGTACACTAAGTACAACAGTGATACATTTGATGCTATACGGTATTAGAAACCTGTACCACAGACCGAATGACCGGAAGTGGGTGGGCCTCAGTATTAAATACATACTTGTCCAGTGGAAGAATATTACTTTCACCAAACAGCAAATACAGGTACTTCAATGTTTCCCCCAGGAAGAAGGTTTCCATTTTGTCTCTCCTAGGTGGAGGTAGGCTTGTGACATCATCCAGTGAAGTATAACCACCAGAATCAACTTTTGTATACTTCTCAAAGGCCTGAAAAATTTGCCAACCCCACTCCCTATACCTGTACACAAAACAGCTTTTTTTATAACAGTAATAATAAACAACAACTAGCATGATGCAACACAAAAGTAGGCAGCCTGAAGGTTATATAATATCCCAAAATCTTACTTTGGATCCTCTGTGAGTCTATGCAAAACAAATAGGGATTCCAAAGTCTCTGGGCGTAAAAGGTTGTGACGATCAAGAGGCTTGATTGTGATGTCACTAATATATTCAGAACTTTTGTTCCCGCCATCAGGTCCACCTTCAGGATTACCCTGCAACATCCAGACACAAATACGATGTTAAGATATAAGAAAAATAAAATGTTATGTGGATAGCTCAAGAGTACGTCAAGATACTCCATAGCTCAGTGAATTGCTTACCTCAATGTGAAAATAAGCAATTTCAGGAGCAAGTCCAGTAGAAGTCACAAAGTACATTTCAACACAAGTTTTAGCCAGATCTTCAGCAAGCTGAAGATTTTCTATGTCTTCTTTAGTTAGAAGATTACTTTCAAGAGCCTTTTTCTTAGTGATACCCTTTGTTGCACCCAGAGCAAGGGTGCCAGGAAGAAAACAAACCTACAGAATGAAGACATGACATTAATTCTCAAGGAAAACTAGTGTGCATCAAAATTAGGGTCAAAAATGTTATTCAGGGAAAGAAGTATTACAAAATGAGGAGGTTCTCATTAGAGAGAAGAAGTGGTAGATGCATGATGAGTCGCATACCAGGTGATCCATTTTAGGGCTAAAAGCACCATTTCGTCCACTGGGAAGCTCCCCAACAAAAACTAACCCATTTGGAGTAGTTTTTCGAACAAGAAGATGCTTGACCCCTTTCATCGCTTCCGTATACATTTCAAATAGATACTTCAAGCTAGTATTACGATAATTTTCTTGCTGAATCCAAACTTTTAATAGGTATTCATAGTAACTGTCACCACGCGACCCTAGTCGAATATTCTCTCCGCTAAACTGTCCAGAGTAGGGACTGCATACAAGAAGGCAAGAATGAGAATAGCCATTTCTTCTACAATTGAATGCTTCTGATGATAGGAAAATGCAATATAATATGATGACGGGTAAAGTTTACATAGTCGCGCAAGGTATATAAGGGTTGAAGCCATACATACTTAATATAAATAGGCACCAAACCCTCCACTGTTGGGAGTGTTCGCATATGCTCTAACACCTTCATTGTCTCTGAGTCATACTTTGGATCTCCTGATATTCTGCTAAGGTAACTGAACTCCAGTTGCAATGTTGTAGCCTCAGAGGTACTGCTTAAGCCATCAGGGGATGCATGTGCAGAACGATCACGAAGAACAACATCGCTAAAAGGTATAGCCGATGGACTTGATGTAAAAGCTAACAATAATCTGTCTGCTAAATCCTTTGAGACTGCCAGCAGACGATCTGGATTAGTCTTGTTAGGTGTTACTGCTATCCCAGAATCACCTCCTCCTGCTTGGTCTCCACCACTCAAATGATACGCACTAAGAAGCCCTCCCAAGACACGGATAGTGGTTTCAAATAAGTTGACCTGCCCTTTCTCGCTGATCTTTTTCATTAGGTTGTCTTCAATCCATTTTGATGCTTCAGACACAATATCGTCAGCACCCATTATTATTGCAGTGTCTAAAGAATCCACAACAGTAGCACCTAGACCTCCTAATCCGTCTACACCTCTGCGGCTCAAAGGCATAAGCTCATCATGACCCATCGCATAATTTCGGTAGCCAGACCATGCATGTTCGAATGCTTCTTTAACTTTCTTCTGCCTGGATGTCCATTCAGATGAAGGGGGGTGGTGAAGTATTGAACTGTTCTTATATATTTCATTTGGAGGAAGACGTGGAGGTAGCCTTGGTGGCTTTCTCCAGAATGTACGGATAGTAGGAGAATCTTTACTGGCATGTCTACTCTCTACTTCTTTGTTATGGAGCTCACCAGATACAAAACCCTTCGAACTTCTGTGCGCAAGCAAGTATATTAAGCCAGAAACCATTAAAAGACTCAAGAATTTCCCAAGGGTGAATTTTCCAAATTGATACTTGCTGCTCTTAGAAATAAGAGCCTGGGTAACCATCTACATATGAAAAATAAAAAACCTTAGGAAAGAACTAATTAGCACATAACAACAATACATACATATTCTACATGGCAAGGAAAGAAACTGATGTAACTCCGCCTATGTTGTCTCAACATAGCCGGTCCCAGGCCCGGGTAAAGGAGGAGGGTTGTGATAGGCTTGGCAAGCCAATGTAAAAACTCAGCCACTCTTATGGAGATGAAACCCAAAAGATTTTCGTTAGATCTTATGGGTTTCACCTCTAGCCTACCCCAACTTGTTTGGGAGTAAAGGCTTTGTTGTTGTTGTTGTTGTTTAAGGAAAGAAACTGATGTGAATTCGGATAAATATGCTCCCTCATAAGAAAGGACAGACACAAGTAACTATAATATACTAAAAACACAATACATTTTTTAAATAAAGCATAGCTTTATTAAAGCTTAACGGTGCTCGGGCAGGTCGCCTGCGACACAATCGGCCACATGGGCTGGTACATCAGACCCCCATTCCACACAGTCGGACACATGGGCTGGTACATCAGACCCCATTCCACACAGTGGTTCGGGTGATACAGACAGCCAAATTTGGATAACTCATGCGCAACAATGTTTGCACTTCTACGACAGGCGGAAACTAAATGTTTAGACTAGAGAATCCCGCAAAAAACAAAAATATATGGCCACTGAAATGCCTGCCCTCTTGTTATTAGTGGATCACAAACCGATGAATCATCATAGATGTGCCTAATCAAATCACAGCCATGGTTATCATAACTATACCTACACCAGTCACGACCATCAGAGTTACGTAATTCTACCAAAATTGATGGAAAAGACGCTAGCCATTGAGATCCACTACATGTAAGTGCCAAGGATATGAAAATCACATATAGTCCAAGGCAATGTATTCCACCAAATGTAATCACCAAGAAAAAGGTAAAGTCCACTAAGATAATGTTTGTCATGTTAGTCAAGTCACCAAAAAATATCATAGATATGCGTATATAAGGCATCAAAGAAAAGTATGCATTCGTATATGGACAAATTAATGAGAACATATGCATGCCGCGGCTTACAACCGGTTACACATAGGCAGATTCATCCAACATACGTACCCATCCAACATGGGAACATGACCGACTCAAAATAATGAACCAAAATCTAGACATCTTATCTCCTTTCTCAAATGTGACCAGAGACATCTATGGCAATGTTCCTCTGTTAACTAACTACCTTCTATTGGAGCAATAAAAGTAAGGGCCAAGTCGAAAAGGGCAACTAAGTATACCGTGAGCTCAATATAAACAACCATGTGACAGGCTAGAAATCTTTAATCTTAAATTCAGTTCCATGTACTCTTCACGTAGCAACCTACCAAAGATTGTCCTAGCCATCCCAGATAGACTTATGTACCATGTCGAGATGTCAGAACATAATCGACTCAAGATAGTTAACTAGTTTAAGAATGTCTTATTTTCTTTATCAAATGTACCTACGAGTGTCTACGGGAATATTCAAGGAAATTTAGAAAAAAAATACGGGCCTTTAAATAAAGCAACGTTGCAAAAAGTACTAGGCATAAATTCCTAGTTTTGCCTCTACCTAGCGCCTATCTCGCCTAAGCGCACGCCTAGCACAATTAAGTGCAAGGCGTTCTGCTGTAGCCTAGTGCCTAGGCACACTTAAAGTGCACACCTGTGCGCACTTTTTTAACCGTGCAAAAAAGTTTTTAAAAAATACTAGAATTTTGAAAATAACAAATAGAAAAAAGTCTTCAGTAATATCACGAATTCCATAATTTTCTACAAATTTATAGTAACTTACTGGAATATTTTTCTTGTTCCCTGAACTTCTCTACTTCTATAGATAAAGTGACCCCAGCTACAACCTAAAAACAATTGGTTGTCCATGTACCTGTCCCGGCATCCCAGATCGACTTCCGCGCCATATCGAGATGTTGGAACATAATTGACTCAAGAACCAAGATAGTTAACCCGGTTAAGGATGTCTTATCTCCTTTATCAAATGTGCCTAGGGGTCTACAGGAATATTGCTGGAAATTTATAAATCAAGGACATTCCGGAAAAAATATTGAAAAATGCAGGGATTTTAAACATAAAAAATAGAGAGGACGTTTTTACTAACTTTACGGAATTCCATGGTTGTCTTTGTCCAGAAAGTTTAAGTAACTATACTGCATATTTTTGTTTTTGCTTAAACTTCCTACTTCTATAGATAAGATGATCTTGGTTAATTTCATGCAGTAACGTGATATTACATACAACCAGCCTGCCAAAATCGAACACAAAAGAGAGAAAGCCTTTACTGACTATCGAATTCCACAGTTTTCCATATAGTTTTAGAATCTACAGGAATTTTTTTGTTTTTCCTTAAATTCCTACCTCTAGAGGTATCGTGATCTTGGCTAATTCCATGCAGTAACATGACATATAACCAGCCTCCAACTCAATTTCAGGCCGGCGAACAATTATGCATAGTTCAAGTACAAACTAAAATACAAACGAGTCAAACAATAATGAATAACTAAAGATGTTTCCGCATTGATTCAATTAACTGGCAATCTAGTGATGGTAAAGCACAACAGTTTCCATGCCTGTCAATGCCATGTGATTCTTATAGGGTGACAAAACCAGTGGAGATGATTAGGGCAATATATACCAACAATGTGAACTTTGCTGCACAATCATTTATCACAACAAACCTACCACTTCATCATTTAACTTAGCAGCCTCAGACAGATCACTAAGCCAAAAGAAGCACCTAAGACCCGACGCTACAGAGATCCAAACGTACGATCCGTTCCAGCACCTCTACGGAAAGTAGGTAAACCCACAGATCCGAGGTCACGAACCCCTCAGAACCAACAAGATTTCCGGGTTCTCAGCTCCTCGAATAAACATACACCGATCGAATCACCTAAGCGAATCTAACCGCCGCAGCGCACGGATTCGAGAACATCGTAGTGACTGCCGCGGAGACCAGGTCTCTCGCCGGCCAATACTGCGAAAGGAAATGGGGCCCTGGATCACAAGCACCTTGAGGCGAGATCGTTGGCGGAACTTGGCGTTGTTGTATGCGCCGCCATCCACATCTCGCATCGAGTAGGGGAGGGGGGCCGAGCCGCCGCTCATCCGCGCGGATGAGAGGGCTGAAGAGGTGGCTCCGGGATATCTCCGCCGCTCGCGAGATCCGGATGGAAGGAAGAGGGTGGGAGGGGGAGGGAAGCGGCCGCGGGACAGACGGGACGGGTACTCGCGCAGTTGTTTCTTGTCTTTCCGTTTTTCTACTGCTCACTTCGTTTCTGTTTTCTTATTTTTCAGACCCCGCATTTTACCCATCTGTAAACTGTGTTTGCAGGTCGCACGGGGCGCTTATGCAGGCCGAAATTTGCGGCGGCAGAATAGAAACCGCAAACAAATCCTTAATCTTTTCCTAATCTCTTCCTAATCTTTCTCTAATAATAAAGCACGGATTGACTCCGTGGGTTCACCGTCACAATACGCTTCCGCCCAGTTGTAATACGCTTTTACGATTTTGTATAGACAAAATTGTAATATAATCGAGATGGTACTAATAGCAGGTTCGTCCGACCTGGTTTGTTTTTCGTTTGGTTTGTACGTTGAGAGCTTCGTAAGTCCAATGGGCCAGATTTTTTATGGGCCGATAAAAAAAATCAATCTCCCCACCTGCCCTCACCTCCCGGAGGCAGAGAGAGAAAATTGATTAGACTTATTATGTTACAATTTTAGATTCTAATTAGTCCCACACTGCCTCTTTACATGAGATCCTAGCAACATATATACTTTTGAAGTTATCAGAATCAACAAGCCAAGAAAAGAGGATAAAATATGACTCAGTCTAGACTCAGATAGAGATCTGAAGAAAGATGCCATGCATCACAAATCGATAGCCCCAACGGGAAGGTCACGGCCAATCAAAAAGAGGCGCATCAACCAGAGAGGAAGGTCACGGCCAATCAAAAAGAAAGAGGCGCATGAAATTAAAAAAAACAGAACATGAGCAGGGCCGCCGGCCGCAGCCCACAACCGATGGCGGTGGTGGAGCATGGATGGGTGCGAGTATCCCGGTAGCTGGGAAGCGAGGGTCCCCAACGGTGATGGCGTCTGGCGGTGAGGAGCCATGGTCATGGTGTGATTCCCGGCCTTGCGGATTGGAGCCCTCCATTGCCGCTAAGCGGTGGTGAGGGCTGCGGGTATCTGGCGGTAGCGGCCTGCAGAGCGAAGTTATCTCCGGCTGACGGTGGGTGCGAGGCGGTAGCGGCGTTCTGGGAAAGGTCGTGGGGATTGGGATAGAGTGAGGTCGGGATGGATAACCGCTACCAACCGACGATAACGAGCGAGGCCGGTGATTTCCTTTTTTATATAGATCAAGGGCGGCTGACTACTAACAAAAACGACCTGTTAGCTAGCTAGCGTGCACGAATGTTGAATGTTCCTGTTTTTTTATATATATAGATCAAGGGCGGCTGACTACTAATAAAAACTGACCTGTTTTCCTGTTTTTAAAGGTGTAGTTTAGATCCTTCATCGACCGGTAAATATCTCCCAGTCTGTAACATCGACGTGTTAGAAAATCTACAGCCGGAGTTAGCAAATCAAGCCATCTAAACGTTCGTGGACACGCCCAATCAGTGAATTGTGGAGATGAAGAGAGAGAAAAAATGAATAAATAAAATAAGAGAAATGGTGGCCACAAAATGGGCGGCATGCTACATGGCGGACTGACGGGTGCGTCTACAAGCCCTCATATCCTTTCTACATATGTCCTCAATATGAGAGTTTGCGGACATCCCCGGACATATAGGGATGATACGAGGGGTTCGATTGGTCATTTTTCCCTTCTCTCCTTTTCGATTACTGACCGAGCGTGTCTATAAATGTTTGAGGAGGATATGGGATGTTTGGCTATAGATGCTCTTAGTGTTTCACATTGGCGTTGGTCGCCGGCAGGAGGGAAGCAGAGGAGTGGGAATTTAGAGGGCGGCGGCGTCCTGGTCGCCGGCAGGGGAAACAGAGGAGAGGAGTGGCGCGCGGGGCCCCGTCAACGACAAAGGGCAGCGGTGCCATGGTGCTGGTCGCCGGCGGGAGGAAGCATGAAAGCACAAGTGCTCCCTAGGTGGTTTTGGTAATTAATGTCAACATATCTCTTGTTGGACTAACACATTTATCTAGTATGTTTCAGATAAGTTCAACAATGGAGTGGCATGGACTAAAGGATGTGGGAACTCCTTCAAGATGCTAAGGACAAAGGATTGTCTCAAGCTTCAAGCTCAAGACTCTTCATTTTACATTTTAGTGATCCAAGATCACATTGAGTCTATAGGAAAAGCCAATACTATTAAGGAGGGATGAGGTGTTGCTTAATGAGCCTTTTGCTTCATGTGCTTAGTGATATGCTCCAAAACCATCCAATACTGTCTCACACCCACATATGACCTAAACCAAAAGTCAAACTCGGCCCTACCGATTCTTTCTATCCGGCGCCACCGAGTTCAGATGTCATAGCCACTGCCACAAACCCTAGGCAAATCGGTTTCACTGATAGGGATCTCGGTCTCACCGAGATGGGATTGCAATCTCTCTGTGTATGTCCATTACCAAAATCGGTCTCACCGAGTTTGTGTAATCGGTACTACCGAGATTACAATGCAAACTTTCTGGTTAACTTATTACCCAAATCGGTCCCACCGAGTTTGAGTAATCGGTCCCACCGAGTTTGCCTGACCAACTCTCTGGTTAGCTAATTACCAAAATCGGTCTCGCCAAGTTTGTGTAACCGGTCTCACCGAGATTACGTTATGCCCTAACCCTAACCATATCGGTCCTACCGAGATGCATGTCGATCCCAATCAAAACCCTAACGGTCACTAGGTTTACTAAATCGGTCCGACCGAGTTTGATGATTTGGTCCCACCGAGTTTGGTAAATTGTGTGTAGCAGTTAGATTTTGTGTGGAGGCTATATATACCCTCCACCTCCTCTTCATTCATGGAGAGAGCCATCGAACAAGCCTACACTTCCCGGCATCCTATTTCTGAGAGAGAACCACCTACTCATGTGTTGAGACCAAGATATTCCATTCCAACCACATGAATCTTGATCTCTAGCCTTCCCCAAGTTGCTTTCCACTCAAATCTTCTTTCCACCAAATCAAAATCCTGTAAGAGAGAGTTGAGTGTTGGGGAGACTATCATTTGAAGAACAAGAGCAAGGAGTTCATAATCAACACACCATTTGTTACTTCTTGGAGAGTGGTGTCTCCTAGATTGGCTAGGTGTCACTTGGGAGCCTCCGACAAGATTGTGGAGTTGAACCAAGGAGTTTGTAAGGGCAAGGAGATCGCCTACTTCGTGAAGATCTACCGCTAGTGAGGCAAGTCCTTCATGGGCGACGACCATGGTGGGATAGACAAGGTTGCTTCTTCGTGGACCCTTCGTGGGTGGAGCCCTCCGTGGACTCGCGCAACCGTTACCCTACGTGGGTTGAAGTCTCCACCAACGTGGATGTATGATAGCACCACCTTCGGAACCACGCCAAAAACATTTGTGTCTCCAATTGCGTTTGAATCTTCCAAACCCTTCCCTTTACATTCTCGCAAGTTGCATGCTTTATTTTCCGTTGCCTACATACTCTTCGCATGCTTGCTTATTATGGAATGAGAATGTTAAATTTGTGCCTAAACTCCACTTAAACCTAAAAGAAGTTAAAAACTGCAACTTTGGTACTTAGTGTCTAATCACCCCCCCCTCTAGACACCTCTTCTCAAGATCCTACAAGTGGTATCAGAGCATTGGTCTCCTTTGCCTTGGTTTAATCACCTTTGGAGGAAGATGGATGAGTCTACTTCGGGGAGTCTTAGTCATAGAGTGCCTATTCTTGATGGAGAGTATTTTCATGAGTGAAAAAATGAGATGCTTGTAATTTTCAATCAATATCAATTGAACAAGTACATTGCTAGCCCTTGTGCACCTCATGTTGATCCTATGCATCCTACCCTTGATGAATCTATTGACATGACTAGAAACCTTAGAACTGTTAATCTTATCACTAGAGGCTTGCCTAGAAACTTGATTAGAATCTTGCCTACTTTTGAGTGTGCCTGCACTATATGGAAATTTCTTGAGGAACGCTTTTCAAATTATTCCTTGAAAAATCTAGATGAGATTCTCTATAAGTCTATTGCCTTGAGTAAGATGAATACTGGTGATCCTATGTTTGGTGATCGTCTATTTGAACTTACCGACCTTATGCGTGCCAAAGGAGATGTTGGAATTATTGGTGATATTATTTCCGAAGCTATAAGAATTCATAAGCAAGATCTTTGTCAAACTCACTCTAATGAATTACCCTCTCTAGGACTTGATCCACCACATGACGATGTTGAACATGGATACTATGATGAGGATGATGATAGTGACTTGATCTTGATGATGCAATGAGACATTTTGGTCTTATGGCAAATCTTGAGGATATGTGTCGAGGAAAGGAATGAGTTCTTGACGGTGGATGTACCGATCACATGACCGGAGATAAAGACATGTTTCGTGAGCTTCTTTGAAAATGATGGTCCTCGAAAGTTTGTCACTTTCGGTGACAACTCAAAGGGTAAGGTGGTTGGCCTCGGTAAGGTGGCCATCTCACATGATAGCTCCATTCAAAATGTCATGCTCGTTGAATCTCTTGGCTACAACTTACTTTTCGATTATCTAGACTTGCTGATTTCGGTTTAAATGTCCTATTCTTTGAAGTAGATTGTCAAGTGTTTCGTCGAGACAATCATAAAATGGTCTTTACCAAAGATAATGAGAGGTGATATTTACATTGTTGATTTCTCTAAAAGGCACAACCTAAAACTTGCTTCATTGCTAAATCCTCAAAAGGTTGGTTATGGCATAGACGACTAGGTCACGTTGGCATGAGAAACCTTGACAAGCTTATTAAAGGAAATCATATCCTTGGAGTTAACGATGTCATATTTGATAAGGATAGACTGCAAGTGCTTGTCAAGCGGTAAGCAGGTCGGAGGAAGGCATCCCGTGAAGAACATCATGACCACAAGGAGGCCACTCGAGCTTCTTCATATGGATCTCTTTGGTCCCAACGCTACAAAAGTCTCGGTGGAAATTCTTTTGGTCTAGTTATAGTTGATGATTTTTCAAGATTTACGTGGGTGTTCTTTCTCGATGATAAATCGCAGGTCCAAAAGATCTTCAAAAACTTCTCTAGGAAGGCCCAAAATCAGTTTGAAGTGAAGATCAAGAAGGTTCGCAGCGACAACGGAACGGAGTTCAAGAACGCAAATGTGGACACCTTTGTTGACGAAGAAGGAATTTCACACGAGTTCTCGGCTACGTACACACCTCAACAAAATGGAGTTGTTGAGAGAAAGAACCGGACGCTCATCCAAATGGCGAGAACGATGCTTGATGAGTACAAGACAATCAAGCACTTTTGGGCGTAAGCGGTTGAGACAGCTTGTCATGCAACAAATCGCTTGTATCTTCACAAGCTACTCGGCAAGACGGCATCTGAGCTCCTCACGGGTAACAAACCCCAAGTTGGATACTTTCGAGTATTCGGCTCAAAGTGCTACATTCTTGATAAGCATCGTCGTTCAAAATTTGCTCCTAAGTCTCATGAAGGTTTCCTACTAGGTTATGGCTCAAACTCTCACACTTACCGTGTCTACAACAATTTCACCCGAAAGGTTGAAGAGACGGTAGATGTGAAGTTTGATGAATCTAACGGCTCGCAAGTAGAGCAATTGCCAATTGATGTAGGAGACAAAGACCCTTCGGAAGAAATCCAAGACTTGTCTATTGGCAAGGTCCGTCCAACGGAGGTGAAGGAGAGTACCTCGTCTGTTCAAGTGGAAGCTTCTGCTGGGGAACGTAGTAATTTCAAAAATTTCCTACGCACACGCAAGATCATGGTGATGCATAGCAACGAGAGGGGAGAGTGTTGTCTACGTACCCTCGTAGACCGAAGCGGAAGCGATCACAACGTAGAGGAAGTAGTCGACGTTCTCCTCGCGATCCAACCGATCCCAGCGCCGTTACTCCGGGCGCCTCGAGTTCTTGGCACACGTTCAGCTCGGTGGCGCTCCTCAGCTCCGATCCGGCCAAAGCTCCGGAGAGAGAGTTCCACAAGACGACGGCGTGGCAGGACGATCTTGATGTTCTATCGACGCAGGGCTTCGCCTAAGCACCGCTACGATATGACCGAGGTGGAATATGGTGGAGGGGGCACCACACGGCTAAGAGATCCAAGAGATCAATTTTTGTGTCTTTGGTGCTAGCCCGCCCCTCTATTTATATGTTGAGCCGGGGTGAAACTTGGAGCAAAAGCCTCCTCAAAGTCGGTTTTGCCGAAGGCAAGAGTCCCACTCGGACTCGGGACCAAACGCCACAATCCTTGGCGTCTGGCCCAGACGCCATGGGCCTCGGCGTCGCCCAGGCCGAACGCCAGGTCTCCGGCGTTTGGCCCCACAACCTCATAAAACTCCTTTTGCAGACCGACCTAAAGCCTCATGGGCTTGACCCCTTGGCCTAAACATATCATCCAATATATGAATCTTTACGTCTCGACCATTTCGAGACTCCTCGTCATGTCCCCGATCTCATCCGGGACTCCGAACTCCTTCGGTACATCAAAATACACAAACTCATAATATAACCGTCATCGAAACCTTAAGCGTGCGGACCCTACGGTTCGAGAATAATGTAGACATGACCGAGACACGTCTCCGGTCAATAACCAATAGCGGGACCTGGATGCCCATATTGGCTCCTACATATTCTACGAAGATCTTTATCGGTCAGACCGCATAACAACATCGTTGTTCCCTTTGTCATCGGTATGTTACTTGCCCGAGATTCGATCGTCGGTATCCAATACCTAGTTCAATCTCGTTCTTGGCAAGTCTCTTTACTCGTTCCGTAATACATCATCTCACAGCTAACTCATTAGTTGTAATGCTTGCAAGGCTTAGTGATGTGTATTACCGAGAGGGCAGAGATACCTCTCCGAGCAATCGGAGTGACAAATCCTAATCTCGAAATACGCCAACCCAACATACGCCTTTGGAGACACCTGTAGTACTCCTTTATAATCACCCGATTACGTTGTGACGTTTGGTAGCACCAAAGTGTTCCTCCGGTAAACGGAGTTGCATAATCTCATAGTTACAGGAACATGTATAAGTCATGAAGAAAGCAACAAAGAACATACTAAACGATCGGGTGCTAAGCTAATGGAATGGGTCATGTCAATCAGATCATTCAACCAATGATGTGACCTTGTTAATCAAATGACAACTCCTTTGTCTATGGTTAGGAAACATAACCATCTTTGATTAACAAGCTAGTCTAGTAGAGGCATACTAGTGACACTCTGTTTGTCTATATATTCACACATGTATTATGTTTCCTGTTAATACAATTCTAGCATGAATAATAAACATTTATCATGATATAAGGAAATAAATAATAACTTTATTATTGCCTCTAGGGCATATTTCCTTCAGTCTCCCACTTGCACTAGAGTCAATAATCTAGATCACATCACCATGTGATTAACATCGATAGTTCACATCATCATGTGATTAACACCCATAGTTCACATCGCCATGTGACCAACACCCAAAGGGTTTACTAGATTCAGTAATCTAGTTCACATCGCTATGTGATTAACACCCAAAGAGTACTAAGGTGTGATCATGTTTTGCTTGTGAGAGAATCTTAGTCAACGGGTCTTTCATATTCAGATCCGTTATGTATTTTGCAATTTTCTATGTCTACAATGCTCTGCACGGAGCTTACTCTTGCTAATTGCTCCCACTTTCAATATGTATCTAGATCGAGACTTAGAGTCATCCAGATCAGTGTCAAAACTTGCATCGACGTAACCCTTTACGACGAACCTTTTGTCACTTCCATAATCGAGAAACATATCCTTATTCCACTAAGGATAATTTTGATCATTGTCGATGATCTACTCCTAGATCACTATTGTACTCCTTGCCAAACTCGATTGTAGGGTATATAATAGATCTGGTACACAAGATGGCATACTTTATAGAACCTATGGCCAAGGCATAGGGAATGACTTTCATTCTCTTTCTATCTTCTGCCGTGGTCGGGTTTTGAGTCTTACTCAATTTCACACCTTGTAACACGTGCAAGAACTCTTTCTTTGACTGCTCCATTTTGAACTACTTCAAAATCTTGTCAAGGTATGTACTCATTGAAAAAAACTTATCAAGCGTCTTGATCTATCTCTATAGATCTTGATGCTCAATATGTAAGCAGCTTCACCGAGGTCTTTCTTTGAAAAACTCCTTTTAAACACTCCTTTATGCTTTGCGAATAATTCTACATTATTTCCGATCTACAATATGTCATTCACATATACTTATCGTAAATATTGTAGTGCTCCCACTCACTTTCTAATAAATACAGGCTTCTTTGCAAGTCTGTATAAACTATATGCTTTGATCAACTTATCAAAGCGTATATTCCAACTCCGAGATGCTTGCACCAGTCCATAGATGGATCATTTGGAGCTTGCACACTTTGTTAGCTCCCTTTGGATCGATAAAACCTTCTCGTTGCATCATATACAACTCTTCCTCCGAAACCCATTCAGAATGCAGTTTTTACATCCATTTGCCAAATTTAATAAATTGTGGCAATTGCTAACATGATTCGGACAGACTTAAGCATCGCTACGCGTGAGAAAATCTCATAGTAGTCTTCACCTTGAACTTGTAGAAAACCTTTTGTGACAAGTCGAGCTTTGTAGATAGTAACACTACTATCGGTGTCCGTCTTCCTCTTGAAGATCCATTTATTTAACATGGCTTATCGATCATCGAGCAAGTCAATCAAAGTCCATACTTTTGTTCTCATACATGGATCATATCTCAGATTTTATGGCCTCAAGCCATTTCGCGAATCTGGGCTCATCATCGCTTCCTCATAGTTCGTAGGTTCATCATGGTCTAGTAACATGACTTCCGAACATGATTACCGTACTACGGGTGCGGATCTTACTCGGGACGACCTACGACGTCTGGTAGCACCTTGATCTGAAGTTTCACGATCATCATCATTAACTTCCTCACTAATTGGTGTAGGAATCACTTTGGAACTGATTTCTGTGATGAACTACTTTCCAATAAGGGAGAAGGTATAATTACCTCATCAAGTTCTACTTTCCTCCCACTCACTTCTTTCGAGAGAAACTCCTTCTCTAGAAAGGATCCATTTATTAGCAACGAATGTTTTTGCCTTCGGATCTGTGATAGAAGGTATACCCAACAATTTCCTTTGGGTATTCTATGAAGACGCACTTCTCCGATTTGGGTTTGAGCTTATCAGGATGAAACTTTTTCACATAAGCATCACAACTTCCAAACTTTAAGAAACGATACTTAGGTTTCTTGTTAAACCATAGTTCATACGGTGTCGCCTCAACGGATTTAGATGGTGCCCTATTAAGCGTGAATGCAATTGTCTCTAATGCATAACCCCAAAACGATAGTGGTAAACCGATAAGAGACATCATAGATCGCACCATATCCAATAAAGTGCGGTTACGACTTTCGGACACACCATTATGTTGTGGTGTTCCATATGGCGTGAGTTGCGAAACTATTTCACATTGTTTCAAATGAAGACCAAACTCGTAACTCAAATATTTATCTCTACGATCAGATCACAGAAACTTTATTTTCTTGTTACGATGATTTTCCACTTCACTCTGAAATTCTTTGAACTTTTCAATTATTTCAGACTTATGTTTCATCAAGTAGATATACTCATATCTGCTCAAATCATTTTGTGAAGGTCGAAAATAACGATACTTGCCACGAGCATCAACACTCATTGAATCGCATACATCGGTATGTATTATTTCCAATAAGTCAAGAGCTTGTTCCATTGTTCCGAGAACGGAGTTTTAGTCATCTTGCCCAAAAGGCACGGTTCGCAAGCATCAAATGATTCATAATCAAGTGATTCCAAAAGTCCATCGGCATGGAGTTTTCTTCAAGCGCTTTACACCAATATGACCTAAACGGCAGTGCCACAAATAAGTTGCACTATCATTATTAACTTTGCATCTTTTGGTTTCAATATTATGAATATGTGTATCACTATGATCGAGATCCAATGAACCATTTTCATTGGGTGTGTAACCATATAAGGTTTTATTCATGTAAATGTAACAACAATTTATTCTCTTACTTAAATGAATAATCAGTATTGCAATAAACATGATCAAATCATATTTATGCTCAACACCAAATAACACTTATTTAGGTTCCACACTGATCCCGAAAGTATAGGGAGTGTGCGATGATGATCATATCAATCTTGGAACTACTTCCAACACTCATCGTCACTTCCCCTTCAACTAGTTTCTGTTCATTCTCAGAACTCTGCTTCAAGTTACTACTCTTAGCAACTATACTAGTATCAAATACCGAGGGGTTGCTATGAACACTAGTAAAATACACATCAATAATCTGTATATCAAATATACCTTTGTTCACTTTGCCATCCTTCTTATCCACCAAATATTCAGGGTAGTTCCGCTTCGTGACTAGTTCCATTGCAGCAAAAAGTACTTAGTCTCGTGCTTAGGTCCGGACTTGGGCTTCTTCACTCGAGCAAAGAACTTGCTTGCCGTTCCTTTTGAAGTTCCCTTCTTCCCTTTGCCCTTTTCCTTGAGACTAGTGGTCTTGTCAATCATCAACACTTGATGCTCTTTCTTGATTTCTACCTTCGTTGATTTCAACATCACGAAGAGCTCGGAATCGTTTTCGTCATCCCTTGCATACTATAGTTCATCACGAAGTTCTAGTAACTTAGTGTTGGTGATTAGAGAATTCTGTCAATCACTATCTTATCTGGAAGATTAACTCCCACTTGATTCAAGCGATTGAAGTACCCAGACAATCTGAAAACATGCTCACTAGTTGAGCGATTCTCTTCCATCTTTTAGCTATAGAACTTGTTGGAGATTTCATATCTCTCAACTCGGGTATTTGCTTGAAATATTAACTTCAATTCCTGGAACATCTCATATGGTCCATGACGTTCAAAACGTCTTTGAAGTCCCGATTCTAAGCCGTAAAGCATGGTGCACAAAACTATCAAGTAGTCATCATATTGAGCTAGCCAAACGTTCATAACGCGCAGATTCCGCTCCTGCAATAGGTCTGTCACCTAGTGGTGCATTAAGGACATAATTCTTCTGTGCAGCAATGAGGATAAATCTCAGATCACGGATCCAATCCGCATCATTGCTACTAACATTTTTCAATACAATTTTCTCTAGGAACACATATAAAAACATAGGGAAGCAAAAACATAGGGAAGCAACAATGCGAGCTATTGATCTACAACATAATTTGCAAAATACTACGGGACTAAGTTCATGATAAATTAAAGTTCAATTAATCATATTACTTAAGAACTCCCACTTAGATAGACATCTCTCTAGTCATCTAAGTGATCACGTGATCCAAATCAACTAAACCATAACCGATCATCACGTGAGATGGAGTAGTTTTCAATGGTGAACATCACTATGTTGATCATATCTACTATATGATTCACGCCGACCTTTCGGTCTCCGTGTTCCGAGGCCATATCTGCATATGCTAGGCTCGGTCAAGTTTAACTCGAGTATTCTGCGTGTGCAAAACTGGCTTGCACCCGTTGTAGATGGACGAGAGCTTATCACACCCGATCATCACGTGGTGTCCGGGCACATTTAACTTTGGCAGCGGTGCATACTCAGGAGAACACTTCTTGATAATTTTTAGTGAGAGATCATCTTAAAATGCTACCGTCAATCAAAGCAAGATAAGATGCATAAAGGATAAACATCACATGCAATCAATATAAGTGATATGATATGGCCATCATCATCTTGTGCTTGTGATCTCCATCTCTGAAGCACCGTCGTGATCACCATCGTCACCGGCGCGACACCTTGATCTCCATCGTAGCATCGTTGTCGTTACGCCATCTATTGCTTCTACGACTATCGCTACCGCTTAGTGATAAAGTAAAGCAATTATGTATGCGTTGCATTTCATACAATAAAGCGACAACCATATGGCTCCAGCCGATTGCCGATAACTTCGGTTACAAAACATGATCATCTCATACAATAAAATATAGCATCACGTCTTGACCATATCACATCACAACATGCCCCGCAAAAACAAGTTAGACGTCCTCTACTTTGTTGTTGCAAATTTTACGTGGCTGCTATGGGCTTAAGCAAGAACCAATCTCACCTACGCATCAAGACCACAACAATACTTCACCAAATAGACTCCGCTTTAACCTTCTCAAGGACCGGGCGTAGCCACACTCAGTTCAACTAAAGTGAGAGAGACAGACACCCGCCAGCCACCTTTAAGCACAAGTGCTCAGAACGGTGAAACCAGTCTCGCAGAAGCTGCACGCGTAATGTCGGTCCGGACCGCTTCCTCTCACCAGACCGCTGAACCCAAGTATGACATGCGGGTAGGCAGTATGACTGGTATCGCCCACAACTCCCTCGTGTTCTACTCGTGCAAAACATCAAACCATAAAAACCTAGGCTCGGATGCCACTGCTGGGGAACGTAGTAATTTCAAAAATTTCCTACGCACACGCAAGATCATGGTGATTCATAGCAACGAGAGGGGAGAGTGTTGTCTACGTACCCTCGTAGACCGAAGCGGAAGCGATCACAACGTAGAGGAAGTAGTCGTACGTTCTCCTCACGATCCAACCGATCCCAGCGCCGTTACATTCGGCGCCCGAGTTCTTGGCACACGTTCAGCTCGGTGACGCTCCTCAGCTCCGATCCAAAGAAAGCTCCGGGAGAGAGTTCCACAAGACGACGCAAGGCAGGACGATCTTGATGTTCTATCGACGCAGGGCTTCGCCTAAGCACCGCCACGATATGACCGAGGTGGAATATGGTGGAGGGGGCACCGACACGGCTAAGAGATCCAAGAGATCAATTTTTGTGTCTTTGGTGCTAGCCCCGCCTCTATTTATATGTTGAGCCCGGGTCGAAACTTGGAGCAAAAGCCTCCTCAAAGTCGGTTTTGCCCGAAAGGCAAGAGTCCCACTCGGACTCCAGGACCAAACGCCACAATCCTTGGCGTCTGCCCAGACGCCATGGGCCTCGGCGTTTGCCCAGGCCGACGCCAGGTCTCCGACGTTTGGCCCTCGGCCTCATAAAACTCCTTTTGCACCGACCTAAAGCCTCATGGGCTTGACCCTTGGCCTAAACATATCATCCAATATATGAATCTTTACGTCTCGACCATTTCGAGACTCCTCGTCATGTCCCCGATCTCATCCGGGACTCGAACTCCTTCGGTACATCAAAATACACAAACTCATAATATAACCGCCATCGAAACCTTAAGCGTGCGGACCCTACGGTTCGAGAATAATGTAGACATGACCGAGACATCGCCTCCGGTCAATAACCAATAGCGGGACCTGGATGCCCATATTGGCTCCTACATATTCTACGAAGATCTTTATCGGTCAGACCGCATAACAACATACGTTGTTCCCTTTGTCATCGGTATGTTACTTGCCCGAGATTCGATCGTCGGTATCCAATACCTAGTTCAATCTCACATTCTTGGCAAGTCTCTTTACTCGTTCCGTAATACATCATCTCACAGCTAACTCATTAGTTGTAATGCTTGCAAGGCTTAGTGATGTGTATTACCGAGAGGGCCGAGAGATACCTCTCCGACAATCGGAGTGACAAATCCTAATCTCGAAATACGCCAACCCAACATCCGCCTTTGGAGACACCTGTAGTACTCCTTTATAATCACCCGCCACGTTGTGACGTTTGGTAGCACCCAAAGTGTTCCTCCGTAAACGGGAGTTGCATAATCTCATAGTTACTGTGAACATGTATAAGTCATGAAGAAAGCAACGACAACATACTAAACGATCGGGTGCTAAGCTAATGGAATGGGTCATGTCAATCAGATCATTCAACCAATGATGTGACCTTGTTAATCAAATGACAACTCCTTTGTCTATGGTTAGGAAACATAACCATCTTTGATTAACAAGCTAGTCTAGTAGAGGCATACTAGTGACACTCTGTTTGTCTATATATTCACACATGTATTATGTTTCCTGTTAATACAATTCTAGCATGAATAATAAACATTTATCATGATATAAGGAAATAAATAATAACTTTATTATTGCCTCTAGGGCATATTTCCTTCAGCTTCTACTTCACGACAAGGTGAACCAAGAGTTGAAACGGAAGCATCCACAAGTGGAACACACCAAGATGAAGAAAACGAGGAAGAACATCACGAACGTCAACAACCTCCTTCTCCACCTCGACAAGAAAACGACAACGCCAACAATGAAGATGATCAAGAAGAAGAAGAACAACAAGATGAAGAAGATGTTCAACCGAGACCCAAGCAAAAGCTTTCACGAGTTCGAGCAAGAATTGCTAAAGACCATCCCACGAGCAAATCTACAATGATATTCAAACCAGGAGAATCACTCGCTCTAAAACTCGCTTAGCCAACTTTTGTGAAAACTATTCTTTCATCTCTAGCATTGAACCTATGAAGGTCGAAGAAGCATTGGAAGATCCGGATTGGATAAATGCTATGCATGAAGAGCTACACAACTTTGAGAGAAACCAAGTTTGGACATTGGTTGAGAAGCCCGACAACAACCACAACATCATCGGTACCAAATGGGTGTTTCGCAACAAGCAAGATGAAGATGGACAAGTAGTTCGCAACAAAGCACGCCCTAAATGGCCCAAGGCTACACACAAGTCGAAGGTATGGACTATGGTGAGACTTATGCTCCTGCTAGACTTGAGTCCATTCGCATCTTACTTGCCTATGCTAATCACCATAATATCACCTTGTACCAAATGGACATTAAAATTGCTTTTGTAAATGGTGAAATAGAGGAGGAAGTTTTTGTTAAACAACCTCCCGGCTTTGTCAATCCTAAGAAACCAAATCATGTTTACAAACTTCACAAAGCTCTTTATGGTCTTAAACAAGCTCCTAGAGCATGATATAAATGCTTGACCAAGTTTCTTCTTGAAAAAGTCTTTGAAATTGGGAAGATTGATTCCACACTTTTTACTAAAAGGGTTAATGGAGAATTATTTGTATGCCAAATTTATGTTGATGATATCATATTTGGATCAACTAACCCTCATTTTAGTGAAAAGTTTGGAAAGCTAATGTCGGAGAAGTTTGAGATGTCAATGATGAGTGAACTCAAATTCTTTCGTGGGTTGCAAATCAAGCAAACTAAGGAAGGTACTTTTGTCTCACAAACGAAGTACACTAAGGACTTATTCAAGAAGTTCAATATGCAAGAGTGCAAAGGTATGTCTAAACCCATGCCTACTAGTGGACATCTTGACTTGACCAAAGATGGTAAACCGGTTGATCAAAAGGTTTATCGCTCTATGATTGGTTCATTGTTATATCTATGTGATTCACGTACCGATATTATGCTAAGTGTGTGCATGTGTGCAAGATATCAAGCCGCTCCTAAAGAATGTCATCTTAAGGCCGTAAAAAGGATACTGAGATACTTATTTCATACACCAAACTTTGGCATTTGGTATCCTAAGAGGGCCTCTTTCGATCTTGTTGGCTATTCCGACTCGGATTATGCCGGAGACAAGGTTGATAGAAAGTACACTTCGGGTACTTGTCAATTTCTTGGTAGATCTCTTGTGTCTTGGTCCTCCAAGAAACAAAACTCGGTATCCTTATCTACCGCCGAAGCGGAGTACATTGCCGCTGGTTCATGTTGTGCTCAATTACTTTGGATGACCCAAACTCTTAAAGATTATGGGATATATACGTGAGGTGGTACTAATTCGAGGAACCACGTGGTGTAAAAAAGATGATTCGTTTCCTCGATCCTTCGTTCGTCCCCAGCAGCCCGTCTCGTTTCGCATAGGCTGGCCACCCCCGCCTGGGCCTTAGCTTATCTATCGCCCAAAACAACACCATGGGCCAACTACAACCAGAGACGAGGTAAAAAAATTACCATCAACTGGAATCGAAGTCGCACCCTAACGCCTGGGAAGTACGTGTCATTGCCAACTGAGCTAACTCAGTTTTGTATGTATGCTTTCAGTTTCCCTCTTCAACGCAAAAAAGAACCGACAAGGACATCACGAGTACGTCTCCTTCTCCCGTACGACCACCATGAATCTCTTCTTCATCAATGTTAATCTGGCCAGTTCACATCGCCGACCGATTCCTCTACAACTCCTTCATCTCAATCTCAAAAAAGCCTCCTTCATCTTGGACTTTTATCCAAACACGCCGCCGGCCTTAAAGTCATGGGGTTTGGTAGTTCGGGTTAGAAAAAAGGAGGTGACGTGGGAGACAACAGTTGGGCGGCGGAAACAGCGCCTCGGAGGACGAGCGACGACGACACATAGGAGAATGAGTCGCGCGGGGGCGGTGGTGCCTCAGATGGATGAGCGCGACCGGCGGCACCTGGGAGGACGAGCGCGACGGGGCCTACATGCACCTGCGCGCCTCTCCCCTTGCTACAGATGTCGTGGACGGGCTCCATCGACAAGCGCAGGGTGCTGATGGGCTCTCCTCCACGCAACTTAGAGCATCTCCAACAGCGGCGCTAGAATAGCGTCGCGCCGCAAATTGGTCCGTTTTAGCGCGCGCTCAATGCGGCGGGTCGCTCCAGCGGGCGCGCAAAAACGGCGCGCACGCTATAACGAGTTGGGCGCGTGGTCGAAAGCACTCTCGCGCGCGGTGTATTTCGGGAGCCCACTACAGCGCGCGGCACACTCGAGCGCTCGCTCTCGCACTTCCTCTCCCACTTCCACCCCCATCCGGCTGCGCCGCCGCCGCGCCAGCGCTTCGGCGACTGCTCAGCGCTTCCCGGCCTATCCTCAGCCAAGGCCTTCCGCCCCCATCCTCCTAGTCCTGGCTGGCCGCGCCTCCATCGTCCGAGGAATAGCGCCGGCGCTGCTGCCGCTACCGCAAGGTGTTCGACAAAACGCCTACAAGGTATGTATTGCTCAAACTTCATGAATTTGGTGCATGTTTTGAATTGTAGTTTTTATAGTATAGTATTGAACATTGTAGATGAGTTCGTCAGATGATTCTTCCAAGAAGAATTTGATATGGAAGAGGAGGAGGATCTTGCAATGATCCTAGCTATGCATATAAAAAAAACCGAAGCACGGTGGTTCGGTTATGGGTCGGCAGAAAAATTGGAGGGATAGGATCGATGCCCACAACAGATTGACCAGGCATTATTTGGCGGAGAATCCGACATACCCCGAGTCGTATTTTCGTCGCCGGTTTAGGATGAGCACCGAGTTGTTCAGGCGCATTGCAGAGAAACTAGCGAGCCATGACCGCTTTTTTCAGCAAAGGAGGAATACCACCGGAGAGCTTGGACATAGCACCTTTCAGAAGGTGACAGCTGCTTTGCGTATGTTGGTATACGGTATACCGGCTGATCTTGTTGATGATCACTTGGCTATGGGTGAGAGCCAAGCCATCATGTGTGTCAAGCGCTTTGCAGTGGGAATTGTGCAAGTGTTTGGCGAGGAGTATTTGAGATCTCCCAATGTCAAGACGCCGCAAGGCTATTGGCGATGAACAAAGCTCGCAGCTTTTCCGGCATGCTTGGCTCAATAGATTGCATGCATTGGAGTTGGAAGAATTGTCCAAAGGCATGGCATGGGCAATTCCACGACCAAAAAAGGGTTCCACTATAATCCTTGAAGCGGTGGCCGATCAGGAGACTTGGATTTGGCATGCATTCTTTGGAATGCCTGGATCTTTGAATGACATCAATGTTGTCAACCGGTCACCACTGATGAATAAGATTACAAACGGTGAGTTGCCACCGGTGTAGTTTGTAGCAAATGGCCGTACGTACAACTATGGCTATTATCTAGTGGATGACATCTATCCAAAGTGGCAAACCTTCGCGAAGCCATTGAAAAAGCCGGAAGGTAAGAAAAATCTTGATTTCCACAATGCTCATGCGGCGGCTAGAAAAGATGTGGAGAGAGCATTTGAGATTTTGCAAGCCCAATTTGCTATTGTGAGAGGACCGGCTAGATTTTGGGATCAAAAAATGCTTTGATACATCATGCACGCTTGTGTGATCATGCACAACATGATCATCGAGAATGAGCGTGGCCAACATGTAGACTACTCACAAGATGAGCTCTTGGGACATCCCGTGCGAAAAGCGGCGGAGGGCTGAAAGGGTAGCCTGCCTTATTGCCTCCTATCATGACATTCGCGCCCCGCAACGCACAATGAACTTCGTAATGATCCGATTGAAGAGTGGTGGGCATGACATGGACGACAAAGAGCATGATGATCTCTGCATTCGACATTGTATTGTTCATGAACTATTTGTTGTGTTTATTGCATTATTTGTTGTACTGAACAATAAACTATTTGTTTGAGTTGTAATGATAACGAAATTGAACTATTTATTGTTGAATTATTTTGTTTGTTTGATCATTTTTGCTCCTCTTCTGAAATGTATATGTGGTTTGTGCGGCTGTATTTCTGTATTCTTTGGAAGCAGCCTTGTATTGCATTATAGCACTGCTTTGGAGCCAAGACGGTGGTCAGCTTAAACCCGGCCTTGCTGCAAACAGGTTTTTACGCTGCACTTAGCACGGCTGTTGGAGATGCTCTTAGGAGTGTGTCCTCGGGCTATGGCCTTCCTGTCGCTCCCTCTCATCCCCACTGCTCCAGCGCGTCAACAATCCTTATCGATGGGTGAGTACGACATCTCCACCGGGGATTGACCATGATCATCATGTCACCAATAAGGCCATGGCTCCCAGGATCTAGGCCGTTTGGGCTCACGGGGTCTAGGCTGATGTCAATCTATTTGACTTGTGGATGGACTCCTTCGCCTATGGTCAGACCTGCACGTCGTCAGCAACAGGAGGACAAGAATCTGTTTGTGCTCCACGACCACCACAACGAAGTCGGGGAGCGCCAGAGACTTTAACTTGAATTTTTAAACTGCAGCATGTGTTGGTCAATGCCTTACTGAAATTGTTCGTAAGGCAATGCTCTATTCTGTAATAGCAAAGGGAAGGAGTGTTAGTTGGTTCAGCTATGGAGGTGATCCTTCTTTGGAAGAAACATTGGTGTAAGACAGAGAGACTTCCTATTTTCTTACATAGCTCAATGTTGGTTGTTAATTTTAAGTGTGTCAGCAGTTTTCTCAGGCAAAGAAGATATACTCATGACCTGAACAGTTTCAGATATGGAGAACTTCAAGGACAACCTGCTGGAACAGTTTCTAAACAATTAGTGAGCTAGGCCATTTACTATACAAATAGTTATTTTGTTGCAGGTTAGCCCCGTTGCTTCTAAATACTGCACTTTTGATTGCATTTTCCAACTAAAAATGACACATGCGGATGCAAATACATTTGAGCAAGGCAAATGAAAGAGTAGGTAATTGCTCCTAAAAGAAACCTAATTACCGTATTGTTATGCCTAATCTTGAGATAATTTTCATTCCACCATTGCACAATGCACATTAGCATTATCTAAATCCATATGGATCCAGAGGTTTCTTTCTGGTGGCAAATTGATTCTTCCAATCATGGCAGAAATGCCAGCAATAAGGAACTTTAAAATAATGAAATCTGCTTAAGGTATTTCTTATGCTAAGATTTCACCAAATGTCTCAACATTAAGATGTATACATAAATAAATCCTGGGCTGAGGCCACCAACCCATACATGTATAAACTTCAAAAAATAAATAATCTGCTAAGACTTATTCAGCTTTCATGCTATAAGCTTTACTGATTTAGACATTTTCATAGGAAAATGTTGAACATTGGTATTAATTGAATCAAGGTACAGTTAAATTTGTAGATCTGTAATTTATTCACCAGTAACTTGATATTCTTTTCACTTCTTTTCTATAAATTTCATGGAGTCGGTTATAATAGTGATATATTTTTTACTTCTGAAAGAAATTGACAATCTGCTTTGGGTTTCAATTTTAAGGTCAGCTCGTTAGAAGCCATAACTACTTATAGATTACTTCATACGGATGGGTTTGCAACTTTTTGTACAGATTGCTTCAACACTTTCATTACCATTCTGCCGTGTGCTGCTATTTTTTCATTAGTTTAGTTGCTACTTGCTACCTCTACCCATGATGTTGATTTGTTGCAGATAGACTTGAAGGTGAGGGTCGTCTACGGGTCGTCGTCCGGCATGGTGGCCACCGAGTTGAGGTGAACGCATGCAACATTGGTCATACTCTAAATAATGTCAAAGCAGCTGGATTTCTTCATAACTGGCATAGGCAGTTATCTTCTCGCGTGCCTCTGTTTCTAGAGGTAGCCCCCTAGGACGCGGATTTTTGGGACATGAGGCTACGCGATGCCGTAATCCAGTGCGTCCGTGAGCGCGTCGCGATTGCTAGTTATTATAGTCCCACTCGCAATACCTGGCGTGTTATTATCCAGGGTTTCCGAATACGTCGCTCTATACGCCCGGGGTTGGCCTGTCGCATTAATTTTTTTATGGATACACCCTTAATGCTAGCAGCCCACTTCACGGTTCTGGCGATGACATAAATGCTCTTGAGGAGCTGGGGTACACATAATAGAGCCGCGCGTGCTGGATTGGCTTGTACTGTAGATCTTCTACGAGCAGTCTCTCGTGGAGAAACATGGGCGGAAGTGGAGATGAGTTCTGAAAACAGGTTAGCTGCTTAAAACCCATGCGTGGCCGGATTTTTATTGCTTTGTTTGTCGAGCACACTTGTAATCATCTATCGTTTGTCTCAATCCCCAGTGTTACAACATTTGCCAGGGAGAGCTCTGGATCTGGCTCCTCTAGTGGGACGTCGGAGTTGCACATTAACTGGCTTGCTGGGTGCCATTATGGGTTGCAGGGCAGCTGGGTGTATTCATTCGTTAATGGGATGTTTTAAATTGCCATAACGCATGTCGGCTGACTAGTCATAATTATTAACGCTTTAGGTGGCTGTGTTGCACACGTAGCGCCTGTGATTAACGCCGTCCCTTGTGTAGCACATGTAGTACTTTTGCACTGTAACTCCTCATTAGTGTATTCCTCATTATGTAAACATGGTTCAAACCGGGGTTAATGCTCCATGCACACGACCATTGGAGGTGTATTATTGATAGGCCAGGCTGCTGCATACGCAGGAGAACAGCATGTACTGGCAGATACATGCAGTACAGATAGCACACCGAAAAGAAAAATACATAGGGAACGAGAGCAAATCCATCGCACGAGGTACACATGGGGACTAGAGCAAATCCATCACACCGGGGTAGCTTCAGAGCTTGTGCATGAAGATCATGGCCATGGGCCAGTACTACCATGAGCAGCTCATGACGCCCAGAATGAAAATGTTCTTCAGATTCAGTTCAAGCGGTGATGCATGCCGATATACCGATGCATGCGAAATGAGATGTCCCCACCATGCGTTGAAGTACTCTATATACTTGTTCTCCCACTTCCAACAACTGCATCCACCGTACTGCAAAAACACAAAATACAGAGGCATAGCAAGGCGTGTGGAGAGATGGATGGAAAGGATCTTGAAAAACTTACTCCAAGCCGTTCGCACTTGTACAAATGCCTCCATGGTTTTTTTCTTCCGTTCCTGAAACAAACTAGATCACGTAGCCCGCATTGCACTCCGGGCAACAGATGAGAGGAAACGGTGGCATCTGGTTGGTGGTGTGGTGTGATATCTGAGATGCGGAGCTAAGCTAGGGATTGGAGGAACACATGCTTGTGAGGCTGTGGGCAATGGGGAAGCAGAACTGAGAAGAAGGGTTGAGTGAGATGGGCATTGACAAGCTAGCCGTTGGGACTGGGATGCTAGCGGCCCATGCCTCAGTTTAATGCCTGATTGCTTTGCAGACCAGCGTGTGTCAGATGCAAATACACAGCTATACCAAATGCTATATGGGAAGGAAGAGATCATTATACGGTCTACGGGTATTCGAGTTGCACGAATCACGCGGCAGCATGCGGCGTGGATAAAGACCGTGCGTGGCCGCATGTCCACTCGTGATTATTCGTAGCCCCCTAATCATATAAAATTTTGGCGTCTAATTCATCCTACAACATTTGTGCTTGGCGGAATAAACTTCTAAGATGACTTTGCTCATTTAATTAGGGGAATGGTACAAATAGCATGCATTTACCACCATATACATCTAACCTGCCCGTAAGTGCAATAAAAATAGTGATATGATGAGCTGGGGGTGAGAATTTCAAAGTGTTGAAGACAGAATCATGCTTTTTTCTTGAATTATTTGAAGTGATCATGTATGTATAACTTTAAATAATTTCCGAACCCACCAAATGTTGCAGCGTCGAACTACTACTTCTTGATGTAATCCAAATTTTGGTAGCAACTGTTTTGGAGCCAAGGGAGAAGACTTAGGGCAACGTGGCGGCTTGTGGGGTAGACGCAACACCAAGAGAGGCCACGAGAACGCCTGTGCTTCAATTGATTTGGATGGCCTCCGATTGAACCATACTAAGCTAGTGTAAAGGAATTGACCAAGTGCAATATTATTCAAATAAATATGGCGGTGGTTCCACATCTCAAAATAGAGGGAGAACTCAATTGTGTCATTTTATCCAACTATTGATCAAACATTTGTGAAAGACAAAGACAAGTGTACTATGAAAGGAAATGTGTGCCATTTTTATCAAACTCCTCCTATCCCACCCCCACTTATGTGTCTCTCCCAAGTCTTCTGCCCCTCCCATGCCGCCTTTGCCTCCTGCCTGAATCACCAGATAATCATCCATGTCGCCTACATCGCTATGGCCAACGAATTTTTCTTTGTTCTTGACATTGTAGAAGATGTTTGTTTTAGTGATGTTTATCACATCGTAAAGTATGTGTTCTACACATGCCAATGGTGAGGAGGGAAGGAGAATAAGTGACGATACAAATGAGATGCCGCGTTTAAATAGAGGATGTGGACATACGGGGGTCTTAACTAAGGAGATGTGCTATATTTTTAGAGGGTGTTTGGATCACTAGAGACTAGAGACTAGAGACTAGTAGTAGTCACCTTTAGTCAGTAAACCTCCAAACACCCCTGACTAGTGGGTGACTAAAACTAGTTTAGTCCCTAGTCACCCCACCCCCAACTTTTACTGACTAGAGACTAGTAGTAGTCACCTTTAGAGGGTGTTTGGATCACTAGAGACTAGAGACTAGAGACTAGTAGTAGTCACCTTTAGTCAGTAAACCTCCAAACACCCCTGACTAGTGGGTGACTAAAACTAGTTTAGTCCCTAGTCACCCCACCCCCAACTTTTACTGACTAGAGACTGGTAATAGTCACCTTTAGTCAGTAAACCTCCAAACACCCCTGACTTTTACTGACTAAAGTCCCCCCTCTCTCCTCTAATTGGTGTTGCACAAGGGACATTTAATACCGAGACATTTAATGCTGACTAGTAGTAGTCACCTTCCAAACAGGGCCTGACTAAAAACTTCTAGTCTGACTACTACTAGTCACATGACTAGAGAGTATCCAAACACCCTCTTAGTCAGTAAACCTCCAAACACCCCTGACTTTTACTGATTAAAGTCCCCCTCTCTCTCCTCTAATTGGTGTTGCACAAGAGACATTTAATACTGAGACATTTAATGCTGACTAGTAGTAATCACCTTCCAAACAGGGTCTGACTAAAAACTTCTAGTCTGACTACTACTAGTTACATGACTAGAGAGTATCCAAACACCTCTTAATCTCCCATTGATCACTATTTTTTTAACTCCCGTTGCAACGCACGGGCATTTTTGCTAATAATAAAGCACGGATTGATTCCGTGGGTTCACCGTCACAATACGTTTCTTATCGTGAATTTACGCTTTCAGTTTATAAATAAACATATACGTGAGGTGGTACTAATTGCTTACTCCCTAATTGTTGTTGTCGGTCCGTCCGTCCGTTACGCGTCGTAGTTAGATCAACTTCAGTTTTTCCTCCCGTGACACCTCAGGACACTGGACACATACCTCAGTTGGATTCTAAATCTACATCTCTCCACACCTTTCTAACTGCTCCCATAGATCGGCTCGGTAAAGAGAAGGGGGCGATCATGGATTGGACAAAAAAGTACACGAGGATTTCTTTAGGGTTTCACAGATCACGAGGAGTTCCGCAGCAGCGGATGTGAACGGGCGGCCCCTGCGACGGATTAGAGACGCGGTCGTAGACGTCACGAAGTTCGTTGGCCCGTGTGTGCACGTAGGGGAGCTACGTCGCCGAGGAGCATCGTGGTGAGAAGGCAGCAGCCAGCGCAAGCTCCTCGAGCGGCGATGGGGACTACGAGGACGTCGACAACAAGGACTAGCCCCGGCTGGGTCTTGGTGCTATGGTGTCTCCCTCATCTACAGGCAGCGACAATGACGGCGCATGGCTGCTCTGATAGAGATGGACCTGTTCGACTGATAAAAGCGAACGTCGTGGTGTCAGTGATGACACGGCAATGATCGGCCAGCACGCGTCGCCGCTCGCGCATATGAGCGATGGTGGCTCGCGGCACTCGGTAGAGCGACTTTCGCGGTGTTTCTTGCTGGCTGGCGTGGCCTGTGCACTTGGGCGGCAGAACGGCTCATGGTGGCACGGCTGCACGATGGTGCATGCGACGCGGCCTTGGCCCATCGCAGTGGTGCCAAGAACGCGATGCTCGCGGCCAGGTAGGCCAAGGCGCGTGGGCTGTTCGGGAACACGGTTGCCGTTGGTGCATGGTGGTGACGGTCAGGAGCGGTGCAGCGACTCCTGCAGGCAGACGTGTGATGCTCGCGACAGCGCACGGGAGGCGGAGGCATGCGGGTGAGAGCCGGTGACGCGCATCAGATGGCAATGGCATTGAGACTCGGCACCGGCACACCAGCGGCAGCCAAAGAACGCGAAGAAGCGGCTGCACGGGCCGTGATGCGAAAACCAAAGATTCCAAAGATTGTTCGACAGCCCGAGCATGCACTCCTGCGGAGCCAAAGCACGGCGGTGAGTACAACCTGTTCGGAAACAGCTGCACGCTGGCTAACACTCGAGGCAGCTCCCAAACAGTAATATTTCTACATATATTACATACGTATTCTATTTATTTCTCTTCACATTTTTCTAATTTCATCGTGACTTGTACTTTGTTCTTTATGATATGAATGAGACACGTATTACCATGCAAAAAAAAGTGGTCAGGGGAGGGGGGATTGAGGAGAGATGGCATGGAACTGATCAAAGGTGGTACTAAATTTTATAATTTTCGTTGGTCCGTTCGTCTTGACTTGTCCGTACGTCAGCTTTCCTTAGGCAGCCCATTATTCTGGTCCACCTAGCCCAACAAACAAATAGAAATCAGAGAGCTAAGACGAGGGCGGACTCTCGATCAGTTTGGAGTTTTCCTTGACCCTCCCATAAATATCGGCTCAAGATTCAAGAAAGAGAGAAGGGGAGGAGGTGGATCCCCTGGAGGCGGAAGGAGCCGGTTGACGGCCGATCCGACGGGGCACTTCATCTCGACTATGAGGCCGCGGTAGTACGGTCGCGCACATCAGCAAGCGAGGACGCGGGGGCGCTGCCATCGCTGCTTTTGAGAACCCACCGGTCCAGCGGACAGCCATAGTCCATTGGAGCTGCTAAGACAGCGGCGGCGCAGGCGCGCAGCCCCACTTTGAGGTGTGGTGGCTCGTGTCAAGGAGCTAACCATGATTCAGAAGGAACGATTTGATTATCTTCTCATGTACGTGAATAATACAGTCTGATCAGCACACAATTGAGACTTTGAGATCGATCAAACACCATTGGCCGAAGTTGCTCGTTCAGTTGGTTCATCAATTGGTCCTTCTGACGGCCAACAATACGTCCATATGGGAACTAGAAAACCAATGCATACAACCACGAGATCATGATCCTGAAAAACCTGATCCACCACTGTTCCGCTGCTCTGGCTACCGTTCGTCGTTGAGCGCCTGCATTGTTCCCGCGCCGCCCTCCGCCCATACTGTACTCACAAATCACCATGTCGTCTTCCTTGACTGGAAACTCCAGGAAAGATGGCTTTATCACATTGAAGCACCGCGGCTGCCGCCGCTATAACCAACGCCACAAGTAATATCTGGGTGATCAGGGCACCGGATGACGATTAACTGGATGCATGCTTATCAACTGAAGGCAAGCAGCTAGATGCATGTACGGATGATTACTGCAGGCGGACCGAGATAAAATACTAACAACTTCGAGCACGTAACGTCCTCAGGTGCGTCCCTATGCATATGTCATTATGTGCATGAAGCAAATAGCTAGATACAATATTGACATTAACTAAACTGAATTAGACTTCAAGATACTTTTTATTTTCTATTAGTGCCACATCTGTCACAATTTATATCCACAATTACTCATGCTTGTCATCGTCTCCATAAAAAACTCAAGGTCTATCCAAAGAAAATATATTTGTCGCTGCATTATTTAGAGCCAATAATATATGTACATGTGTTTTTCAACGATTTAGAGATCTAGATATAGATACTATGTGATAGTATATCATTATTGCAAAAAGGTTTGCTTCCACTCAGCATGTATGAGTATGCGCAGATAATTTCACACTTAGAAGGAAGTTTGTTTAGTTTTCAGACCTAAGTTAAGTTTATTTCGATCTAAATCCAACAATAAAATTTGAATAATTTCTCAATGTTATCTACAATGAGTGGTATGTATTTATACCATGACTAATCAGCTTGATCAATAATGTATTTTTGTATTTTTGCAGTTCCTTTTTTTTGCGGGAGAAGGAACTTTCATTAATCAAACGAGATGATTACATTTAGACTTAACTATGCTACTATCTCTTCGGGGAAGTTTCAAAGCCAACACACAGTTCACTGTTGCACCCGTCCTATACAAGCAAGGGTGTGGCTAGCAGCATTAGCATGTCGAATGATGGTCGACGAATGTTCAAGGAAGTTTCAAGGAAGTAGACTAATGTTCCTCCTGCATATGTATTTTTGTGGTTCATATATGGTGAAAACTTTATATGTCAGCTTAATAGTATCATATCTGAGTAATACCACCTCTGATCCATAATAAGTATCGCACACTTGAACTAAACCCAGTTTAAAACTGCGACACTTATTTTATTTTAGATAGGAGGGGGTATCATTTTTTATTTGTTTTTCAAGGATGAGTGTTGCATCTTAATAGTAGCATGGCTGCCGAATGCCCAGCAATTTTACACCAAAGGAAAGGTAAGTCGAGGCAGAAGCCGACTGATTTGGTGCTATAGTTCAATACTGCACCACGGGAGGTAAACTGTCAAATACCATATGAATTGTCAAATTCAATTTTGTACCCATTGCAACCCACGGACTCTTTTGCTAGTAATAATAAAGCACGGATTGACTCCGTGGGTTCACCATCGTAATACGCTTCTTCCCGTGAATTTACACTTTCAGTTTTTTTTTCTTCAACACGTACATAAATCTTCACGTCCATCATACGGGCTGTTCGTCACGTTTTGTTTTGGAGAGTTTCAAACGTTTGGTCGTCCGCCCCACTCCCGCACGTGTAGGACTCTTACCAAAGCAGATTCGTCTAAACAAATTTGATTCGTCTACGACTCAGAGCCGAGCAGGGAATCGATCTATTTCTACCATCCAAACAAGCCGCGTTCAAAAGTTTCCACGCGATAAACCTGGAAGCCGCGCCCAAGGAGGTTCTACTGCCGCATCGGAGATGGCCTAAGGCCCCTCCCAGTGCTCCACCTTGTACGGGTGCTAAGCATGCCATGTAGACGAAAATTCTGATGTGGCAAGGCAATTAAGAGGAGAGAGATGGGTTTGGTGACCCCAGAAAGAACCAATGCCAAGCACGTGAACCTAGGCAAAACATTTAAATGAAGCAAACTCACCAATGCATGAGAGAGTTTAGTAGCTAAATCATTAAATGAAGGAAGCTTAGCTACAAGAAGCTAAGCACCTATGCATCGGGAGTTTGGTTGCTAAGTTATTTAATATGTTTAGCACCCCATCTAAGCACCGGTCCATTGGGAGCAGCCTAAGCATCCTGGTTCTTGGCGTGCACGTGGTGTTGTCCTTCACCCGGCCTATCCTACTCCCCTACCTGGCGATTGGAGCAAGGGGCGAATATGGGCCGGACGGCCGGTGGTTGCATGCGAGTGGTCTGTCACCTACCCGGCTACCCCTGAGTCCCATATTGATCGTGAGGTAATTGAACTCGGTGAGGGTGGTGACGTTGCAGGCGAGCGGCTGGGGTGGTTATCGTAAGCAGAGTGCGGCGGCGTAGAAGCCACATGGGCCCGACAAGAAGCTCGTCAGCCGATGGCTGCAGGCCCGTTGGACCCCGCGATAGCATTGTGCTCAGTACCAACACTGAACTGAACTTCAATTTGTTGTTGCGTTTGATGTGGTGTTGTTATTACAGGTTGTCCGGACGTCCGGCAAGATGATATGGGTACGGCAAGAACATCACAGAGGCAATCTATGGTAGTTGGGAAATTACTGAAACATCGCATTTTGAATCGCAACATTAATTTTATTTTCTTTCTTTTTTCTGACAGAAAGTAGCAGTTGTTCGGCTGTTGTATTGAGATTTGAGATTCAGAGGCTACAAAGGGCTCACGGAGTAGAGGAAAAATAATAAAAACGCCCAATTGTGCATACTGCACTTCGGTTGTACAAGATCAACACCAGACTACACATGAAGGGCCTGCAACAGAAGGACAAAATCAACATGCAGCTTGTTCTTTTGTTTAGGACACAAGATACTTGAACATTTGTTCTAATTTCATTAATAATAAGTCATATTTCATTCGGAATTATTTACAAATACGTTACACGTTCCTCCAAGAATCATTTGTAGTTGGTGATATTTCAGTTCGTATTATCTGGATATTTGATATGCTTCCCTTCTGTGATCTTTGTTTCTGTTTGCACAGGCTGGGTGTGGATTACATCGGATACATTGGCAATAATATCAAGTGAACTGGATCTAGCATTTGTTATTGGGCGCCAACTGCATGGGCCGGGACACAGGGTAATAATTTTTTTCCAGGACTTCAAATGCTTCGATAGGTTATGTAGTGTGTTAATTTTCAGATTATTCACAGGGTTATTCTTAGTGCACGTTATACCCTGTTTTTAGTGAATGATTTATCACATGTTTCTTGTGAGATGCAGACTGAAACTAGAGCAGACATGCTTCCTCTCTTTTCACAACACATATCGAGTACAGGTTAAATTAAGCTTATATTTAGTTCATATGGAACTTCCTTAACACGGCAAACTTTGGTTTATGGCGACTGTCATTTACTACGTAGCGAAACGCAAGCTTTATGAGGCGGACATGGTCGAGGTGACAGTGTGGTATCCAAGGTGAGATCCCCACTTCATTCAAACCCCTCCTCTCGCTATATGGTATGCAGATGGACTTAGAGGGTGTTTGGATACTCTCTAGTCATGTGACTAGTAGTAGTCAGACTAGAAGTTTTTAGTCAGGCCCTGTTTGGAAGGTGACTACTACTAGTCAGCATTAAATGTCTCAGTATTAAATGTCTCTTGTGCAACACTAATTAGAGGAGAGAGAGGGGACTTTAGTCAGTAAAAGTCAGGGTGTTTGGAGGTTTCTCGACTAAAGGTGACTACTACTAGTCTCTAGTCAAGAAAAATTGGGGTGGGGTGACTAGGGACTAAACTAGTTTTAGTCACCCACTAGTCAGGGGTGTTTGGAGGTTTACTGACTACAGGTGACTACTACTAGTCTCTAGTCTCTAGTCTCTAGTGATCCAAACACCCTCTTAATTTATAGTTGTGGAGTGGTCGGCAGAAGATAGCGTATTGTGGTCGGGGATTCTGTTCTTAAATTAAAGGTGTATTTATTATGTTGAGAAAATTCCTGGTAGTGATTTCTTGCTTCTAATTATGGTCAATCCTTATGACGGATGGTGTATGGACCAGAAGCACAGAGTAGCTCACCGAGGGCTTCGGTCGCATCCAACCCGGCGTGATTATAGTAAATAATGTTTTAAACATTCCCTTGCACTGGTATAGCTGGTGGCCGAGCTCATCACCTTAAAATTGATCATGTTCGGACGCGCTCTGATTAGGTGAACATTGCGACCACCGTCGGCGAGAACGAGAAAAAGGATAAGCGACACTGTGAGGGGCTTGGGTCATGCTTATTGGGTAAGGGCATGCGATTTGTTTTCTTCCGTTGCAACACACGGGCATCTCTACTACTATTAAACAATCCAACATAAACTTTCTTAAGTGCATCCCGCAATTACCCCTGCAGACCGGAGGACTCATTCACCACCGCAGGATTGGTCCCACGAATCTGTATCTAACAGCCATCATTCATCTAATATATTTATGGTGTGGACTTGGAAATTTACAATGACTGATCGTGCTCCACCATCCCACAAGCCTTCCCTCCAACTACCGGTCCCGCGTCCCCCAACAATCACGCAAATCGAATCGCAGACTAAAGAAAGGAATTGATTCCCCTCGCCCAATCTCCCAGGAGCCTCCCTGCCTTCGTCACCATCACACCAACATCATCTTCTCCCGCACGACGACCTCGCGCCACTCCACCGCCCCCGCCTCCTGCAGGATCAACGTAGCGGGCGCCCAGGAGGTTGCCCTGTTCCCTCGCAGCGTGGCAGAAGTCCGCCAGATCTCCAGTGCCCAGGAGCCCGCCCTGCACCCGCGCGACCGCCCCCACCCCCGCCCTGCACGGCCCCTGGACCAGTTGTGATTCTTCCCTGCACTCAAGATTACAATTTTCAGAACAGTTATACTCCATTGCCTATTTTTATAGAACAGATCAAACATTACATGCCGTGCAAGTGCACACCATTCTACCATACCTAGGGCATAGGAAAGATACATCGCACAAGTCTAGAGCAGAATGATTCAATTTACATCTCTAATTACTGATTTCTATGTGGAAAATGGTTAGTGTTTCGGCTATTGCAATCTTCTAACTGACTGAAACATGCAACCTGCTGTACAACTCTGTTGACACAGAATATATCGACAAAAAGGATAGTGTAGTATTTTTACACAGACAAAACAAATATTGCTTATCTCCTGCCAGTCAGTAATAGAAAACTTGCTTCTGATGTTGATGTTCATGATTATATGCACAATATACATGCTTCTAATAATTTGATGACATGAATATTCACATGAAGGCGACGGTATGTCGTCTCCCAATCGTGCGGGGCCGCGCACCCCATTTCAAGATATAAGCAACAACCAAACATTGGATAACTATCAGCAACCACTTCCTACTCTGTTCTACTGTTTCTGCTGTTACTTGCGTTCTGACTTGCGCTATGTATTATACAGACCCAAGCACCCCATTTCAGGATACAAGCAACAACCAATCATTGCGTGACTACCATCGACCAGATCCTACTTTCTGCTACTGTTTTTGCTCTTGCTTGTGTGCTAACTTGCAGTACTTATTTATACAGACCCTAAAGAATTAAAGAGGCAGAGGAACAAAGAGTATTATGCACGCAATAGAGATGGTATTCTTAAAAGCCGTCGTGAAGCCCGTGAAAAGAAACAGGCAGAAACAACACTACTTAGTGATGAGCAAATTGTAGCACATACACCCCTGGCCATGACCCAAGGTTAAAATGCCCTTGTACTGCATTCTTATGTATTATCCATATACTCCCTCCGTTCCTAAATATAAGTCTTTGTAGAGATTTCACTATGGAGTACATACGGAGCAAAATGAGTGAACATAAACTCTAAATGCATCTATATACATCCGTATGTGGTCCATAGTGTAATCTCTACAAAGACTTATATTTAGGAACGGAGGGAGTACTACATTATATGCTAAAGTATCGCTATAATGTATCTTATATTAGACCCTAGGGAGCTGGCTGAAATTACTCACCTTGATGGAAAACTATGATGTCAGACTCACATTCTGCAAACAACCTTTATTATCTTACTATACTTCTCTTGATCCTTTTTCCACTTTGCAATCAGATTACGGTCTGCATAACCCTGGTAGAAATGATCATACAGCTCCTTTGATATATCCTTCCTTCTTCTATAGAAAAGATCATTATACGTAATATGTAACGGCTTCTTGGATGAGAAATGCGGAAAATTGGCCAGAGTGTGCAGCACTTTTTCTTCCCGTCATGTGTATCGTTTTCAAGCTGTGTGTGCAGATCATGTTAGTACTCATCTTGTAGTATGAAATATCAATGGACATCTAAAAAGGTCACATCGATAGATGGCATGCTTAATGACATGCATACCTTCTCTAATTTTGCCATCCAGCTCACGGGTTATGGGTTCAATAAGCACCCACCCTTCAGTATATTCGACACAGTTTGTCTTATCTTAGGCATACTATCACAAGGGGTGTCCTAAGGCAGGCTTGGAATGCACAAACCTGAGAACAATAGATTAATGGGAAAGCTTCAATAGCGTACACTCATGCCACCAAACTCATCCATATAATCATGCAAAACAAATACAAAAGCAAGGCATCGACAAGGTGAATTAAGGATTATCAAGTGCTTCGGTAGTGCATATTGAGGAGACCAAGATGCAGGTAAATCGTTATATGACAATGTGGAATTGTTAGTGGAAATATGAAACATGTTGACATTTTGTGGAAGCCAAACAACTAGAGGGACCCACACATAGCAGCACAGCCAGCAATCGCACAGCAGCAGCGCACCACACATACCAGGCAGGATGTAAACAGAGGTTTGTTATTCATGTAAAGGAAAAGGGCATGGCTTGAGATTTATTACCGCATAAGGGAGACTGTTGCTGCCGAAGAACAGGGGCAGGGAGGCACTGTTGAGCTACCAGGCAGGTTGGGTCGTCGCCTCCTACACCCATATGCACGTGAGGCGGTGGATAACCGGGCAAGTTCAACTGGATCTGGCCGAGCAGCGATGTAGAGTGGAGACCTCTTGGTGCAGCCCATCGGTGACGGCCGCAACCACCACACGCCTCCGCACTGGGCAGGGTAGGGCGCGCAGCTGCCAGAGGTCGGTGGAAGCCGTGAACGAGCGGAGGCTCCAATCGCTGGACGAGCGAGACAAAGAGGAAGGCGTCGGGCGCGGCGATTCCGACGCGCAATTGCCACGCCCGCCGATCTGGTGGAGACGAGTCCTCGACCGATTCGACGAGGAGAAATTTGAGAAGAGCAGGGGAGTGCGAAACCTGAGAGGAAGAGAGTGAGCTGTGATGAATGGGTGAGACGGTGAAGGATAAGGGGTGGGGAAGGTAGGTGACGAGGTGAGGAGAGATTTTTTTTTCATAGGCAAAACGAGTCGAGCAGAACGTCACTAGGCCGGGTGTTTCCCATTCTTTTGTTCTTTTTTATAATATTTTTTAGTTGCCTTTCTTAGCTTATTTGGTCAAATAATAATAAATGTAGATATGGCGCCTTGTCTCAGGAAAATGTATAGATATAGCATCAGACTTTGTCTAATTTATTTTATTTATTGATAAACCATTTCGTCATTTGTTTTATATTTAGCGTTAGACGTGTACGGTTTGGCGATATATAGGGTTTAAAAAATGTTCATTCATGATAATTTTGATAGTTTTATAAAATTATTAGGATTAATATTGATATTTGTTATTGAGCATATCAAATTTTCGTAAACATGCAGATCCTCTTGTGGTCTCTGTTGCTTAGCCATTATTTTTTAAATATTTATAATTAATTATAATACATTTATGTGATAGTGAAATTTTATGTGAATACATGTGTGTGGATGGTGTGTTACACGCGCTCTCACATCACTAGGCATGAAACACATTAAATGGCTCAGTAAAAAAACTCGCGAAATAAAAAATAACATTCAAAGTATGTATTTTATTATAGATTATGATACGTGCATTGCACGTGCACGTTTACTAGTTTTTGCTAGTCTTTCCCTAATAATAAAGCACGGATTCTCCCTAATAATAAAGCAACGGATTGGGTCTCCGGGTTCACCTCACAATGCGCTTTCTTCCCACGTCATAATATGCTTCTTCCTGTTCGTTTTTTCTTGATTTATTTTGATATTTTTCTTAATATCCAAGGTGGTACTATCGTCCGCCGTTCCTTCCGTGCGTGATCGAGTAAAAGCCCATCTGTTTTTCATACGTTAATTAATTTTGTCCGCGTCAAAAAAAATTATTTGCTTTAGCAGGACTCGAACCTGGGTATAGCACTGTAAGTACACATGCACGCAAACCAACTGAACTAGGCAATGCTGCCCTGCTTGATGAAAGAAAGAAACCCTATTATTGTGCATTGGCTTTCTCCGGCCCAAGGCCCAGACTGAATCAGTTTCAGCTGCTTCCTTTGGCCCAAAGCCCATGCGAGGCAATATATCAAATTAACCCTTTTATGTTCGTCTATACATTAAAAATAGTCCCACATTGCTCTCTTACAACGAATTTTATCAATTTATATACTTTAGCAATGCCTGACAAATCAACAAGTTGGGCAATAAGCAAGCACTGTTGAGATTATAAGCCAATGAAAGAAAGACAGACCCGACTAAATTAGTTGTGCATTGGTGACGGGCTCTCTAAAATGGATTAGACGGAGGGATTTGTGAGCTGCTAAACTGATGCGACAGCGTGCCCTGTTGTATTCATATTCCTGGGACAGTGGGACCTTTCTCTCAATTTTCTATGACTATCGGCTTTTTTGCTTTGATTTGACTAAGAAAAAGAGCCTGCAAATTTTAACCAGTAAAGAAGAGGGTGTCGTGGCATGTTCGCTAATGCAAATGCGACAGCTAGAAAGAAATGTGTTTCTGCTGATAAGTATATTCACGTCCTGTCTCCTTAGAACAGGAGATGAAGCCATTGCTATATTAGTCAAAGGGGGTCATCGCAAAGACGCAATTACTTAAGTGGCAAGGCGAGCGTCTAAATGCTAATATTTTACATTATGATGTTGCACGTTCGATTTTGATCAGAAGATCGAGGGAAGACTGGCACATGGATACATGATGTCTCCTGGATGCATAGGGTAGGTCCCATTAAGTTCCCTCCTTCAGTCCATTATGTGCATGATCACTCTCAATCGATATATCTCAAAAGAAGAGATATATCATTTTTATCATCAGCACCCTGTTATTTTTATCCCACGGGCATACACATTTTCTGAGTGCATGCAAACATGAAAGAGTGGCATGCTGGCTCTACCCATTTGACTATCTGAAATACTGTTTGCAAACTTCAAATTCCACGTAAGGTATAGATTTTTGGATTGAGAGTTTTGCGAGAAACTATTCATCTCCGAACTATCTTAACCAATAGGCATATCGGGTCAAATGGATCTTGCCCTATTTGTCATCAATGGGCGGAGGACATCCGACATCTACTACTCAGGTGCACAAATGCGCGAGTCATGTGGACCCACCTTGGGGATGATACAACACATTGAGCACACTTTGCCCGTGATACATCGGGTTCTGTTATATTCGAACACATCTGATCTCTTCCATAGAAACACGTAGCTATACATCCAACTTTGGATTTCAAACAAGAGATAGCAGCCGGATGTTGGTACTTGTGGCGGATCCGCAGACAAATTATGCACAACAAAGCTGTTCAGCCAGCATGGAGATTGTCACTTTTGGTCTTTTCAATTGCAAGCAATCATCAGAATTCATCACCCCATTCACCAAGTGTACCTGAAGCCAGGTGGTGTAAGCCAAACCTGAGTTTCACTAAACTAAATGTTGATGCAATATTTTTCCTAGATGAAGGAGTTTGAGCTACGACGGATTGAGTCTCAGGGTTCACCGTCGTGGCAGTTTTGCAATGAAGTCCCTATTGTTTTTTCTATTGAACCCGCAGTCTTTTTCTAATGTGAGAAAACGTTTCGTCCAGGTTTTGTAAACAAAAAACAGGAACATACACGACCACGGGCTCTCCTCTCTCCCTCTCCTCCCGATCCCAGCCGCCAGGAGGCGCACGACCTGCGCGACGCTCGATCCGGTGCCGCGCCGGCCGATGGCCGACGCCGGTGATCGGAGCACACTACACCACCGGTCTGCCTCAGCTCCTCCTTTCCTTCGCGCGCCCGACCTCCTCGCTGTACGCCGCCCGGGAGGGCTCGCGCTCGCCGCTCGACCAGAGCCACCGCCAGCCAGTCCGGTGCCGCGCCGGCCGCCGGCCGATGGCCGACGGAGGTGTTCGAAGCATCCTGCACCACCAGTCTTCTTCGTCTCCTCCTTTCCTTCGCATGCCCGAGCTCCTCGCTGTACGCCGCCCGGGAGGGCTCGTGCTGGACCAGAGCCACCGCCAGCCGGTCGTCGCTGCACTTGCCCGCGACCTCTCCGCCCCCTCTACACCGCCCTTCACCTCAACTTCAGACGCACATGTGTTTGTGGATGTTCTCAGTTATTTTTTGCACACAAGGTGTTTGTGTGTTTGTTCCAGCCAGTTTCAGTCACAGATCCTTGAGGTAAACTCCGACATATGAGACTAACTCTCCTTTCATATGATTCAAAAAATGGTATGATGGTGGGAGTTAATTGGGTTACTAGAATAATGGGTTGCTAATTAATTTACATCATGTGGAGTCTCAAGACACATGGGTACGCCGGCTCCTATTGTTTGACAAATGTATTATCAATTTTTCTTTAATCGTATAAAGAAGTTGCAGTTAGGTGTTGCCCTTTTTTATACCTAGACACAGCAGCTCCAATAAGATCTGGACGCTCATGGTGGATATATTAATTATTCTTATAATGGTCATCTGAATTTGTGTCATCTGAATTTGCAGAGACAATTAGATTTTGGAAGCAGAATCCTTTCCTCATAAGATGGATGAGCTGTAGGATTTGGTTCTGTTCATCTTGAATTAGTTTTTCATCATCATTTTCTTTGTATTAGGAATTCATGCCTTCCAGCTCTAATTTTTTTTGCATTGTTGGTGTATGCTGGGAGTCACATTGTTATGCATGCTAGCAAACAGTAGGATTGAAAGTCTTACCCTGTAGGTTATTAATATCTTTTCCACTATATTGATGTTCAGCAATTTAATTCGTATAAGGTCACACAAGCAGTTTGGTTTTCAGATTTGTCTTGACAAACATATTTGTTTCAGCAATTTAATTCGTATTAAAGTCACACAAGCAGTTTGGTTTTTAGATTTGTCTTGACAAACATATTTTGCAGACTATCCTTGCATAAACAATTGATTTCTGCAAGTTCCTTTCACTTCTTATTAATTTCTTCCCTTGGTTATGATGTACTGCTATTCGTTTTCATGATGATTCGTGCGTTTTGTAGTTTTCACTCACAGAATCTTCTTTCTAAACAAGATTGGTTCCCATTGTTACAGTGAAGTAGCCACCGAGCAGTAAGGCCATCGAGTGACACAAGACCGCGGGACAGCGTGAGAAGAAGCAGAGGGGTGTCTGGCGGGATGGGGAAGACCACGAGGAAGTGTGGCGATGGAGTGCAATCCCGAAGAAGAACATTGCAAAGAAAGACCCTAGCCAAGCGCCACCCAATTCTCTCTCACCGACCCATCTAATGGCCATCAATTCAATTGGTCCAAGCTGCTGCGTTGACCTTCCCATTGATCCACTACATCCTCGCTCAGCTGCTTCTGCTATGCTTCTTCTCCATGGCATTGCCAGCTGCCAGCGTGCCTGACATCGCGCCTTATGTGACCTGATATGATGCTCCTCTACGTGTTCTCATCACCCCGGTTTCCATGAGGAGAGATGTTCTGCGGTTCTGTAGCTCTTCTCCATAGTAATGATGGAGTCTCCTCCAGATGGATAGCAATTATCTCGGGATCATGGTGAGGTTACTGACTCGACCCTTCATTTGGCTCTGTTTGTGTGGATCTATTCATGTGCATCTGTAAACTTTATTTAGGTACAACTATTTGTTCTAGCGCTTGTGTTTATTATTTTTGTAAAAAGAAGATTTCTTGATCTCATTAAATTGGGGTTTTATGTTGACATGAAATTCTAACTGAATTTGCTATTCAGCTGACAATTCCAACAATTTTTTGTATTGTATTTGCATGTACAGAGCTGTCTAAGCAACGGCCAGGGGGCATATGCTTCTCCTACCACTAACATCTTCATCCTATTTGAGCCAGAATAGCTTTGGTGCCCTCTCTCACTCATGGTGAGGCCGTGCACGTTTGCCATGGTTGTGGCTACGAAATCTCAGACTGAGTCTCTTCGGTCGGGCACTATTCAGGTACAACTCACTTTGCTCCACCATTGTTGGTTGCTGTGCATCACATGGTTGACGAAATTCAGAGATGATGTTGATCTTGCTCTTGTTAGACCATTCTTGTTATAAATCATTATTGGGTTCTAGCTAGGGTCTTAGGAATTGATAATTTCCAGATTGTATCGCTGAAAATGTAGTTCCTACAAGATTCTCATTGTCAAATTGTTATTGCAGCATGAGTGAAAATATGTTCCTTTAAATGCTTAGATTCTATAGAAACCTCTGATCTATATCCTAAATTATTGTATTGTGTGCTTTTGTAAAATAAACTGTATTGATTCAATTTATATATGTAGTACAATGGTTTTTCTCACATCACAAATATCTAACGACAACGGTGGTACCGAGTTCACTTGCAACCAAGACATTTAAATTCCAGTTCAACATTTGCATATTCCTATCTAATAAACAGTCAGATGTTTCAGATTAGCGTGGGAATTTCTAGCATATTCCTCTTTTACGGTGACGCCATATTCGAATTTGAAGGTGTACTTGCATGGCAGAATTCTGATGTGATTCACATGGTCTTCAGTTGAGATGAAACAAAAACTCTCCAAAGAGGGGAAACAAGCACAAATAAAGCCTGAAGAGATATGCAATTTGGATTTATAGGAACTGTCACTTCATTATTATATTGGAGTTACATGCAATTTTTTTTATTATAGTGGAGTTACATTATTAAGTGAACTGTCACTTATAAGTTTACTGATTATTATACAGGAAATATGACAGCGAAGACGGCCTCCATGCCTCTCGATCGAGTAAATCTCTCCTGGCCTTCAGGAGGCTTCTGGAAATCAACCACCGCGAGGTCCTCAAGGAGCTCTACCGCAGGAAAATCAACAACGTTCGATACGTATTCTGTTCCAAAGCTATCTACTTCATGGTGTACGAGAAGTACCGCAGCTGGCTCCTAGGCACTATTCCCTCGCTCGGCGGCAGGCTGGTCAGGACTTGCTTGCCGGGTCGGCCGCGACGGCACATCCCCAATAGATACGTATCCCCTCAACTCGCCTGCTGTCACAGTTTGCTTGGTACCCTCACTAATACATGTTCACTCCGATATATGTTATGACAATCTGAAGCGCGCCGGGCCATGGACAATGTTCGATAAAGCGGCCATTACTAGCGACGTGATGGAGTACATCCGCTCCCCATGTATGACATATTATAGGCATTGGCCACAATCCTTGAATTGACTAGAAACACAGGAGACCTGCAGTTTAAGATGGTGCTCGTCTACGCCTTTTGGTCTAACTCTGAAATCCATCAGTACCTCTGGTTAGCCAGGGACAAGGTTGAATTTTCGTTGGCTCAGATTTGCTGTAGCGTGTTGGCATTGCTAACTTACCCATAACAAATGGTCAATCGAGTTTCATTTTGGTATTGTGAGTCTGGGAGCGCACATGCACTCTGTTTACTGGCCATTGAAGAGGGGCTGCCTTTGCACGTCATGGGGTTTAGATTGAAGGAAAATTGGGCTGGACTGTTCTGCTCATGTTAATTGATGGAGCTAAATGTATTGCCTGGCGGAAGATTAGCATAATAGAAAAATGGGGTAGGGTTGCTCGTCCGTTCCGTATAGGTAAGGTTTGTAATTTGGAATGCCGAGCAAGTTCTCAAGTAGTGACACCCTGAAGTTTCATTCTAATTTCATCAGGTGTTTGGTGCATGAGGAGATTTTTCATAGTAATCATAACACTTCCTTTCCAGACAGCAAGATGAAACTAAATATTTTGTTCATAGTAATCATAACAATTCCTTTCAAGCTGAAAGTAGACACATCCTCATCAGGTAAATTGATTCATGTTCTTACTTCATGTCCAGACAGCAAGATGAAACTAAATACTTTTGCTAGCGTATTTGTTGGATCTTGATTTTCGTATATGTTTAGATTTGTCTTACACATGTTGAAGAACCAGATTCAGAGTATTGCCAAGGGATAGCCCAACGTCTTCTTGTGAAACTAGATTAATTGTACAAGATTGAATCTGACAAAACATTATACATGATAATCGTTTCTTTGAAGTTTGAAGGTGGCACATGACATCTTTTCAATTCTATATTCATTTAATTCAGTTGGAGAGGAATAAATTATGTTAAAAATCAGTACCATGATACTCCCTCCGTCCGGGTTTATTAGGTCTAAAGACAACTTCTCTTTTTTTTTCGAGGAAACAGCAGGAGCTGTGCCTTTGCATTAAAAAGAAGAGAATTGACCAGTTTATAAGGAAAACTAGCCGAAAACCGATACATCGACACACACCAGCCCCAGGGTTGCATACCTAACGAGCCGACTTCCCTGTCGCCCACACGACCAGAGTTGCCACCCCACCACACGACCCGGAGCCGCCACTCCGGCTAACAAACCACTTAAACTCACACACGTCGGCCCCGAGGTCAAGACTCCACACGAAGTCGGCGACTTTGCCGTCCCACGCGACTGTAACCGACACTCCACAAAGACAGAGGTGCTCTTGAGCCGCCGCTCGAACTTCCCCGCCGCCCCGAGGCCGCGCCCACCCGAGCCGATGACGCTGCCGCCCACGCGACCAGATCCGACACTCCACAACCTTGTTCTCCGGAGCCGCCGCTCCGACTTCCTCACCGGCCCCGAGGCTGCGCACACGCCTGGCCGACGATGAACCCACAAAGCCACCCGAGCCACCGCGGCCTGACGAAGGACCAGACCTCCAAGGCGTCGCCCCCAAGAGGGAAGCGACAGCACGCCGCCGACGCCCGCTCCGACCAAGGTCGAACTTGGGTTTTCACCGGAGAGCCCGAGACCGAGGCGACAATGGTGGTGAAGGGGCTCCACGACGACGCCTCAAGGAGGAACGACGTCCTAGGACGCTGCCGACGCAAGAACGACCGATGTCGAGCTAGGCTTTCGCCGGAGCTCACCAAGTCCATCTCACCACACCGCCAAAGAAACCGTCTCCGCAACATGCCGACCGTCCACGCCAAGCCACGTGACCAAGCACGCAAGCGACGCCGCCGCCAACCACCACCGGCTGCAGAAACCATTGCGCCCACCACACTCCACAAGCCGGGTCTGGGAGGAAGTAGCGCCGCGAACACAGCCCCCTGCAGGACCACCCGCACCATGCAGAGGCCACAACCCGGGGTGCCCAGCAGCCCAAACCGGCACCACGCCGGCCGGTGCACACCACAACACCATCCCAGAGGGCCGGCTCTGCCAAGCCAGGGAGGCCGGAAGCTGCAGCTCCAGATCCACCCACGGCCGCCCTGAGCCGCCGGCCCACCACCACGCGCATAGTAATTTGCTCACATTAATTCTTCCATTCCACTCCCAATGCACTCTCTCACATGCATGCAGCCAATAAAAAAGCACACATGAAGTGTATTAATTTTCCAGCCATGGCACCAACAACAATGACTTTCAATGTAATCAATGAAATGGTTGTATGCATGCACCTTTCTAAAGCGGGGCCTTATAAAAGGGGACATGCTTGTGATGCTGAGAGGCCTAATAAACCCAGACGGAGGGAGTATTTTAGTATGATTGGTCCTTTTGGAGTACATTCATAACACAAAAGAATTGTTTGGTGGCCTCATACATGTTTCTCGTGCCTACCTTTGCAGCACAGCAGTGACAACATGCTTGGCCATATGTCTCAATTTCGGTGTCTGAAAGCACAAGATTAGATGACTTTTCAGATGATCGGAGACACGGTAAGGTCTCTATATTAAAGTTAGGGCAGTAATCTGTGCCGGTGCACCGGCCGAAAGTTTCGGCCGGTCGCACCGCAGCCGCCCGATTTACCTCTGTATTAACCGTCAGATCTAATCCTCACCAAGTCAACGCAGCTCATCTCTTTCCTCACCGGTGTACTCATCTAGCCGACATGGATGAGCGAGGCACCCAGACTCGAAGAACCACCGGGCTTGGCCGCCCTCGGCGCCGGTCACCTCCCTCGCAACCGGTTGCCGCTTCGCCACGGTGGCCACTGTTTTCATCTTGGCTGCATGCGGCGGCGTGTCTTGATTCTGCAGCTCCCGGCGATGGTCACAACTTCGCTGCGACGGTCGGAGCTGCGGCGGCGAAGATCACCGGACGCGGGTCCTCGAAGACGAGCTCACGTCTGAACCGAGGCAAGGCTTGAACCGTCCACACACCCTACGTGTTGCAAACGTTGTTAAAAATGCTTCAACCTCGGATGGAAAAGCTTCAAGCCCTAGGTGGAAAAGCTTCAATCGCACCGCGATTCATGAGGAGATACAACAGCTGACGCAAAATGCTTCAACCTTAGATGAAAAAAGTTTCAATCAGATGATAGAGAAAGCTTTAACCAAGGGCTGCGCAAAACAAAAAAAGTTTCAATCGTTTACACAAAAGCTTCAACCGTGGACGGAAAAAGCTTCAACCGTGTATGAAAAAGTTTCAATTGTTAATAAAGAAAGCTCCAACCTGACACGGCAACCAGAGAAAAGTTATGTGTTGTAGCAAAACGTGACGCCGGTCGTAGCAAAATCTATGCCGGTTGAAGCATGTAGCAAAACTGCAGCGTTTTGTCATCTTCTTCCACGTCCAGCCGTCGCTGGTTGGAGCTTTATTTTTTTTGCATCGGTGGTAGCAAAACGCGACGCCTATTGTAGCTGAGTGGATGCCGGTTGTAGCAAAATGTGACACTGGTTGTAGCACGTAGCACAAAACACGACGACTGCGGTTGTTGCTCGGAACAACGCCGTCCTCGCAGCTCGCCGTCACCACGCCCGCCATCCGTGATGGCAGCTCTCCTGGGCACCGGTTGCAGCAGGAAACGACGCGGTTCCAGTTTCCGCCGAGGCCGGCGAGCGAGGACGGCGAACGACGACGAGGACGGCCGGTGCGGGTGGCCACCGGCGATGAGGACGGCCAGCTGGGACGGCGAATGGCGACGAGGATGGCCAACTGAGGCAGGGACCGGTGAGATGAAAGAGAGAGAGGAAGCAGCGCAGCCGCGTGGGGCGTTTAATGGCGAGCGATTGGTGGGCCCCATCAGCCTCGTGCTCCATCCACGCGGAAAAAGTTGGCCATACGATGAAAGGGGATCACACGGGTCGCGTGCGACCGGCCGAGTGGTTCGGCCGGCGCCCCGGCCCCAAACGTTTCCCTTAAAGTTATTATGAGTCAACCTAATATTTTATTCTGTTTATTGCAAACAGAACCAGAAGCCAAGATACAAATACGCAATTCAGAACCTTTATGTGGTGTGAACAAGATGAACAACAGGAGAGAATGGAGAGGGAATCGGAATTAAATGAAAAACAGGGTTAGCGGCTCAGATCAGCGACATTAACTCCTTGATTTTCCCTATTGTATTAGCCCAAGTACGGAGTATCTTTATCCTGCTCTCGCCAGTGGGATACGAAACGCACTCTTCCATACAGTTCCTCCACCCGGTCAACCCAAGTACATTGCAAACGTTGTTTGCTTGTAGGGAAGCGTCATTGAATTAAATGTATTTATGAGTTATAAATGTTAAGTACGTGGATACTTTTTCCCTGTTGCAACACACGGGCATTTTATATCGGGCTGTCCTGGTGTTGCAACCTAGGAAGTACAAATAGGTCCGTCGTCACCACAGATGAAAACCTTGTCGAGCCTTACTTTTTGCAGGTTGCTTTATTTCTGTTTCTCTAAGAGGAAAGATAGCAATTTCGTTCATTACAATCCTGTTGCACGGACCCTGCTAGATCGCGGTGCGTCGAGATCATAATTGCTACACTCAAAGGTTACATTGACCTTATTGCTGACATTTGCAAAAATTATATTGAAAAATGTTGCATAATAGCACGTGGAGCAATTTATACTTAATATTTCGCCCGGTGCAACGCACGGGCATTTTTTGCTAGTTTTAAAAAAAAGGTGTTTCGCGCGAGAAATTGAAGCAACAGTTCGCCGGAGCTCGCTCGCATAGATGGTTCTTCTTCGCATAATAAGTTCGTACACGCCACATACATACATAAAGGTCAGAGATGCTAGACAGGGCCTACGTTACCGCACCACTACAACAAAATTGAGCTCACCGGAGCTCCTGCGGTCAGTCGGAGTCGGAGTCGACCTCGATGTAGAGCTTCGCCTGCTCCTCCTTCATCACGCGCAGGTCAGCCTCCTTCGATGCGTGCGCCTGCGATGACGTGAGGCCCGTCTCGAGGAAGAGCCGCTCGTACTCGAGCTCGCGCCGGATGCGCTCTTCCATCTCCTCCTGATCCCTCGCCGACCGCTCGAGGATGACGCGCTCGAGGTGCTCCTCCTGCCCCGGTGGGATGTAGTCCTCGGGCCCGATGACGCCTCAGCGCGGCGGCGCATCGGGCACGGCCTCCTCCGGCTCCCTCTTCATCGGAACGATCCCGCGAGCTCGATGCGCCCGCGGATGAGAACCCCGCGGAACCGTGGCCGGATGAGCTCCCTGCAGACCAGTTGCTGGAGGAGGCGCGGCGGCGACGGGCGCGCTCGAGTTCGAACTCCTCGAGCTTGAGCCGGTTGAATGCCGGCGGCGGCCGGGCATCGTGGTTGAGCCACCGACGCGCCCCCCGCTTGCTCGCGGCGTCAGATCTGGCGCGGCGGCGGCGCTCCGCCTCATCCCCCGAGTCGGCCATGGCGGTTCAAGGTTTCGCGCGGCGTATAAATCGAGCGGGCGCGTGGGAATTGAGGGAAACGCGGCTGCGGGGGGATAGGGTTTCGACCCGCATCTACCCCGCAAACCCGCAGTTATAGTGGCTCGGGGGTTGCGTTTGCGGGCTGCGGCAAAAATATTTACGGGCCGGACACGGATGTGGGCTCTGGTCTTGCTAGAAAAATGGGCCGAGTCCGTATAATTCCTGAAATTATGTGGGTTTGCGCCGGATGCCGGGTCTGCTAGAGTTGCTCTTAGAGCAATTTGATAAAGTGACACACTGTTCTTAAGACTTTAATTCAGTAACACACATTTTCTTTTCTTTGACTATTTTTTTTCTGCCAGAAAATTCCGTATTATTCATCTTTAGTCATGGCAGTACAACAAACACTAGAAATAATAAAAATTACATCCAGATCCATAAACCGCCTAGCGACGACTACCAGCACTGAAGCGAGCCGAAGGCGTGACGCTGTCATCCTCTATCCCTCGCCAGAGACGAACAAAACTTATTGTAGTAGACAGTCCGGAAGTCGTTATGCTAAGGCCCCGTAGGACCAGCACAACAGAACAACGATCATCCTCGATCAAGAGTAAAGTAGATCGGAAATATCCAACCTGAAGACACATCAACATAGATGAACTACGACTAGATCTGAGCAAAACCACCAAAGACAGATCCGTTAGAGACACACCTTCACATGCCCAGCGACGATGCTAGACACACCACCGGGATGGGGCTAGGCAAGGAGAACCTTATTCCATTTTTTGGGAGTCGTCGTCGTCTCGTTTTCCTGAATAGGACACAAAACCTAACAGAACTCGAAAGAATATCTAGAAACAGAGCCCTCCCGCCGACAAGGGTCGGGATCCACTGCGTCGCCATGGCCCTAAGGCTGCCGAAGACCTGGCGGACCGGCGGCGGCGGGAGGCAGAGGAACCCTAGACTTTTCTTAGGGGAGGAGGCTTTTCTTTTCTTTGATTAATTGGCACACTTTTGACTAATAGCTAGATAAAACGACACAAACTAAACATTTTGTTGGTTTTTCATGTCTAGACCCGCACGTTAGGTTCTTCAGGACGATTTTTGCCGTCCGGTCATTTCACCTGGTTACCTGTTCGATAGGATCAATCGAAGTTGGGTTAAAGGAAACGACTAAACAAGACAAGACGGGGCAGAGGGAGACGATGAAGAGCGCGGCACCTCGTTGGCTTCATCCCACCATATGTCGCCCGTCCCCTTGGTGTTGCCTCGCCATGCTTCCTCATTGTGGTGAATATAATCCTGACAATACTATAGGGATGTGTGTAGAGACAATCGTATCTATCGAATTGTATGGATGGGAGTCTTAGAGTATAAGTCTATTTATATTGTAATCTATCTTTATTAGTCTAGTCTTGGAGCCCAAGCTTTGTAATATATATAAACAGCCCTTGAGATCCCGATCAATACAACAATTACTTCTCCAATATCTCAATCTATTATGGTATCCGACGCCTAGGTTTTCCGCACCTGGTATGGCTCCGCCACCCGCGCCGCCGCCCCGGCCAATTCGGCCCCTCTTCTCCCTGGCCGAGTTCCGCGCCGCCGGTGCCCCACCCCCTACCTCCTCCTCTACAACTACCCAAACACCCCCCCTCCAAACCCTATGTTCTCCCTAGCCGACACCATTGCCGACATCTCTCCCTTCATACCAATCTCATTAGACCTCGGCATCCACAACTACTAGGCGCCACCTCTTCATCATCCATCTCGGCCGCTGCGGCCTACGCCACCACATTGATCCCTCCTACCCGCCATAGCCCGCTGATCCTCGTTGGGTGAAAGATGATCTCGCCATCATCCAGTGGATTTACACACGCATCTCCACGGAGCTTTTCAATCTGGTGTCCGACGATGACGCCACCGCCGCCGATCTCTGGGCTTCCCTTCAACAAATGTTTCAGAGACAACTCCGACGCGCGAATCAACGCGCTCAACACCGAGCTACGCACAGCCATGCAGGGAGATGTCGCAGTCTCCATCTTCTGCCAGCGAATCAAGGCTATTAGCGATGAACTCCGTGAACTTGGTGATCACGTCGAGGATCGCACTCTCATCAACGCCCTCCTCCAAGGTCTCGACGATCAATTCGAGAAGCAGCAGTCCTTCATCCCCATGCTCAAGCTGTACCCCACCTTCAAGGAAGTCCGCCGATCCTCCAAAGAAGAAGAGAAGAACCAGGCTCGCAAGGCGCAACAGCGCCGTAGTGTTTCATGTCGCCGCGCCTCTTCTGCAGCCTCCCACGCCTGGCTGCCGCGGCAACCGACCGCCTCCAACTCCTGCTGTGGCTGCCGCGGCCTCAACACCACCACCAGCCGGGCGCCCGAGTCCCAACTATAAGGGCAAGAATCCCGTCTACCGGCCTCCTGCATCTCGTCTTGCCGGACTGCACCAGCCTCGTCATCCACCGCTCCGCGCCACCAGCTCCGCCACCATGGCCTCCTCAAGATGATCCTTGGACTGGCCTCGTCCGAGCTTGGTCGATGCCATGGTCGGCCCTCGCCGTATGGTGCCCCTCCTCACAGACAGGCACGTGGAGCCCGGTCTTCGCCCACCACAGGCTCTCCGGGACTCCTTGGACCTGTGTCGCCGGCAGACGTCTACACCGCCACTCCTACTCCGCCTACCAAAGACGCCAGACCACCGTCGCCCTACAACACCATGCCGTCCTTCTACGGCAACATGCAGGCCCCAATCGCATACTACCCATCCGCTATCCCCTACGTCAACATGCAAGTTCCTGGCCCCTCTGCTCCTCCCCAACAGCCGGCTTGGGACCAAGCCGCCTTCATCAACGCCATGAACAATTTTGCCCTCAACGACGCAGGTATGGATTGGATTTTCGATTCGTGCATCAATGCATATGTCTTCAAATATGAATTTATTGTCGACTTTGTTTTCCTTCTCGCTTTTCCACTATCACCATTGGCGATGGCTCCACCATCCCTGCTTTCATGCAATCGGTCACTCTTACATCCCTTCCTCTCATGCCAATTTTCTTCTACGCAATATTCTTGTGGTTCCTTCCATCATCAAAAATCTTATCTCTGTTAGACAATTTTGCATTGACAACAAAGTTATCCTGGCCTTTGACCCTTTTGGATTGTCTGTGAAGGATCTGACAACGGAGGCGGTCCTCTCTCGGTACAATAGCACGGGCGATCTTTATCCTCTTCATGGTGCGCCCACATCCACCTCTCGTGCCATGCTCGCCTCTGTTGATCTATGGCATCGTCAGTCTCGGTCACCCCAAAGAAAACACTTTGACGTCTTTACTCCAAGAATTTTGTATCCCTAGTTCTAGCAGTCCTCATAATCCCTCTCTCTGTAATGCATGTCAATGTGGCAAACATGTTAGAATACCTTTTGGAACCTCTACTACCATTAGTACTTTTCCTTTTGAGTTACTTCACTGTGATTTATGGACCTTTCCAGTCCCTAGTGTTTCTGGTTATAAATATTATCTTGTGATCTTGGATGATTATTCTCACTATACTTGGACCTTTCCTCTTCAAGGCTAAATCTGAAGTACCTGCAATCTTTCTCAATTTTCGACAATATGTAATCACACACTTTGGCTTGCCAATTCGATTTATTCAATGTGATAACGGTCGTGAATTTGATAACACCCAAAACCGCACATTCTTTCTCTCTCAAGGCATTCTTCTTTGCTTTTCATGCCCTTATACATCTTCTCAAAATGGTAAAGCTGAACGCTGTCTTCGCTCTATTAATGATGTTCTTCGCACATTGCTTTTACAAGCTTCTCTTCCTTCCCGCTTTTTGGGTTGAAGCCCTTCGCACCGCCACACTACTTCTTAATATTCGACCAACTAAAACTTGCCCTCTTTATTCGCCTTTCCAATCTCTTTTCTCTCCCACCGACTATTCTTTTCTGCGTGTTTTGGCTGTCTATGCTTTCCCAACATCGCCTCTACCGCCTCCAACAAACTAGAACCACGCTCACTACCTTGCATTCACCTTGGTCTTTCTGATGATCACAAAGGATATCGTTGTTTCGATCCATCTTCTAGTCGTATCATTCTCTCTCGTCATGTCACATTCGATGAAAATACTTTTCCTTTTTCTGTCACTACAACCACAAAACCAATTCCACCACAATCTGCCACCACCAAAACCCCTTCCCTAGTTCGTCCTTCAGTCATCTCTGCTGCCATGGAATCTTGTTCCGTCTCTCCGCCGGAATCGCCCACCGTCAGCCACCCTCCTGCCCTGTCCCCCACCTCTCCCAAGAATCGCATCCTCTACCCCAAATTGCCTTTCCCTCACCACATCCTACCACGGAAACCACCTCGACACCCACCACCTTCGATTCTTCTTCCTCACCGTCTTCTTCAACCGAAAACCCATCGCCACCCAATGCCGTTCTTATACCACCGCTCACCAATGATCATGTCATGTGCACCCGTGGAAAACGAGGATTTCTTCTCCCCACCAAACGTCTCAATCTTACCGCCACCCCAACCATCTCTCCTACTCCAACCAGTTATAAGCGAGCTCTTCTTGACCCTCTCTGGCTTTCCGCTATGCGTGATGAATTTGAAGCTCTTGACAAAATAATACATGGACTCTTGTTCCCAAACCTTCCGGTGTTAACATTGTTTCGGCAAATGGGTTTTTCGTCATAAATTTCATTCCGATGGCACTCTCGCCGTTACAAAGCTCGTTGGGTGTGTCGTGGTTTCTCCCAAGCAGCATGGTATTGACTTTGATGAGACTTTTCTCCTGTTGTTAAACCAAGCACTATTCGTGTTCTTCTTAGTCTTGTTGTTTCCTCTTCTTGGCCTATTCATCAACTTGATGTTAAAAATGCTTTTCTTCATGGCACTCTCAATGAAACTGTTTATTGTCAAGAACCCTCCGGTTTTGAGAATCCCTCCTCTCCAAATTTTGTTTGTCTCCTCCACAAATCTCTTTATGGCCTTAAACAAGCTCCTCGTGCATGGTTTCAATGCTTTGCTACTTTTATTCAAACCATAGGCTTTATTCCTCCAAATCCGATTCTTCTCTCTTTTTTTATCAGTCTCCTACTCACACTGCCCACCTCTTGCTTTATGTTGATGATATCATTCTCACGGCTAGTTCTGATTCTTTTCTTCAACATACCATCTCTTCTCTCAATCGGGAGTTTTCTATGACATATCTTGGTCCTCTTCATCATTTTCTAGGTATTCATGTTTCTCGCACCACATCTTCCCTCTTTCTTTCTCAACGATCATACATTTTGGACTTGCTTTCGCTCGGTATGTCCGATTGTCAACCCTCTCGTACTCAACCGACGTTGGTGCTAAACCGTGGTGATAGTGATCCTCTTCTGATCCTACTTTATATCGTAGCATCTTGGCGCTCTTCAATATGCCACTCTTACTCGCCTGAAATCTCCTATTACATTCAAAGAAGCTTTGTCTTTATGCATGATCCTCGTGCTCCTCATCCGCTCATGTCGACGCATTCTCCGCTATTTAAAAGGCACTCTTGATCACGGTCTCCTTATTAATTCTTCTTCACCTACAAGCTTGACAGTTCATTACGATGCAGATCGGGCAGGTTGTCCAGATACTCGATGATCTACATCCGGATTTTGCGTTTATTTGGGTGATAATCTTGTTTCTTGGTGTTCTAAAAGGCGTAACAGCTTCTGTGTCTTCTGCTGAGGCTGAGTATAGGGCGGTTGCTCACACTGTGGCCGAGGCGGTGTGGCTACGGCAGCTTCTCGTTGAACTTCATCGTCCGCTCCCACGTGCTATCATTGTTTACTGTGATAACATCTCTGCCGTCTACATGGCTTCCAATCCAGTTCAACATCGTCGCACAAGGCACATTGAGATTGACATTCACTTTGTTCGTGGAAAGGTGGCTCTTGGCGAGGTTCGCGTTCTTCATGTTCCTACAAGTGCCCAATTTCTTGACATTTTTACCAAAGGACTCAACGCATTTCACCGACATACGCTCCGCCTCAACATTGTTTCACCCGACGTTGAGGCTGGGGGATCTTAGAGTATAAGTCTATTCGTATTGTAATCTATCTCTATTAGTCTAGTCTTGGAGCCCAAGCTTTGTAATCTATATAAACATCCCTTGAGACCCCGATCAATACAACAATTACTTCTCCAATATCTCAATCTATCAGGGAGTATGCACAAGGGTTTATACAGGTTCAGGCTCTCTTTGGTGGAGATAATACCCTACTTATGTGGTGCTCTTTGCTCTTGGTGTAGGTTACAACATGAGAGAGTCCAACCCTCAGCCAATGTCCTCCTCCTAACTTATGTAAAGTGCGCTAGAATGGGTGTCATAAATTTGGTATTATGCTATTCATGGCCATATGCATGACTGACTGTTCGTGGATGTTACTGCTGATAATTGTCGTATTTAATTAGATTACCCTAATATTGGGTAACAACGGTATTGAATGCTTTGTGGGGTCACGGTATCTTAGGGCATAGCGGAATGTAGCCCATCGACTATTCCTGTCTTCCATATGACTGAGTGTTGGGTCTCATCCACCAAGGGGTTCTACATTCTGACTGTAGGCACTTGATCCTTCGGCAGGTATCCCCTCTTGTGTCTGACGTCTTCGGTTGTAGCCCCATCAGGCCTGGCATGTAGCCCCTTGCCCCATAATAGTCTGGACCATTTATTAATAGGTTTGGGCCTCAAGTTGGGTCGTATGTGTACATGAGCCCGCCCCTTAGGTATAACCCCGTTAATAGCTCGTGAGCTTGTCGAGGTATCGGTGTTGGAAAACCAACTGTACATCACCAGGCTAGATTCTGACTGTTTGATGGATCTGTTGCGCTACTGTTGGTTGGTCCGAGAGAGACCTCGGCGGACTCTTACATCATATCTCTCAGAGGCGTAGGGCGATCAATTTGGAAAAAATTGGTGATACCTGTTTTTCAATCTCTGCAGGAGAGGATGGCTTGACGCCCGACTGTGGATGTATCATCAAATTCTGAGTGGCGGTCTGAGACGCATGTGCTTGATTAGATCGAGTTCTTCCAGTCAATATCCTTTGTGCAGAACGTCGATTAGACACCTTTCTTGTGAACCAAGTTTGAGCAACAAGGCATTCGATCTTTCCCAAGGAAAATCCAACTCGTGCCACGGGGGGATGTGCTAGGCACTCCTTGCTCTACACAGAACATTATGTGTCAAATGTTTTGCACCCGGGTTACCATCGTGCCAGATGCACGGATTCCTCATCTTGGCATTGGCCCTGATAGTCAAATTCATACGAGCTCCTCGAGCCAACTGAACACTTCCTATGACTGGAAGGTGAATTGTCAAAAAGTCATCATTGTGAATCTTTCTGAGTTGTCATGTTAGTATCTTTTGTGTGTTGCCAGACCTCTCTTTTGACTTGTCTATGAGAGCGGACTCCTCGGCTTCTGCAATCCGACTGATAGGAAATCCAACCGACGCTTCGTATGTTAGTGGGTTTTAAATGTTGACCGTCTGGTTCTCCCTCACTTGATTGACGTCTTGGCTTCCCGTTTTGGTTGGCATGACAACTGGTTGAGGAGGTAGGTTAGTGACAGGGCATATCTCCCTTCGTCCCTGATAGTTGCAACAGGGGGTAAACGGATACCGCTTTTAGCTGTGTCCACGGGAGAAGACCCCTTAATTATCATTCAGTAACCGGAGTGTGGATGAATGGTAGTGGCGTATGTGATACAGGGCTTCCGCGTGTATGCACCTATCTGTAATTGGCTCCGCCCACAAATGTAAACATATAAAGTGGCGTAGGAACCTAACATAGCATTATGCTTAGGAATTGGTCGTGTAGACATATACTACTGGGGAATGCAAACTTCCTGGAAACGCTTTAGTCCTATCGATTTCAACAACCACTACTCATGTTCCATGTTACTTTACTTCACTTTTGCAAGTTTGCTTCACCTTTACTACAATCACCCAATGCTATATTCCGTTTCCACTTTGCTTTGGATCGCATTTAACTTGCAGGCATTGCTATTTGAACCCTTCAAGAGACAAAGACTGATTCATGTGCTCCCAATGGGATCGATACTCTTACTTTGGAAAAACTACAACTAAATCCTATGCATTTGAAGGCCATCAACGACTGAGGACATGAAAGGAATATAATGGAGGAGTGGCTATCTGTTGTATCTTTTTGTCAGTCATGTATGATATGCAATATATATGTGTGTGCTTGTGCCTGTATATGGTGCAGTTGAGGCTACATTATCCAACAATGATGATCGGTCATCAATGATCGACCTCTATGTCAGAGCATTTTAGTACTGTAGTGCACAATAGTCTCCAGAACCTATCAACACCGCCAGGCTAGCTTGTCATTGTTGTTTTGCCGTGGAGAGCGGATGGACAAAAAGCTCCTCACCCATCAGAGAAGAAGACACAATCCCCACTCATTTTTGGGGAATTGGCCTCTGCTCAACCTATTGCATAGATAGAACAATCATGAAAGAAAAAACAATCAACCAACCTAAAAATCAGAAGCAAAAACAAAAGGACAAAAATGTTGATCATCGATGAGTACCACTACCACATGAAGAGCATGTTAAAAATTAAGGCAGAAAAATGGTACCTGTGCTGCTCATGGCCTCCATGGTAGATCTGCCATGAGGTCACCTTCTTTATTTGTCAAAGCTGATAGCTCCTTCGGCGTGTCCCTAGGAAACTGTGATCGACGGCTCCCTCGATGTTGCTGATGAGCGTATCGACACATGCATCGCCGCCATAGATGCACAACATGGTCTAACTTATGCCACCTCCTTATCGACACACGGGAAGAAGCTCGAAACACGTGCATGCGCGAGAGCAAAGAAAAAGTATGGGCGAGTGAGACAAAATAAGGACGACACCCCTATATATAGCACAACAACCCCACGAACCACTGTGCCCACGACATATCGATATAACACACCCCTACCGGATGCGGGCATACCCTAAGCACGCGAACACAAATAGGGTACCCGACGCAGCAGTGTACACAAAGAGAGTGCCTCGACGCAGGTCGTGCCAGCAGCGTGAACAAGATAGAACCTTGTTGACGTCTTGTCGACTTTCGGCATGCGATACCTACAAAAATGTCTTTGGGTGCGTGGGCACCCATCGCACACAAACAAAAAAGCCCAGGAAATGAATGATTGGCCACTCAAAACGCCCGACAACTAAACAACTGAGTAGCCCGAAAGCCCGAAAAAGCGCCTCTTCAAGTAAGGGTCTGTTTGGTTCCAAATAAGTCACCAACTTATAAGTGGAAAAGTGAAAAAAGTGACTTATTTTTCCAAACAGACCCGACTTATAAGTCACCCCAACTTATAAGTCATAAGTTGTTCCACCCCAACTTAAAACTTATAAGTCACCCCCTTTTGCGTGGGTCTCCACCTGCATGATGTTGATTGATGTAAAAGGGTGTGTCAGGTGAATTATAAATCAGGTAACAACCAAACAAGTGTGACTTATAAGTCAGGTGACTTAAAACCAGTGACTTATAAATCAGGTGACAATCAAACAGGCGTGACTTATAAGTCACTAATTTTAAGTCACCTGACTTATAAGTCGGGTAACTTATTGAAACCAAACAAGCCCTAAGCACGGGCGGGGCGAAGGCCCAACTATAACCATACCATCCAGATATCCTGCCTGGCAGCCCTCCAGACAGCCTACCCGACAGCCCCGAACAACCGAGCAACCAAGAAGAGGCACGGGCAGGCGGAAATCCCGGGCAAGCGCCTGCGCGACCAACACAGTTAGGCCAGAGACGAACGACACAGACAAGCGGGTCCGACCTTACATCGTGCGGGCGAACAAGATGGGGCACCCAAACGCGCAGTCGTACCCGATGCACGCACAGCGCGGGCGTACCCGTCGCACGTGAAAAAAAGCCCAGGAAAATGAACGAGTGACCACTAGAACGCCTGACAACTGAACAACTAGGTAGCCAAAAAGCCCGAGCAGGCACCTCTCCAAGAAAGCACAGGCAGGACGGGGGCCTCACCTTAACCGTACCATACGAATATCCTGCCTGGTAGCCCTTTGGACAGCCTACCCGGCAGCCCCGAACAACCGAGCAACCACGAAGAGGCATGTGCAGGCAGAAAACCCGGGCAAGCGCCCGCACGACCAACACAACATGGTCGGAGACAAAGGACGCTGAACGCGGACCCGGCTTTACCCCGCGCGGGCAGGGCAACGAACGCGTCGACGCACGTGGGCATGATGTAAAGCCCCGCATAGAGGTGACCCCGGTGGATCCCGCGTCCCACACGTTATGGGCCCCCGAGGAATACCGTCCATGTGCGGGGCAACCACGGAGACGCGACGGTGGAGAGTGTGTGAGGGCATCTCCAGCCGTTGGCTCCCCAGGAGGGGTAAAAAATCGTCTCCGGAGACGCACCGGCGCTAAACCGCGCACTGGGGGCGTGATGCGCCCAGCCACAGCGCCCCCGGTTAGTCAAAAAAGTCAAATACAACGCAAAAACGACTTAAATTTAACGCAAACATCAACGAGTTCGTTCAAACTTAAACATATTTTACAAAAAAAGAAAAAAACTATCATGGCTACCCGCCGTCTCCTCGCCGCCCGCCTCATTGCCCATGCACGCGGTTCTACATGCCGAGGAGGTCAGAACCAGCGATGTAGTCACCGCCGTCGTCGTCATCATCGCCCGCCCCGCCTCGCCTCGCCTCCGCCGTCAATTGCATCCTCCCGGTTGGCGCGGCGGGTTGGACGGTCCGGGGCGTCGTCGTTGTCGTCGTCGTCGCTGTCGAGGACCACGACGCCGTGCTTGTCCTCGCGCCCACGCTTGCGGACCGGGTACTCGGCCTCGTAAAGGAGGCGAGCCTCGTCTTCATAAAGATGGCGGCCGGTGAAGTCATTGCCGCCGCGCCGCTCGGGAAGCGCCGGCCATGGGTGTGAAATCGGAGACGGCGAAAGAGAGGAGAGGAGAGGGAGGAACGACGACGGCGGGAGAGTGTGAGTCGCCGAGTGCGCCGGGGTGCGTCATATATAGGTCGGCGCGCGTACACCGTGTGTACGCTGGCGGGCGAGGGAGGGCGAGGGACGCGCGTCGTCCGGTCTTCACTGCGCCGCCCGTAAGGCATCAATGGTGCAGGCTGACCGGCGCGGCAGTGAGGCATTGATTCGCCGCGGGAAACGAGGCGATGAGGACGACGAAGGGCCGAGAAGAGAGCCGTGTCGCTGACGCGGCGGGCCCGCGGCTTTTTCGCGCCAAAACAGTTCGTCCGGCGCTTCGGGCGCCTCAAAGACGCTGGTTCGGCCTGGGTCCGCTGGCGCTGTTTTCGCCCAAGCCGGGCGAAAATCGGGCTCTGGGCGCGATTGGCCTGCCGGGCCACAAAAAACGCCTAGGAGGCCTTCACAAGCGGTGGAGATGCCACAGGGAGCTAGCCGCGGGAGGTCAGCATGAAATAGACGACGCAGAGGGAGGCTAGTACTCCAACATCCTTTATAGGAATAATTATATCGTTTATAGGAATAATTATGTGTGACTTCCACTCTTCTGTTAATTTTTTTAGAAAAGGAGGATGTACCCCGGCCTCTGCATCTGGGCAATGCATGCATCTATTTTATTAATTATTCACAAAGACCTTACAGAGTAATATATCAGTAAGCCCGAAGCCACCATTTTGGCAACACATGTCGCTACTCATATCCCCTTGATGAAGGGATGTCGAATGTCCGAGCCAAATATCAAACAGACATCGCACCAAAACCTAACATCTAAAGTCGGATGCCCCATCCAAGACACAATGCCGGGACTGGGTGACACACCTGTTCGGTGCACTCTCAGTGGGCAGCACACACACACACACTGCAAGAAGCGTCACCTCTGTCTTCCATTGATCCATCCTCAAAGGAATATTGATGCATCAACCTTGCCAGGCCTCTCTGCCATCGACACCACCAGGACGCCAGACAATGCCGTCCTCCTACACGAGTCCATCGCCACACATTGGACGCCAAGCCTCCACTACACCACACCGCCGAGATCCGCCGCCATGAATATGTAGGATGAAGCACCGCTCCACCAAAGATGTCGTCCATTGGTCCCTCGAGCCCGTGTAAACCTCCAAGAATGGCACCCCTAAAGGGGGAACGACACAAGAGTGCCATTGTCATCCGATCTACTGATCTAGGGTTTTCCCCGGAGGTATTGGGTGGAGTTGGGAGCTTCGCTTTGATGATGCCTTCATGAAGGAAACGAAGCTAAGGGCGTCATCATCACCGGCTCCGGCCACCGAACGAAGACCAGGTTTTCACCCAGATCTATCCCAAGAAATCCACTCAACAACCTGTGCACCGTCCCAACCGCCGTTAAAGCCCCAGATCTAGTCATCTACATCCGGCGACCATCCACAATAGTACTGCCATCGTAGGAGCCCGGGCGCACCTGCCACTGCCTGAGTGTGCCACCACTGGATCCAGGGAGGAGGGCCCCCACCCCACCTCGTCAAACCACGAGAGCCGCCGAGATGGACCCCGCGCGCTCGTCACCATCTCTGATCCGAACCAATCCATAACAAAAACCACCAGATCGTCGGTGCAGATCCGCCTTGGACAAGGACAGCACCACGCCATGCCGTCGTGGGAAGCCCGAGCTTCACCTGCCGCCATTTCCAGGGTCGGCGATGTCGGTGTCAAAACCGACGGATCTCGGGTAGGGGGTCCCGATCTGTGCATCTAGGCTGATGGTAACAGGAAGCAAGGGACACGGATGTTTACCCAGGTTCGGGCCCTCTCGATGGAGGTAAAACCCTACTTCCTGCTTGATTATTATTGAAGATATGGGTAGTACAAGAGTAGATCTGCCACGAGATCGTAGAGGCTAAACCCTAGAAGCTAGCCTATGATGGTATGATTGTAATTGTGATCGGCCTTCTAAGGACCAACCTCTCCGGTTTATATAGGCACCGGGAGAGGGCTAGATTTACATGGAGTCGGTTACAAGGAAGGAAATATAATATCCGGATCGCCAAGCTTGCCTTCCACGCCAAGGAGAGTTCAGTAGGACACGGGACGAAGTCTTGAGTCTTGTATCTTCACGCTTCAATAGTCTGGATGCTGTATATAGTCCGGCTGTCCGGATACCCCCTAATCCAGGACTCCCTCAGTAGCCCCTGAACCAGGCTTCAATGACAATGAGTCCGGCGCGTAGTCTTGTCTTCGGTATTGCAGGGCGGGTTCCTCCTCCGAATACTCCAAAGTAATCATCGAACACTTAGATCGTGTCCGGATCCACACCGTTGTAGGGAACATAGCATAAATCTGATCCACTGGCAATCTTCGTACGCCGTGCCTTCGCATCGTGGCCCAGTTCAACACGAACCGGTGCTTCTCGCCCCACCTCGACTTCATGGCGCGAGGTGGTTTTATTGGCACGTCCTGTCGAGGCAGAGATCTTGTTCCTCTTATTACGGGATCTTCCATTAATGAGGGCGTTCGTAGCCCTACGACGGCCGTTGGTGTGACTCCGTGTGCCGCCAGGTAAACCTCAAGCGGTCACCCTAAGGACTCTTGATGTTCACCCCCTTTATAAAAGGGGCCGAGGCCTATGCCTCTTTTCCACCTCGCTCACGCCTTCTCGCACCTCGAGTTCTAACACCCGAGATCTAAGCTCCAACACCCCGGATCCTTCAGTATGTCCGGATCCAACCCTCAAGGCCGGTGGGTGGCCTCCTCGATTCAAAAGGAGGACATTGCAAAGCTTAGGGATGTCGGATATCTGACCGCCGACATCCAGCACAGGCTTCCTGCTCCAGGGTAGGTCATCCCTACGCCGGAGCCCAATGAGTGCGTCGTGTTCATTTCTCACTTCCTCCGTGGCTTGGGCCTCGCCCTCGATCCTTTTGTGAGGGGGCTCATGTTCTATTATGGGTTGGATTTTCATGATCTAGCTCCGGACGCTATCCTCCATATCTCGTCGTTCATTATAGTGTGCGAGGCCTTCCTCCATGTCACCCCACACTTCGGCTTATGGCTCAAGACCTTCAATGTGAAGCCGAAGATGATCGAGGGGCGACACGCGGAGTGCGGAGGTGCCGTAATAAGCAGGAACGCTGATGCCCCATGGCCAGAGGGTTCTTTCCCAGAAGTATCCGATGTATGGCAACGAAGGTGGTTTTATGTGGCTGCTCCCAGAGGCACAAAGTGGGTGGCCGCCCCCGAGTTCCGCTCGGGCCCTCCGTCACAACTAGCGTCTTGGACCGACGTAGTACGGAATTGGGGGCCCGCTGGTGATGTTCGATCGCAGAGCCGCATCCGAGAGCTTCTTGAGAGGGACATTAACCTTGTCGACATAATGCAAGTGATGTTAGTCCGACAGATGTTGTTGCCGGTTAACGCCGGCCTCTCCGGATTTGGGAGTTCAATCCAGAGGGTCCGCTGACTGTTAAGCACTTCTTGACTGAAGCTCGAAGGGATGTGCAAATTATTCTTGAGACCAAAGTAAAGTGTCCGGACACCACCGAGGATGCGGGCCTAAGCCGCAACCGCCTAGATACCCAAGTAAGTAAACTTGATACGGACACCTTATTTTGTATTTGTCATAAATGTTTATTCGAAAATCATCCGTGGCAGGAATGGCTCAACAAGGCGGAGAGAATCAGTGTCCGGCCACTTCCCAAGGCTCGCCTGGTCCCACCATGGCCAAGATGCTTGACCGGTACAAAGCAAAATGCCCTCGAGGGAAAGACAAGGAAGAACGAAGAAACCGAACTTCACACGCTACGCATCCGAACCGTGGGAATTGTTGCCCCCCCTAAGGAGGATAGTCGGGAAGGGGAGGCTAAGGCCTCCTCCCCACGCGGGAAGAAGAGGGCTGCCTCCGAAGACCCGGAGACAGAGATGCCCAAACCAGGGAAAAAGATATCACCAGGGGCTCTGCCCCGACGGGCACCCTCACCGCATCGTGGCCACCAACGGGCCAGTCCTCCACCAAGCTGTAAGTTAGTTTTTAATTCGAAGGTACTGTGTTCCTCCTAGATTAATAACCAGGATTCGTCTTTCGTAGTCCGGCTAGCAGCCCTTCTCAACAGAGTTCGTCTTCGGGGGATCTTCCTCCGGAGATGATGGAGAGCGAGACCCCACCCACCTCTTCGGCTCATGAAGCAGGCGACACCGAGGTGTCGTCACGGGAGTCCGGATCTGCTGAAGCCGGAAGCCAATCGTCGGCTACCGCCTGAGGCAAGCATTTGGCTCCCACGAGGGGCGATAGGAAGGGTCCGACACAGTTTGATGTCCGGCCGGACGTACTGACGGGTCTACTGGAGCGAGCTGTGCTCTCGGAGGAGCACCGCTCATTAATGAGCGCGGTGCTCAAGAAGATTTCATCCGCTACAAGTGGTTTGAATGAAGCATTTACAAGTCTGCTCAGAGGCTTTGAGGTATGTTGTGAAGAATACACTGTTTTTGGCTGTGAGGCATGCGTTAGGTGTGCTCCATATAGATAGTAGCCCCTGAGACTCTGGTTGCCCGCCCTAGGCGGCAAACGGGGGATCATAAATCAATGATTACGCTGTAAATACGTGCAGGTACCTGTGGGTCCGGCCGCCGACCAGTCCGTTGAAGTTGCCGAACTAACCAGGCAGATTGGATCGATTGATGCCGATATCACGCTGGTGAACGAGCGGCTGGACAAATCACAAGGTATGTGCTCTGCCTTCCTTTGTATAGGAAAATATGGAGGCGGCATGATATTAATGTAATATGTTCGGACTGCAGATAGTGCCGCCGTGGAGGCCCTGAGGGCAGAACTTGCCCAGACCAAGGAACAAGCTCGGGTTAGCAATGCGGCTGCCCTAAAGGCAGCCGAAGAATTGAGAGCCGAACAGGCTGCTCATCGTCGAAGCGAGGAAAAGATAGCCGAAATGGCTGTGAAGTTAAAAAATGCCGCTGACCGCTATGAGCTCCTTAAAAAGGAGCATAAGGATAGTTCGGCCGAGCTGGACAAGGCACTTAATGCCACCTAGGAAATACGGACCATGCTCAGGGGTGCGCGGGAGGAACTTCAACAGGCCGGTAAAACCACGGCTGGAGGCTCCTACTTGCTGCGGACGAAGTTTTTCGATCCGAAGTACGCTCCCCTGGATGGACGCTGGAGTCATGCGGACGCGTATGTGAATTTGGCGAAGAGTACAGCTGACGCTGCCAAGTTCTTCAAGGATCAGGGTGATAAGGAAGTGGAGAAGCTTTTCTGGTCGCAATTCGTTGCTCCCACTCGCCCGCTGCCGTTAAGTGACAAGATGGCTGCTGTAGCGGAGCTTCACAGGCTGTCCGGGCTTGCAATGCGGGCTGTGATAGACCATCTTTGGCCGAAGGGGCCTAAGCCGGACAGTTATTTTGGCTTGGTGCAGCAATTCCTTGGGGCCATGCCTCGGATCGACGCCATGAGGAGGTCGGCGTGCATAGAGGGTGCACGAATGGCTCTTGCCCGCGTTAAAGCCTATCAGACGGATATGGAGGCCACCATTATAGCGACCCAGATCCGGCGGGGGCAAATATCCGCCGAGCACTACTTGGCGCAGGTCATGAAGGTGCCCGCCTAATAGAGGCGCAGTGCTCAAGAATGTCTTGTTCGAGTGATGAATCGAATCATTGTAAAAACAATGTTTATTTTGATTATGAAACATTATTTATTGTATTGTTTGCCCGAAAATATGATTGTGTCCCCTGTATGACCGTTTATATATATATATATATATATATATATATATATATATATATATATATATATATATATATATATATATATATGAATATGTAATCTGAAAGTTAGCGATCATTTCAAATTTCCCCATGCGCATAATGCGGGGGTGTTCGCGAATATGCTTAATCACACTTGATCCAACGTCTTGGTCCATTAAGGAGGTGATCGCACGTCGAACTAGGCAACCGGACTATATAGATGTAACACTTTCGCTTAACCATGGGAGTCTAATGTTGGGGCTACTATGTAGCCCCTGGTATCTTCGCGTGCATCCGAATACGAGTGCGTGTGTACATGACCGGGAAACGGTCCTTCGTTAATGCGGAGGGATCCTAAAGATTCCGATAAGTCTTCGAGTGGTTGAACAGTCTCTCGCTGTATCATGACAGTCAGTTTTTGGCTTTCTCTCGAGGTGCTCATCCGGAATAACCAGGGCACAATCACAGTAGTTCTCCTTTGGCCACCTTAGCCGATAATAACGGAACGTAAGGCGGCAAACCCAGGAGCCGGGCAAACCAAACATTTGACCAAAGACATGAATTGGAGCTGCTGCATATAAGGCCAAACTCGTGACGCCGAACACTCCCGAAGGTATTCGAACTTTATAACAGACGATGGGCTCAAGAATGCCCATTCATTATAAACCCTATGTTTCCAGGTACGTGCGTTAATCTGTCGTGGCGAGATGCCAATAACGACATTATCCTCTGTGGGTATGGAACCCATGGGATGGTTAAACAACAAGAGGCAATAGAAAAGGTTTACACATGGGCTTAATCTAAAAAGAAACCTGTTGAACGGGGCCCTGCTGCACGTCTGCGCCTTTGTCTCCGTTGTGCCGTATCCTGGAAGGGTATCGTGCCAACATTCCTTCTGTGAAAAAAGAAAACTCGTAGGAGAGTACAACGAAAATATGCGATGGATAGTAAAAGTGTAAGATGTTGGCCTGCCAATAAGGTTGAGCCAAGTGTGGGGCTATATTAGATATGTATAGCCCCTGGTGTCCACTATGGGATTACATATACAGTGCCCTGATTCAATTTTATCTGGGCGACCGGACTCGTCTAACCGTGTCTGTGGTCTTAATGACCAGTCATGTTTTCTGATATTGGAGGCTGCTTATAGTCCGACCGCTAGGGCCGTCGCGAGTTCCTCTGCGCGTGAGGAGCGCTCTGTGATTCCGCTAACGGTGATGACGCCCCATGGACTGGGCATCTTGAGTGTAAGGTAGCTATAGTGCGGCAATGCGTTGAAGCGGGCGAAGGACGTTCTTCCAAGCAATGCGTGATAGTCGCTTTGGAAGGGTGCGATGATGAAGAGTAGCTCTTCGCTTCTGGAGTTGTCTGGAGAGACGAATGTTACCTCCAGTACGACGGAGCCCCTGCCGTGGGATTCAACGCCTGGTATCACCCCTTCAAAGGTGGTGTTGCTTTGGTTAATTCTGGATGGGTTTATCCCCATCATGCGGGCAGTGTCCTCGTATATTAAATTGAGACTACTGCCACCGTCCATGAGGACACGGGTGAGACGGTATCCGTCGATTATCGGGTCAAGCACCAAGGCCTTTGATTCTCCACGCCGAATACTAGTTCGGTCGTCCAAGTGATCGAAGGTGATCGGATAAGACATCCACTGGTTAGGTGTGAGTATGATGGGCCCTATATCGAGCGCGTCTTTATGCTGCTCGCGCTCTCCTCATGGATGTGTGAGTTGCGTGGATCATGTTCATCGCTTTAACCTCTGGCGGGAATTTTTCTCGCCCCCGGTGTTCGGTGGCGAGGTTCATCCTCGTCTTCACTTGGTGTTTCCCTTCCCTTGTGTTCGCATTTACTTTGCTTGGCTCGCTTGAAGACCCAACACTCTCTGTGCGTGTGGTTCGCAGGTTTGTCAGGGGTGCCATGAATCTGGCATAGTCTGTCTAGGACTCTATTCAGACAGGACGGTCCCTCTTTACTGCCTTTAAATGGCTTCTTTTGCTGATTAGGTTGAGAGCCCCTGAATCCGGCATTAACCGTTGTGTTATCCGGGATCTCTTCCTTGTTTGGGCGTTTGTTTTTATTACGCCGTGGCTTCCCGTTGCCATCCCTTATTTCGGATGTGCTGGGGTCGCTGGTGCCTTTACGGGCTAGCCAACTATCTTCACCCGCGCAAAAGCGGGTCATGAGGCTTGTTAAGGCTGCCATTGTCCTCGGCTTTTCTTAGCCGAGGTGTCGGGCAAGCCATTCGTCACAGATGCTGTGTTTGAATGCCGCTAAAGCTTCAGCGTCTGGACAGTCGACAATTTGGTTCTTCTTAGTGAGGAATCTGTTCCAAAGCTTGCGGGCGGACTCCCCGGGTTGTTGGATTATGTGAATTAGATCGTCAGCATCCGGAGGCGGACATAGGTCCCTTGAAAATTGGCCCCGAAGCGCCCCTCGAGTTCCTCCCAACTCCCAATTGAATTTTCGGGAGGCTTTTCAACGGTGTCGGGCTGGTCCCTTCAATTTGAGGGAAGGTATTTGATGGCGTGGAGGTCATCCCCACGAGCCATATGTATATGCAGGATAAAATCCTCAATCCGGACACACAGGTCCGCTGCTCCATCGTATGCCTCTATATTCACAGGTTTAAAGCCCTGTGGAAATGCATGGTCCAGTACTTCTTCGGTAAAGCATAGGGGGTGAACAACCCCTCTGTATCTGGACGCGCTGTGGCATGCCGTCGGCTGTTCTTGTGTCTGGTGTTTATTCTGAACTGGTATTCGATTGGCATAATCATTTTGGTGACCATAGTCCCTCGCCGGGGTGTGTCCTTTGGATCCATAAATGGACCTGGTCGCCATGACTTTCTTATCCAGTGCTCACGTAGATCGTGGCGTAGGCCGGCAACCGCTTTGTTGCGGTTATGAAGTCGCATTTGGCTGTCAATTCTCGGGCAAGAGCTTGCGTTTTGGATAGCTCTTTGTATGGCGATCATCGCCGTATCTTTCTTCAGTGTCTAGCACTTTATTCCATCTACGGTTGAGCGTTTCCTGTGCGGCTTTGAGCTGTTGCTTCTGCTTCTTTAGACTTCTTGCGGTGGCCATAAAAAAAATTTATTCCAAGATACCCACGTGATCCTAAAAAAAATTTTTAGTGAAATTTGAGGAGAGAAAAGACAAAACTCTACGTCAGGATACCTCACCAGAGCGACGAAGGGACTGAGGAGTAAAAAGAATCCTACTCTCCGATATATATAATCCTAAGACTCAAAACATTTTTCCGTTCTAGACTCAACAACGCCAAAGAAACAATCAAGTAGTGGGCTCCTAAGTCGGAAGGCTCGATTACCAACTTGTCACGCCCTCGATGCGGCTATATCTCCCACGTGTCGAAGCACGACTTAGAGGCATAACCGCATTGAAAGCAATGTCGCAAGTGAGGTAATCTTCACACAACCCATGTAATAAATAAGGGAAAGAGATACATAGTTGGCTTACAATCGCCACTTCACACAATACATGAGTAAAACATTACATCATACAGTGTACAATCAAGGTCCCACTACGGAACCAAAATAAAAGAAGACTACCCCAAATGCTACACGGATCCCCGATCGTCCCAACTGGGCTCCACTACTTGATCAACTAAAACGAAACAACACAATGAACAAGATCTTCGCCGAGCTCCTCCTTGAGCTCGGAAGCATCACTGCACGGTTTCATCGGCACACCGCAAACTGGTTTTGAAGTATCCGTGAGTCACGGGACTCGCAATCTCACACCCGCGAGATCAAGACTATTTACGCTTAAAGGTAGGACAGGGTAGTGAGGTGGAGCTGCGACAGCGACTAGCATATATGGTGGCTAACATACGCAAAAGAGAGCGAGAAGAGAAGCAAAGCACGGTCGAACAACTATGATCAAGAAGTGATCCTAGAGCAACCCACGTCAAGCATAACTCCAACATCGTGTTCACTTCCCGGACCACGAGAAGAGACCATCACGGTTACACACGCCGGTTGGTGTATTTTAATTAAGATCAACTTCGGGTTTTCTACAACCGGACATTAACAAATTCCCATCCACCACATAACCGCGGGCACGGCTTTCGAAAGTTCAAACCCTGCAGGGGTGTCCCAACTTAGCCCATGATAAGCTCTCGCGATCAACGAAGGATATTCCTTCTCCCCGGGAAGACCCGATCAGTCTCGGAATCCCGGCTACAAGACATTTCGACAAAGAATAAAACAAGACCAGCAAAGCCGCCCGGATGTGCCGACAAATCCTGATAGGAGCTGCACATATCTCGGTCTCGGGGCACACCGGATGAGCAAGACGTCGGGTTGGCATAAACCCCGATTGCCCAGGGGCGCGGACATCGCCGGTTTGGACCAGCACTCAAAGGAGAACTGGCCGGGGGCTAAAATAAAGATGACCCTCGGGCTCCGGAAACCCAAGGGAAAAAGGGCATAGGTGAGGCAAATGGTAAAACCAATGTTGGGCCTTACGGAAAAGTCTTATTCAAAGCGAACTGTCAAGGGGTCCCATAAATCACCCGACCGCGTTAGGGACGCAAAATCAGGAACATAACACCGGTATATGACGGAAACTAGGGCGGCAAGAGTGGAACAAAACACTGTGCATAAGGCCGAGCCTTCCACCCTTTACCAAGTATATAGATGCATTAATAATATAAGATATATTGTGATATCCCAACAAGTAAACATGTTCCAATAAGGAACAACATCTCCATGTTCCAACAAGGAACAAACTTCATCTTCACCGCAACTAACAACGCTTATAAGAGGGGCTGAGCAAAGCGGTAACATAGCCAAACAACGGTTTGCTAGGAAGGGTGAAAAGGTTAGAGGCTGACATGGTAATATGGGAGGCATGATAAGCAAGTGGTAGGCATCGTAGCATAGGCATAGCAAAAGAGCGAGCAACTAGCAAGCAAAGATAGTAGTGATTTCGAGGGTATGGTCATCTTGCCTGAAATCCCGCAAGGAAGAAGAACGAGTCCATGAAAAAGACAAACGGATGTAGTTGAACGAATCCTCAAAACTCATGAACGAAACCGAAGCTAACGAAGAAGCAAACCGTAAAGAAGCAAACAACATGTTAAACACACAAGCATAATCATGGCATGATGCACAAACAAGTATGATGCATGTCCTATTTAATGATTCATGGCAAGGCAATATGCACAAACAAAACTACAAGTTAAGTGGAGCTCAATATGCCACGAGTTGCATATTGACTAAACAACACATCAATTATTTAGTTAACTCTCGGTTAGGCTACCAAACAATATTAAATGTTGTTAAACATGGCAAGAGGTGAAGCATAAGTAAACTAACTATTTAGGCAAATTTAAATGAGGCCGGAAATAACAAACAACAAGTCCGGAAAATCCTCATGTCCATATTTCGAATTTGGTACTGTTCTGCCCTAAACACAATTTTAATGTTGTTAAACATGCAAATAAAGTATACCATGTTAACCTATGCATTTTCTACCCCATTTACATATATAATTTATTTAAATCCGAAGTTACGGTTATTTAGTTATGAAATAAATCATTTTAGCATGGCATTTAAGCAAATTAAAGCAAACAACAATTTTAAACATTTTAATTGTTGTTATCATGATGCGGATGACAAATGCAAGTTTTAAGTAATTTTTATGAAAACGCTGACAAGAGCATTATGAAGCATTTTGTCACCGTGGCGGAACGAAAAGGGTGCCACGGTGGCTAAAACGAAAATGGTGCCACGGCAACAAATCCGAAAATGATGCCACGGCAACATATCGGTTCCGTAGCTCACGGAGATACCGGTGCGAAAGGAAGTGGGCGGAAGCGAGTCATGCAAGGATGGTGGGGTGATCCCGACATCGGGTTCCCACGGAACGGTGGCATGGCAAAAGAGGGGCATCGCAAAGACAATTCGGACACGGTCGGTCATCTCGGGTTATACCTTGGAGCGCTCAAAACGGACGGTTCGCGTTCGTAGAGGGAAATAGACGACACGGCGAGGGGAAGTAGGCGTTCATGTCCCGTGGATGTTCGGGTCCACGGGTCTTCGAGGGTCGGCGGTAGTGGTACACACGTTTCCAGAGGTGTTCGGGTCGACGGTAGCGGTACTTGAAGAATCCCGAACGGATTTGGCGCCTTCGCCGTAGGGTACTTGTCGTTATCCACCTCGGATGTAGTCGCTCCGTGTAGTCGAACTTGACGATCCGAGGGGGGTACTTGGCGCATCACCGTAGTCGAACTTGACGATCCGAGGGGGTACTTGACGGGTCCGGTCTTGACGATTCAGGTTTCCGTAGTGCCCCGGTACTTGACGCAGGGAAAGATTCCGTGGTTGCATGCGCCCACGGCTACACAGCGCAGACGCAAAGAGGCAGCGACTTTGGCGCGGTTCCGGTAGTCGAACACGGCAGGGCAGCTCGGTCACGCGCGGGGTCGCGAGGATCCGAGGCGGCGGGGTCGATCTCGGCCGGATCGGGTCAAAACGAGGCGTGGCGGCGCCGGTTGACTCGGAGCAGAGCATGGGCATCCATGGCGCCGGTTCCATGGAGGATTAGCACGGAGGAGCTGCTCGGCCTCGGGGTGCTGCTTGACGCGATCGACGCGGAGGACGGCAGAGGAGTAGCGCCCAAGGATGCCAGAGGGATGGCGACGCCTCGGTCACAGGGCCGGAGGGCGACGGGCAGAGAGGCGTGATGGAGGTCCGGCGGCGCGAGAAGTAGCAAAGTAGGTGCGATTAATGGCGCCGGTGGAGGGAGGAGCACGGTGGAGGCCGGCCCGAGGCGGACGGGCGCGAGGTCGGGCCTGGAGGCGCTGCTGGGCTCGCTGGTCGGCGATGGAGGGCACCAAGACGGGCGCGGCGAGGTGCGAGTGGCCGGCGCGAGGAGGTGGAGTCGCAAGGCGGCGGATGGGAGGATGGAGGGGATCGATGGGAGTGAAATGGATCGGGAGGGGGTTAGCGCTGCCCTCTCTCTGCGTGACGGCGCTCGGGAGGGAGATGGGGAGGACGAGGGGTGGCGGCGCTGGTGGGAGCCGAGGGAGAGAGCGGGGAGTGGATCGGGCTGAGCGAGGGGCTAGGGTTAGAGGGATAGTGGGCCTTGGGAGGCCTTGGGCCATAGAGGCCAAGCGCTGGAGGAGAATGGCCAGGGGCCGGGCTGGCTCTCTACTCTCTCTCTAAAAGAAAAGAGAAAAGAAAAGAAACGAAGATTAAGAAAGAAAAGAAATAGAGGTTAGAGGAAGAAGTTGGACACACGGATAATTTTCCGGCTCACAAAAAATATGAGGAACTTAACAAAAATGGCCCAAGGATCTTTGGTGGAACTCAGGAAAATGATAGAATAATATTTGCAAGGCTTTGAGGTCAACTCGAGCGTAAAAGGCATGGGATTTATTATGCAAGTGGGTTATGGTGATTCCAAAACAATGGAATATTTTATAGTAGCTCTCTAAATATCGAGAGGATATGTTATAAAGAGAAATCACCATGTGAATATCCCTCGATTTAAATGGATCGAAAAATCCATACAATTTATTTAGAAGAGTTTTAAAAAAAATTAATGAGATGATGGCATGATGAGATGATGCAATGCAAAAACAAAACAAATCACACGACAAAACTCGGAAACCCTGGAAGGCAACTGAAGCTCCGGTCTTGGGGCGTCACAACACTCCACCACTATTTAGAGGATCTCGTCCGAGATCTAGGATGGCACCGGAGGGAAAAGGAAGAGAAAGATAAGAGGTAAAACTAAGTTGCTTCTTTGACAAACGAGTGAAACCAATGAACCTTGAGAGGTTGAACAAAATGAAAGAAAGAAAACAATGAAGATGAAGAAAGTTGAAAACACTGTTAGAAAAGAGAAACAAGGGATATGACGAAAAACAAGAGGTTAAGTGATAACATAGATATTGACACCACTCCGGTTAAAACTAGATCGAGAAGGAATAAGATTGATATAATTTGGGCAGCACTCCGACTGAAAATGGAAGGAATTAGAATCATGAACTTGAGAAGATGGGATGATAGTTGATGAAATCAACAACACCGCCTCCTAACTATTGGAAGAATGGCACAAGGGGTAAGAAAGATTTCAGACAGCTCTCCGGTTGAGGAAGCAGCAAAACTTGATAAGATGAGAGAACTCGAATGAAAACATGACACTCCGGTTAAATGGATAATGCAAGAAAATAACATGATCTTGACAAAACGAGGTGATGGGTGAAGAGAGCAACATCACAATGCCTCCGGAAGAAAAAAATTGAAGATAGGTCATTGGAATAAAGGAATGGAGAAGAAAATGATAACTTCTACCACAAATGAGTTTGGAAAGAAACATCCTTACGATGAAGGTTAGAACGGAGTTGTTTGAAAAACAACAACGGTAAGAATAAGCTTGTAGTGGGCTTATGAAAACATCTCAAAATTATGAGGTGAGCTTCGCCACCAACGGAAACAATTGATTGGATTGAGAGCAACACGGAGATGAAAACTTATATCACCGGAGGACAAATGAAGAACTTGGGTCATTTATAAGCACCATAAATAGCAACAATCCTTAGGGAAAGCTTTAGGTGAAATATAGCCCCAGATAACTCCAATGAAGAGATTGATGGATTTAAAATACCTCATTCTTGACAACATGTGAATCATGAAACACGAACTCGAATTGTCGAGAATGACATAACACCACCTCAAATGATAAGGTAGAACGAATTGCACTTCGAAATGCAAGAAGAAGAATACTTGAACTCCTCAAAACAAAACATGTGTTGAGCACCATGTTCAATTTTGAGTATGGCTTGACGGATCATAACTCCGAGTGAAATCTTGAAGAACGATTGAAGAATGAAAAGAATCCTTGAGGAAGCACCATGTAGATCCTCCACGAAGAACTCCGGTAAACAAAAGGATGATAAAAGAAAGAGAAGTTGACAACACAAGGTGAAGCCTTGCATGTGATAAGATGAAGCTTTGAAATGATATAGCCGAAAACTTGGAACTCCGGAAAGAAAGATGAACAAATGAAACCAAGAATTTTGATGAACCTCCGGAATAAGGAATTGAACTTACTCGATGAAACAAGAATAAGAATTACATTATGCTGATCCTTCACCAATATAGATTGATGATAAGCAACGGATTTGGCATACTACTTATTCCCGTAGAAAGGATTAAGATAGATATGGCGCAAACTTGGGAAGGTCTTCAACGAACCACCGGTAGGATTTGGGAAGAACGAATGAATCTATATGATAACGAAGGAAGAGAATTCTTGAACAAACCACCATAATAATTGAGAATGAACGTAGCAAAGGCACAATTCACCGGGAAGAATTGGAAAACGAATGAAGATATTTGAGGGGATTTAGATACATTAGAACGAAGAGATCATGAACTGATTAGAGGATATTTTGACGATGCACCGGTGAGATTTGGAAAACAAGAGTTGAACGCTTGAATGAATAATTTTGAGATGATGGGCTTCGAAGAATCAAACTGAAAGACTCCTGAAATGCTCCGGGTGGGTTAAAAGAATTCTCACAACCGAAAATAATTATGAGAGGATGGCATCAAGCTAAAACCATGAATCTTGAAGAGAAAGGAGCGAGATTTAAGAGAAACTCTTCTTCGGTCTTCAAAATTCGAGAATGACGACGAGAAACATCACCATGAATTATTGAAGCACTCCGGAATGAAAATTAGAAAGGTTGAACCAACGATGAAAAGAATTTGAAAGATCTTGGAGAAAGACATTTGACTGATGATAACTCATTCTTACGTCAAACTTTGCAATGAATTTGGGAATAGCTCTTGAAAAATTAGGAGAGTTAGGTAAGATCCTGGGAAAAGACATGTGGGTTAGGGCCCACTCAAAAGAAACACCGTTGAACAATTGTTTGAAATAGATATTGCACCGGGTAGAATTAAATGGCTTGAATGAGATAGCATCCTCAAAAGAACTTGAGTGAATTTAGAATGGAAACTAGAATCTTCTGAGATATCTTCAACACCCCGGAACAATTGAATAGCGAGAAGTGAATGATTAGGAGATGCACCGACATGAGAAAGCATTTGAAATGATGAAAAGAATACGATCAACACCGAAAACTTGACTTAAATCCACCGGAGAAGAAAATTAGAATGGAACAATGATAAGGTAAAAGCTTCCTTAAGCGTCTTCATGAGAAATCACCGGATAAAACATTAAAGGAAAAGAATGAAGAAACTTCACTCAATAAAATGGCTACTTGATTAAGAAATCTGAGTCCTTGAAGAAAAAGGGTGGGAGGGCGGGAAATCAAAACAACTTGGGTCGGATGAAACGAACACCGTTGAGGAAAAGCTTAGAATTGATCTTGCGAATGTTGGAATGATCGGATCCACTTGAAGAGAAGCACGCCGGTTGGGAAAAGAATTAACATGACAAGCTCAGTGATCAAGAAGGATTAGTATTCACATAGCAATATGAGAACACCATTTAGGAAGGTATGGAATCCACACTTGACATTGAAGCAACTTGAATACCACAAAACGGAACAAAAACAAAGGATTTGGCTTGCAGAATAAGCCGGAACAAATACATATGATAGAGATTTACCCAATCCCATATCATGCATCCGTTGGAAAGATATCCTAGGAGCTACTTGAATTCCCACCTATAAACTCCCGAAACTTTCAGGTTATGCAACTGGTGTTGGGGATACAGGGACACAAAATATATCACCCAAACTAACAATACCTAGATCCACCATTGTATCCATCCGTCAACACATAACCAAGAAATCCTCGGAAATCGTGTACCTCGACCTTCGAAAAACATCCGTTATACAAGTCATGGCAATACTCCCGCACTCGCCACAGTACTGGGCTATCGGGGTTATCTCACCAACAACTGCACAAAAGAGATTTCGATGTCGGCAAAACTCGTGTATTCCAGAATCGCAACGATAAAATTGTGACGACAACACCTCGGAGCTCAACTCCGGGACACCGCCACAACCCCTAAATGTCGAGGCACCAAGAACAATGTTCTCGCCACAAAACCATCTAACGATTCCAAGATACCCACGTGATCCTAAAAAAAAATTTAGTGAAATTTGAGGAGAGAAAAGACAAAACTCTACGTCAGGATACCTCACCAGAGCGACGAAGGGACTGAGGAGTAAAAAGAATCCTACTCTCCGATATATATAATCCTAAGACTCAAAACATTTTTCCGTTCTAGACTCAACAACGCCAAAGAAACAATCAAGTAGTGGGCTCCTAAGTCGGAAGGCTCGATTACTAACTTGTCACGCCTCGATGCGGCTATATCTCCCACGTGTCGAAGCACGACTTAGAGGCATAACCGCATTGAAAGCAATGTCGCAAGTGAGGTAATCTTCACACAACCCATGTAATAAATAAGGGAAAGAGATACATAGTTGGCTTACAATCGCCACTTCACACAATACATGAGTAAAACATTACATCATACAGGTACAATCAAGGTCCGACTACGGAACCAAAATAAAAGAAGACTACCCCAAATGCTACACAGATCCCCGATCGTCCCAACTGGGCTCCACTACTGATCAACTAAAACGAAACAACACAATGAACAAGATCTTCGTCGAGCTCCTCCTTGAGCTCGAAGCATCACCGCACGGTTTCATCGGCACACCGCAAACTGGTTTTGAAGTATCTGTGAGTCACGGGGACTCAAAGAATCTCACCCGCGAGATCAAGACTATTTACGCTTAAAGGTAGGACAGGGTAGTGAGGTGGAGCTGCAGCAAGCGACTAGCATATATGGTGGCTAACATACGCAAAGAGAGCGAGAAGAGAAGCAAAGCACGGTCGAACAACTATGATCAAGAAGTGATCCTAGAGCAACCTACGTCAAGCATAACTCCAACACCGTGTTCACTTCCCGGACTCCGCCGAGAAGAGACCATCACGGTTACACACGCGGTTGGTGTATTTTAGTTAAGATCAACTTCGGGTTTTCTACAACCGGACATTAACAAATTCCCATCCGCCACATAACCGCTGGCACGGCTTTCGAAAAGTTCAAACCCTGCAGGGTGTCCCAACTTAGCCCATGATAAGCTCTCGCGATCAACGAAGGATATTCCTTCTCCCGGGAAGACCCGATCAGTCTCGGAATCCGGCTACAAGACATTTCGACAAAGAATAAAACAAGACCAGCAAAGCCGCCGGATGTGCCGACAAATCCTGATAGGAGCTGCACATATCTCGGTCTCAGGGCACACCGGATGAGCAAGACGCGTCGGGTTGGCATAAACCCTGATTGCCTGTGGGGGCGCCGGACATCGCTTCGGTTTGGACCAGCACTCAAAGGAGAACTGGCCCGGGGCTAAAATAAAGATGACCCTCGGCTCCGGAAACCCAAGGGAAAAAGGGCATAGGTGAGGCAAATGGTAAAACCAATGTTGGGCCTTCTTTGGAAAAGTCTTATTCAAAGCGAACTGTCAAGGGGGTCCCATAAATCACCCGACCGCGTTAGGGACGCAAAATCCGGGAACATAACACCGGTATGACGGAAACTAGGGCGGCAAGAGTGGAACAAAACACTGCATAAGGCCGAGCCTTCCACCCTTTACCAAGTATATAGATGCATTAATAATATAAGATATATTGTGATATCCCAACAAGTAAACATGTTCCAATAAGGAACAACATCTCCATGTTCCAACAAGGAACAAACTTCATCTTCACCTGCAACTAACAACGCTATAAGAGGGGCTGAGCAAAGCGGTAACATAGCCAAACAACGGTTTGCTAGGAAGGGTGAAAAGGTTAGAGGCTGACATGGTAATATGGGAGGCATGATAAGCAAGTGGTAGGCATCGTAGCATAGGCATAGCAAAAGAGCGAGCAACTAGCAAGCAAAGATAGTAGTGATTTCGAGGGTATGGTCATCTTGCCTGAAATCCCGCAAGGAAGAAGAACGAGTCCATGAAAAAGACAAACGGATGTAGTTGAACGAATCCTCACAACTCCGGAACGAAACCGAAGCTAACGAAGAAGCAAACCGGAAAGAAGCAAACAACATGGTAAACACACAAGCATAATCATGGCATGATGCACAAACAAGTATGATGCATGTCCGGTTTAATGATTCATGGCAAGGCAATATGCACAAACAACACTACAAGTTAGTGGAGCTCAATATGCAACGAGTTGCATATTGACTAAACACCACATCAATTATTTAGTTCACTCTCGGTTAGGCTACCAAACAATATTAAATGTTGTTAAACATGGCAAGAGGTGAAGCATAAGTAAACTAACTATTTAGGCAAATTTAAATGAGGCCGGAAATAACAAACAACAAGTCCGGAAAATCCTCATGTCCATATTTCGAATTTGGTACTGTTCTGCCCTAAACACAATTTTAATGTTGTTAAACATGCAAATAAAGTATACCATGTTAACCTATGCATTTTTCTACCCCATTTACATATATAATTTATTTAAATCCGAGTTACGGTTATTTAGTTATGAAATAAATCATTTTAGCATGGCATTTAAGCAAATTAAAGCAAACAACAATTTTAAACATTTTAATTGTTGTTATCATGATGCGGATGACAAATGCAAGTTTTAAGTAATTTTTATGAAAACGTTGACAAGAGCATTATGAAGCATTTTGTCACCGTGGCGGAACGAAAAAGGGTGCCACGGCGGCGTAAAACGAAAATGGTGCCACGGCAACAACCGAAAATGATGCCACGGCAACATATCGGTTCCGTAGCTCACGGAGATACCGGTGCGAAGGAAGTGGGCGGAAGCGAAGTCATGCAAGGATGGTGGGGTGATCCCGACACCGGGTTCCCACGGAACGGTGGCATGGCAAAAGAGGGCATCGCAAAGACAATTCGGACACGGTCGGTCATCTCGGGTTATACCTTCCGGAGCGCTCAAAACGGGACGGTTCAAGCTTCAGAGAGGAAATAGACGACACGGCGAGGGGAAGTAGGCGTTCATGTCCCGTGGATGTTCGGGGTCCACGGGGTCTTCGAGGGTCGGCGATGAGTGGTACACACGCTCGTGAGGTGTTCGGTCGACGGTAGCGGTACTTGAAGAATCCCGAACGGATTTGGCGCCTTCGCGTAGGGGTACTTGTCGTTATCCACCTCGGATGTAGTCGCTCCTGTAGTCGAACTTGACGATCCGAGGGGGGTACTTGGCGCATCACCGTGTAGTCGAACTTGACGATTCGAGGGGGTACTTGACGGGTCCGGTCTTGACGATTCAGGTTTCCGTAGTGCCCTGGTACTTGACGCTTGGGAAAGATTCCAGGGTTGCATGCGTCCACGGCTACACAGCGCAGACGCAAAGAGGCAGCGACTTGGCGCGGTTCCGTAGTCGAACACGGCAGGGCAGCTTCGGCCACGCTGGGTCGCGAGGATCCGAGGCGGCGGGTCGATCTCGGCGGATCGGGTCAAAACGTAGGCGTGGCGGCGCCGGTTGACTCGGAGCAGAGCATGGGCATCCATGGCGCCGGTTCCATGGAGGATTAGCACGGAGGAGCTGCTCGCCTCGGTGCCGCTGACGCGATCGACGCGGAGGACGGCAGAGGAGTAGCGCCAAGGGACAGCAGAGGGATGGCGACGCCCCGGTCACAGGGCCGGAGGGCGACGGGCAGTAGAGGCGTGATGGAGGTCTCGGCGCGAGAAGTAGCAAAGTAGGTGCGGACGAATGGCGCCGGTGGAGGGAGGAGCACGGTGGAGGCCGCCCGAGGCGGACGGGCGCGAGGTCAGGCGCTGGAGGCGCGGTCGCGGGGCTCGCTGGTCGGCGATGGAGGGCACCGGCACGGCGCGGCGAGGTGCGAGTGGCCGGCGCGAGGAGGTGGAGTCGCAAGGCGGCGGAGGGGAGGATGGAGGGGATCGATGGGAGTGAAATGGATCGGGAGGGGGTTAGCGCTGCCCTCTCTGCGTGTGGCGCCGGGAGGAGATGGGGAGGACGAGGGTGGCGGCTGGTGGGAGTCGCGGGAGAGCGGGGGGAGTGGATCGGGCTGAGCGAGGGGCTAGGGTTAGAGGGATAGTGGGCCTTGGGAGGCCTTGGGCCATAGAGGCCGGCGCGGGAGGAGAATGGCCAGGGGCCGGCTGGGCTGGCTCTCTACTCTCTCTCTCTAAAAGAAAAGAGAAAAGAAAAGAAACGAAGATTAAGAAAGAAAAGAAATAGAGGTTAGAGGAAGAAGTTGGACACACGGATAATTTTCCCGGGCTCACAAAAAATATGAGGAACTTAACAAAAATGGCCCAAGGATCTTTGGTGGAACTCCGGAAAATGATAGAATAATATTTGCAAGGCTTTGAGGTCAACTCGGAGCAGAAAAGGCATGGGATTTATTATGCAAGTGGGTTATGGTGATTCCAAAACAATGGAATATTTTATAGTAGCTCTCTAAATATCGAGAGGATATGTTATAAAGAGAAATCACCATGTGAATATCCCTCGATTTAAATGGATCGAAAAATCCATACAATTTATTTAGAAGAGTTTTAAAAAAATTAATGAGATGATGGCATGATGAGATGATGCAATGCAAAAACAAAACAAATCACACGACAAAACTCGGAAACCCTGGAAGGCAACTGAAGCTCCGGTCTTGGGGCGTCACATTCGCCCTGCTCCATCGCTGGGTCCGTATGGTTGTTGTTGCCTTCGGAGTTGACTGTAGTATCGATCCCTCTGGCGCTCTTGTCGCTATTTTTACTGTTGCTGGACTTAGAACGGCGTCTGTGCCATCGCTTTGGCTTTTGCCCAAGGGTTTTATCTTCAGGATTGTCGCCTTTGTCCTCTTTGGGCGTATCCACCATGTATATATCGTGTGACAAGGCAGAAGTCCAGCACCCTATAGATTCCGAATCTTCTCCTGCATCATCGTCCATACCGTCGATGCCTTCGGAGTCGAAGTCAGGCACGTCGGTTAAATCATCGACCGTGGCTATGAAGTGGGTGGTGGGTGGGCAACGAATTTCTTCGTCGCCTGCTTCCCACTCGAGCCGGACATAGTTTGGCCCAGAATTTTCTGTCAAAGAGAGAGTTTTTAACGAGTTCAGCATGTCGCCAAAGGGCGAGTGCTGAAAGATATCCGCAGCGGTGAACTCCATTACCGGAGCCCAACCTGGCTCGACTGGCTCGGGAGTGCATGGACCGGAACCAACATCCGGATACGAATCCGGGGGTCCGGAGTCACAGGCCACCACAGAGGTAAGGCCCGTGTTCGGCTCCACCGCCGATGAGTGTGCGACCTGTGGAGCGGGGTCCAGCCCTCCGTCCTTAGGCAACACAGCCTGTTCCGGATTTAGGTCCGAGGCTACTGCGGGGGTGATACCCCGAGCTTTGTCCGATAGCAGGTCTAAGCCATGCTCGTCGCGACTGTCCGGTGCTCCTGGCATAGGCCCGAATCCGTCGAAGATCCAGTCTCCGCGGATGTCCACCGTGTAGTTCAGGTTTCCGATCTCGACCGGTGGCTGTGGGCGAGCTGCCGATCCGCTCCAGATGGCTGAATTGGTTGCAGGCTAAGCCGCCGAACACGATGATCTGTCCGGGAGAAAGGTCTCACCCGGGACCGTGTTGTTGACGATGGTTGAAGGAGCCATCGAGCCTCAGAGCGACGGCTACGTAGGAACTCTCAATGAAAGCACCAATGTCGGTGTCAAACCGGCGGATCTCGGGTAGGGGGTCCCGATCTGCGTATGCCTAGGCCGATGGTAACAGGAAGCAAGGGACATGGATGTTTACCTGTGTTCGGGCCTCTCGATGGAGGTAAAACCCTACTTCTCGCTTGATTAATATTGAAGATATGGGTAGTACAAGAGTAGATCTACCACGAGATCGTAGAGGCTAAACCCTAGAAGCTAGCCTATGATGGTATGATTGTAATTGTGATCGGCCTTCTAAGGACCAACCTCTCCGGTTTATATAGGCACCAAGAGGGCTAGGGTTTACATGGAGTCGGTTACAAGGAAGAAAATATAATATCCGGATCGCCAAGCTTGCCTTCCACGCCAAGGAGAGTTCCATCCGGACACGGGACGAAGTCTTGAGTCTTGTATCTTCACGCTTCAATAGTCCGGACGATGTATATAGTCCGACTGTCCGGATACCCCCTAATCTAGGACTCCCTCAGCCGCCTCGGGTCCAGGTCGTACATCGCCGTTGCCGCCGACCCGCCGGTCACCGCGACCATGGCTATCGTGGCCACGCGAACGTGCCGAATGGCCAGCACCACTGTCGGATTTTGGGTTCCGGCAGACCCTTGAGATTCGAACACTGGGGTGCGCGTGGAGATCTTTCCCCTACCAGCTCACGTGCTAATGGTTTGCGAGGGATCTAAACTAGGAACAATGAACAACACAAGAGACACGAGGTTTATACTGGTTCGGGCCACCATGTTGGTGTAATACCCTAATCCAGTGTGTGGTGTGGTGGATTACCTCAGGGGCTGATGATGAACAGTAGAAAGGAAGAACAACATCGCGAGGGGCTGTTCTTGAGCTGGTGCGATGGACTGCTTGGGTGAGTCCAGCCGCTTCTCTCCCTCTCTCTGGTAGGTTCAACCCGTCCCCCCTCTCTCTGTGGTGGCTAGTCCTATTAATAGAGGGAAGCCCTAGGCCTCTTCCCAAATAATGAGCCGGAAGGGCGCCAACAATTGGCCATTTTGAAGGGGAACATCTAGTACACTTATCCATACTAAAGTTGGTCTTCGGCTGCCAAAGGCTCTGACGGTGACGCCGTCCTGGGCTCCACGATGACCTCCTTCCTGCCGCTCTGCTGGTCTTGGTCTTGTTGCAATCAAGCGGTAACCTTTGCTCGATGCCTTGGCTCTGTGCTTGCCTCCTTTGCACCAAAGGGCAACGAGGACATCGCAAGTCGGCGCCCGCCGGTCTCGATCGTCATGGCTTGCGCCACGGGCACCCTCGTGAGGTACCCCGCCTTGATCTCTCTGCCTTCTCGTGAGCCTGCCTGACGAGGCTGCTCCCGAGGAAGGTTCTGCTGCCCCGCCTCATGAGGCTTGGCCCCTCGCGAGGGTCTTGAGCTTGAGCTGATGAAGCTGGGCCGATCTGAGCCCCCACTTGAGTCACGCCGCAGGCAGGCAAGTCTGGGGACCCTCGTTCCCAGAACACCGACAGTAGCCCCCGGGCCTATGGCGCGCCCGGACTTGGCTTAGCAGAGAAGCGAAGGGGCAAGTGCGAAGCGCCGCGGGCCCCAATAGCCTGCGGCCCTGGGCGCCGCGTGGCGATTGATTGGTTGTGGGCGTCTCCGCTTCCCCACGATGCCTTATTAAACGCCCGGCTAAGTAGACCTGGGGTTGCACACAACCATTCCCCTTTCGCCGTCCGCGTGCTCCCGGCTCTTCCTTCTTCCTCTGGCTCCAACTTCCGCCCTTAATCCAACTCGGACTCTCACCCTTCCCGTCGCCATGGCGCCAGCGAAGAAGGAGAAGGGTAAGAAGCCCGTGCCTTCGTCCCGCTCGCCTTCGGCGGTGGCCCCCGCCGTCGATCGATCTATCATACTCAACCCCGAGGCCTTGGGCAAGGTCCGCTCTGCTCTTGCCACCATCTTCAACGAGTGCGGCAGGACCACGGCATGGCCTGCGTCCCATGCCTCCTCCGACAGGATTGTCACGGAGGTCCGGTTCTTCGCTGATGCCCTGTGGGCGGGTCTGGTTCCCCCCTTCTCCGCTTTCTTGAATGCGGTGCTCTCCCACTATCAGATCCACATGATGCATCTCGGGCCTGAGTCCATTACCCTCCTGGCTGTCTTCGCCTTTGTCTTTGAGGCAATGGTGGGCATCCCTCCTTCCGTTGCCCTGCTGCGTCACTTCTTCTCTTTGCGCCTGAGCGATCCTACTCAATGCTCGGTGTGCGTGAGCTTCCTTGCGGTGCCAGAGACGGCTGCTTCTGGGATAGATTTCGGACTCCCTCCCCCTGAGGCCAAGTTCAGAGAGCGGTGGTTGTATGTGGATGTTGGGGTGCCCAGCCCCCTGCTCTCGCATCCTACCTTGCCTGCTGTTCCCAACTCAGCTGGGTCACGAGACGCCATGGACACCTGGCTTGCATTCGTCTGGCGCCGCTTCGAGAGCTTGAGGGCGCTCAACGTGACGGCGCCCAAGGTGGTGAAGGAGTTCCTCCAGTGTCGCATTGCTCCTCTCCAGCGCCACTCTCATCGGAGGTGGGACCTTGTGGGGCACAAAGACCGCATGCGACTTCAGGAGGGGGACCTGGCGCTTGAGGTGCTAAAGATGGTGCTCAGGGTCTTGGTTGGCAATCCTTCCCCAGGCAGCCTTCGACATGATGGTGCCCTCTTGTATATCTGTTCGGGCAGGGCCGATTTCGTGAGGCAGATGCCCAGCTTTGATGAGTGGGGGTTGCGCCCGGCTGGTCTCAGGGGGCCTCGCGAGAATCCAGTTTCCATGGTAGCTCTTCCGGTCGCCCAAAGTGGCTCTATCTCAGGTGATGGAGCAGGGAGACGAGAACCGTCAGGAGTTGAACGGGGCGACGTTGAGGTGGTGACGCCGCGCGGAGCCCCGTGGGCGGCCTCTCCCGGAGCTTGTTCCGGGATAGTGACAGGTGAGGAGTCGCGGCCTCCGGCTCCCGAGGTTGGGTCTCCCGAGGCCCTGGTCGTCCCTCATGAGGCGGCGCCTGGCGGTGTCCCCCAGGCTGGTCCCATTGGCGCTGATCACCTTACCGCCTCCTCCATGCCACAAGCTGACCTCTGCGCCGAGCGCTTAGGCCGGTTCCGCATAGACTTCGTGGCCCTCCGCAAGAGGAAGGAGGCCTCGGGCGGTGACGATCGCCCTTGCCGCTTGCTGAAGTGCAGGAGGTACTTCGCCACGGACGAGTAAGTCCTCTTCTCTCTCTGCTCCTCTACTTATCGATTCTTGCAGCTGACTGTGACCTTTCAGGGCCCTTCCCGTCGAATTCGCGGAGACGGCCGAGGACCCATCTCCCCAAGCTCCGTCCTCGTTGCTGATCCTTGGTGCGTCGGGTTCAGGCGGCGCCCTTATCACTCAGCCGATCGGGGGAGTGGCCCGTTCAGCTGAGTGTCCCAAGCCTGTGCGCATGCTGTCTTCCCTTCACGAGTTTTCCCGGGGCACAACCAGCTTGCCCCGTGCTCCTTCCTTGGTCATGGACGGCGATTGGTTGAAGTCAATCTTGAGCTCTTCTTCTGGGGACGGGCCGGCGCCAGGCCCTGCTCCTGGCGAGGCCTGTCCGGCGATTGTTGGGGCGCCAGCCCCCTGCCCTGCACCGGGAGGCGCGCCACCTCTGGGCCCTCCGCATACACTAGCAGCTGAGGGGGACGCGGAAGACGTGCTCAGGCGTGCTTGCGAACGCTGCGCCCGCCGCCAGGGACTTCTCCGTGGGGCGACGGACGCGGTGAACCAGCTCGGGGCGGAGCTCGCCGGCGAGGATGCGTGTCTCGAGGCTGAAGGTTTGCGCCTTGCTGAGGAGAGGTGCAAGCTGAAGGTAGCCGTTGCCCTCGTGTGTCACCAGCATGACCTTGACAATGCGAAGGCTGAGGCGTCGCTGGCGGCCTCACGAGAGGCTTGCTCTCGAGCCGTCGAGGAGGCCCTGGAAGCAGATCGGCGGTGTAGGGACGCGGAGGAGCGTGCGTGGGAGCTTCAAGCCTGGAGCAACTCTCTGGAGCAACAGGTGGAGTTGCGCCAGGCTGCACTTGTGTTGCTGAAGGAGGCTTCCTTCGACCAGGCGGAGCTCCAGAAGCGCGAGGAAGCGCTATTGCTGGAGGCCGCCGAGCGCAACCTCGACCTTGGGCGGTTGGAGACGAGGGAGCGCCTGGTGGCTCGGGCGGAGGAGGATGCCGCCGCGCGCGAAGCCCGAGCCCAAGAAGAGATCGACCGCCGCGTAGCGTAAGGCTCGCCAGCCTCGAAAGTGCAGTGATGAGTTGAGGTTGGAGCTGGTCGGGCGAAGCTGAGGGCAGGACCGCGGCCCTCAAGGCCAAACTAGACGAAGTGACGCGGGGTGCGGACTCCTCCGCAGCCGCCCTTTGCGCAGCGCATGCGGAGCTGACCTCCTCCCGCACCGAGCTGCTTCTTCTCCGGCAGAGGATTGATGGCGCCGAGGCCACTGCACGACAGAACGAGGACGAGATTCGTTGGTGGCGGGTTCTGGAGCACGAGCACGTCCCCATGCTCCGGACGCTCAGGGAACGGGCTAATGCGGTCCTGGGCAATATTTGCGAGGCCGCTGCCGAGGAGCCGCACGAGACTAACTATGCCGGCAACCTCCAGTATTTTGCTGACGTGGTGACGCTCCTGGAGAACCGCGCCGAGAGGTCTCGTTGGCTCGTTGAGGAAAGGAGCCGAGCCTTGCTCGGGCACGCTTTCTCTCGTGTCTTCAGTTATCTGCGGGACAGGATCCCGCCGACTTCGATGCCGCCATCGCACCGGTGCCCATAGCCGTCCGGGGCGACCTGGCGCAATGGGTGGAGGACCACGTGGACGACCTTCTCAGGGCCTTCATGTCTGATGATGACGGCGTGATCGTGGCCGCCGATGAAGGCGGCGTGGTGGACGGTCCTGGCGTTGGCGGAGGTGTTGGTGGCGGCGATGATGTCAGCGACGCCAGCGACGCCTCCGGAGGTGACCTAGAGGGCGCGGCGAGCGACATGTCCGACTGATTGCTTGTCATCGCTGTTTACCCTGCATGCAAGAGGTTCGGGCTTGGCCTTGAAGACTGTCAGAGCATTTTGGGAGGGGAAGCCCCTCATGTAAAGGTTTGCGATAAATGCCCTGGTAATCTTAACGCAGCGTGTGAGCTTAACGGCCGGCCCGGTGGTGGGTCAGCTGGCTTGTTTACCTTTTGACCCTGGTGAGCCCCGAGCGGGGCTGTGGGGGCCATAGCGCCGTATGTGTCTTCTGGGTGAACCTATTGATCCTGCGATAAGAACCTCCGGAGAGGGCGTGGCGACAGCCGTCCGAGCTGTGGACGCGGTTGGCCCGGCCCGGCTCGCGAGGGGCTCGCAAGGGGAGGCAGCTGACGCTAGATTTGGACGCAAAGCCGAAACCAGAACACGAGAGATTGCTCGAATGAGACTAAACACCCCTTCCCCAAACGCAGGCAAGACTCGAACTCAAATCCAACTTAAATTCAAATCGAAGAAACTTGTCAACAGAGGAAAAGGCAAAAAAAGCAAAAGGCCGCATCCGGCACCTAGTCTAGTCTTCGACGTCTTCTCACCAGCGCGGAGCTAAGTGCTGCCACTGGGCGTGGGAGGGAGCTCCAGGGCCTGAGGCCGGCGCTCCTGAGACTCCGGGGCATGTACAACCCCACTCATTATTACATGAGATTGTCATGGGCGGCGAAGCTTCACTGCACCGGGCCTTCTTCACAGGTACCGGCCTTGCTTCATATCGCCAGATGAGGGCCCCGCCTTGCGCCACACTCTACCGCCACTGATGGCGCCCGGAGACCAAGGACGACGCCAATGGGGTAGAGCGGTCGCTAGCAGTTCCCCCGACGACCACGGGTCCTCTGCCGGGGGCAGGCCCTGAGGTACCTCCCCGGTAGAGGGCCTACGTCCTGAGAACATCTTGCGCCAAGCGTCGCGGGGACGAATCCGGATCTCGGCCCCTCTCCTGCAGCCCCCAATGCCCTCCTCCTGAGGGGTAAGAGGCTGCAGAGTTGGGGCAGCCACCTGTCGCGGCGACCCGTACCTCCTGCGGCACACGGTTAGCATAAGCTTGCTCCTGAGGAATTAATGGTACCAGATAGTTGCTGCCGCCAGCGCGGTTATCGAGGCCCTCTTGGGGTTCCTGAAAGAGCTCAGCTTGTGGTGTCTCCTCGCCCTAGCTTGGCCCAAGGAACGAGCCATGGTCTTCTTCCCGTGCGCCCTCTTGATCCATCATGCGGGGCACATAAGCTTCTGGGGACGCTGCCCCGTAGGTCTTACTGTAGTGCCCCATATGCCACGCAGTCCGGCCCAGAGCGTTGTCTTGAGAGTGGTGGCGCGGTGGTCCGCCGAGACCAAAGGTCACGGCGTGCGCTCCTTCGCTGGCCGGAGATGGGGTCCGCGGCTTGCTGCTCGGTCTTTGGCCAAGTTGGCGTCAGTAGGCCTGGAGCCCGCTTGAGGTTGTATGGCGGCGCATGGGGCCATACATACAAGGCCTTCTGGGCGAAGGTGGTAGCCGGACGCAGAAAGGAGGTGCTCCAGAGGCGGCGGCGTCCAGGAGCTCGGTCACTCGCTCCAACAGCATGTCGCGACCGCCCTCTAGAAGCCGGCACTGTAACAGCTCTCGGGCCACCATGAGCGCGGCCCTGGAGTTCGCCTGCTCCCGTCGGGTGTTCGGCGCCGTGGCCGTGGCGTGGCTTGAGGCTCGTCACGATCGCACTCGCCGCGGGCGGCCAGACGCTTCGCGCTTCAGAAGCGCTATGCGGAGCGCGAGCGCCCGAGGTGCAAGGTTGAGGTCGCCTGGTTGGCGGACGGCGTGGGCCACGCCGCCAGCCGATCGGGCGTCGCTGCCGGGTCGCTTGACATCGAACGACGAGGTGACGAAACGCGAGGTGGCGGAGGAAGGATTCCGGCGCACTTTACTGGGCGCGCCAAATGTCGGATTTCGGGTTCCGGCAGACCCTTGAGATTCGAACACTGGGGTGCGCGCGGAGATATTTCCCCTACCAGCTCACGTGCTAATGGTTTGTGAGGGATCTAAACTAGGAACGATGAACAACACAATAGACACGAGGTTTATACTGGTTCGGGCCACCGTTGTGGTGTAATACCCTACTCCAGTGTGTGGTGTGGTGGATTGCCTCAGGGGCTGATGATGAACAGTACAAAGGAAGAACAACCTCGCGAGGGGCTGTTCTTGAGCTGGTGCGATGGACTGCTTGGGTGAGTCCAGCCGCTTCTCTCCCTCTTTCTGGTAGGTTCAACCCGTCCCCCCTCTCTCTGTGGTGGCTAGTCCTATTTATAGAGGGAGGCCCTGGGCCTCTTCCCAAATAATGAGCGGGAATGGCGCCAACAATTGGCCATTTTGAAGGGGAACATCTAGTACATTTATCCTGACTAAAGTTGGTCTTGGCCGCCAAAGGCTCACGACGGTGATGCCGCCCTGGCTCCATGATGACCTCCTTCCCGCCGCTCTGCTGGTCTTGGTCTTGTTGCACCGGCGGTAACCTTTGCACGATGCCTTGGCCTGTGCTTGCCTCCTTTGCACCAAAGGGGAAGCGAGGACATCAAGGCAGTCGGCTCCCTGGCGCCCGCCTGGTCTCGTCGTCATGGCTTGCGCCACGGGGCACCCTCGTGAGGTACCTGCCTTGATCTCTCCGCCTCCTCGTGAGCCTCGCCTCGACGAGGCTACTCCTGAGGAAGGTTCTGTCGTCCGCCTCATGCAATCTTGGCCCCTCGTGAGGGTCTTGAGCTTGAGCTGATGAAGCTGGGCCGCGCTGGGCCCCCACTTGAGCCACGCCGCAGGCCGCAGGCAGGCAAGTCTGGGGACCCCCGTTCCTAGAACGCCGACAACCACCCAATCTTCCATGATGCCCTACAGCTCCGCCGCCTCCACCCAGCACAACGCCGCCACCTTGCGCCATCGTCGGAGGCGATCCGCCGCGACGCAAATCGGGGAGAAGTGCCCTGGCGCCAAGGGGTGACGCACCTCACCCAATCCGATGCGAGAGGGAAGAGCTCCTCTTCCGTCGCCGTCAACCGCTTGGGCTTCGCTCGGTGGCTTCCTCTAGCGGCGACAGAGGGGAGGATGGGGATGGAGGCGCCCGGCGGCGCGGTTTATTGTTTCCACCCGAGCCGCCCTAGCGGGCGGCGACGTGGGGGCTCACTCTTCAGTTAGGTACGTTGCAAAAACCCATTAACTTTTTGTTTTTATAAAATATTTGCATATCTCTTAGTTTTTTTCCTTATTGGTGCTTTTGGTATATGGTAATAGATAGTTTTTTCTGCCTTGTTGTGCTTTTGGTATATATATAATAGATAGATACGTGTAAATTTAAAGCCATATATTATATGTGAACCTTTTTTGTTATAATCAAAATATATTTATTAATTGGTGCTTAAAGGTAAAGGAAGAGTGTACGCACAGACTCTTACATCATCGTCTGTTTTAGAATACAACATCTTCAATAGATTATGTATATTTGGAGATGTAAAAGTAGGTATTGTACAGTTTACATCACAAATAAAATTACATTAAAAAGAGCCAACTTCAACAGTTAATGTATATTTAGTGATTTAAAAATACTACTTCAATAGATGATGCATATGTGAAGATGTAAAACGACCGCCGGCCTACAGGCGCACTGCAACCCTTGTATGGCCGCATCATTTCGAAATCAAAATCATCATATAGAGCAATATTTTCAGATTTGTACAACCAAAAGTGCACCATATTAATCAAAGTTCGAAATCCTACGACCAAAAATGCATCATACCAATCAAAGTTCTTGGTCCCACAAACTAAAATGCACATAAATATAACATCGAACATAGCACTTAATTTTTGTCCTCTTCGTTGTCTAGTTACATTATGGACGTTGGCATCATCATCACCAATGGCTTCTTTTTCGACATTTTTGTGGGTTTATGCATTGATATCGCGACCTCCACCGAAAGCACCTTCAATGCCACTCGTGTTTCTACCGAAGCCACTTCCCATGCCACTCGTGTTGCCACCCAGGCCACCTTCCATGCCACCGAAGAAACCTCCCATGCCATCCATTTTTGCACCAAACCCACCTCCCATGCCACCGAAGCTACCATCCATGTTACCACCGAAGGCACCTCCCATGTTGCCACCAAAGGCACCGCCCATATTGCCACCAAAGGCACCATTCATGGCACCTCCCATCATGTTCATGTAGTTGCCCACTCCACCGCCCATGGCACCTCCCATTCCTCCTCCCATTCCACCACCCATTGCACCTTCCATCCCACTGCTCCCATTCCTTCTCCCATTTCACTGAGGGCACCTGATTGCTTGTATCTGCGTTGGTAATTCCCCGAAGAGGAGAGGATGATGCAGAACATCAATGGTAAGTATTTCCCTCAGTTATGAAACGAAGGTTATCAATCCAGTAGGAGAACCAAGCAACACTATGTAAACAACACATGCACACAAACCACAAAAACTTGCAACCCAACGCGTAAGAGGGGTGGTCAATCCCTCCTCAGTATTGAGATAGATTAAATTGTATGAGATTGGGTAAATAGATCTAGCAAAAACACAAAATAAAATAAATAAAGAAAAAGTGCAGCAAGGTATTTTTGGATTTTTGGATCAGCAGATTTGAAAATAATATGATAGGAAATAGACCCGGGGATGTAGATTTCACTAGAGGCTTCTCTCAAGAAAATAGCATACAGTGGGTGATACTTCTCCAACGTATCTATAATTTTTGATTGTTCCATGCTATTATATTATCCATCTTGGATGTTTTATATGCATTATTATGCTATTTTATATCATTTTTTGGGACTAATCAATTTACCTAGTGCCTAGTGCCAGTTGCTATTTTTTCCTTGTTTTTGTCTTGTACAGAAAATCAATACCAAACGGAGTCCAAACAAAACGAAACTTTTTGAGGATTTTTCTTGGACCAGAAGATGGCCATGAAGCTTCGGGAGGAGGCCAGGAGAGCCATGAGTGGGCCACAAGCTCACAGGACACGCCCCAGGGGGCTCGCCCTGCAAGCTTATGGGCCCCCACTACTGCAGGATGCTGCTAACGTGACACTATGATCAGAGACCTGATGTCTACTACGCAACCTTCTCCTTGTAGACGTTGTTGGGACTCCAAGTGCAGAGGTTTGTAGGACAGTAGCAAATTTCCCTCAAGTGGATGACCTAAGGTTTATCAATCCGTGGGAGGCGTAGGGATGAAGATGGTCTCTCTCAAACAACCCTGCAACCAAATAACAAAGAGTCTCTTGTGTCCCCAACACACCCAATACAATGGTAAATTGTATAGGTGCACTAGTTCGGCGAATAGATGGTGATACAAGTGCAATATGGATAGTAGATATAGGTTTTTGTAATCTGAAAATATAAAAACAGCAAGGTAGCAAGTGGTAAAAGTGAGCGTAAACGGTATTGCAATGCTAGGAAACAAGGCCTAGGGTTCATACTTTCACTAGTGCAAGTTCTCTCAACAATAATAACATAAGCTGGATCATATAACTATCCCTCAACATGCAACAAAGAGTCACTCCAAAGTCACTAATAGCGGAGAACAAACGAAGAGATTATTGTAGGGTATGAAACCACCTCAAAGTTATCCTTTCTGATCGATCTATTCATGAGTCCGTAGTAAAATAACATGAAGCTATTCTTTCCGTTCAATCTATCATAGAGTTCATACTAGAATAACACCTTAAGACACAAATCAACCAAAACCCTAATGTCACCTAGATACTCTAATGTCACCTCAAGTATCCGTGGGTATGATTATACGATATGCATCACACAATCTCAGATTCATCTATTCAACCAACACATAGAACCTCAAAGAGTGCCCCAAACTTTCTACCGGAGAGTCAAGACGAAAACGCGTGCCAACCCCTATGCATAAGTTCACAAGGTCAACGAACCCGCAAGTTGATCACCAAAACATACATCAAGTAGATCACGTGATATCCCATTGTCACCACAGATAAGCACATGCAAGACATACATCAAGTGTTCTCAAATCCTTAAAGACTCAATCCGATAAGATCACTTCAAAGGGAAAACTCAATCCATTACAAGAGAGTAGAGGGGGAGAAACATCATAAGATCCAACTATAATAGCAAAGCTTGCGATACATCAAGATCGTGCCGAATCAAGAACACGAGAGAGAGAGAGAGAGAGAGAGAGAGAGAGAGAGAGAGAGAGAGAGAGAGATCAAACACATAGCCCCGATGGTGAACTACTCCCTCCTCGTCATGGAGAGCGCCGGGATGATGAAGATGGCCACCGGTGAGGGATCCCCCCTCTGGCAGGGTGCCGAAACAGGGTCCCGATTGGTTTTTGGTGGCTACAGAGGCTTGCGGCGGCGGAACTCCCGATCTATTCTGTTCCCCGATGTTTTTAGGGTATGTGGATAAATATAGGCGAAAGAAGTCGGTCAGGGGAGCCACGAGGGTGGGGGGCGCGCCTGCCTGCCTCGTGGACACCTCGAAGCTTCCTTGACTTCAACTCCAAGTCTCCTGGATCACGTTCGTTCCAAAAATCACGCTCCCGAAGGTTTCATTCCCTTTGGACTCCGTTTGATATTCCTTTTCCGCGAAACACTGAAACAAGGGAAAAACATAAACTAGCACTGGGCTCTGGGTTAATAGGTTAGTCCCATAATAATATAAAAGTGTTTAATAAAGCCCATAAACATCCAAAACAGATAATATTATAGCATGGAACAATAAAAATTTATAGATACGTTGGAGACGTATCAGCATCCCCAAGCTTAATTCCTGCTCGTCCTCGAGTAGGTAAATGATAAAAACATAATTTTTGATGTGGAATGCTACCTAACATATTTATCCATGTAATTCTCTTTATTGTGGCAAGAATATTCAGATCCATAAGATTCAAGACAAAAGTTTAATATTGACATGAAAATAATAATACTTCAACCATACTAACAAAGTAATCATGTCTTCTCAAAATAACATGGCCAAAGAAAGCTATCCCTATAAAATCATATAGTCTGGCTATGCTCTATCTTCATCACACAAAATATTTAAATCATGCACAACCCCGATGACAAGCCAAGCAATTGTTTCATACTTTTGATGTTCTCAAACTTTTTCAATCTTCACGCAATACATGAGCGTGAGCCATGGACATAGCACTATAGGTGGAACAGAATGGTGGTTGTGGAAAAGACAAAAAGGAGAAGATACTCTCACATCAACTAGGCGTATCGACGGGCTATGGAGATGCCCATCAATAGATATCAATGTGAGTGAGTAGGGATTGCCATGCAACGGATGCACTAGAGCTATAAATATATGAAAGCTCAGAAAGAAACTAAGTGGGTGTGCATCCAACTCGCTTGCTCACGAAGACCTAGGGCATTTTGAGGAAGCCCATCATTGGAATATACAAGCCAAATTCTATAATGAAAGATTCCCACTAGTATATGAAAGTGACAACATAGGAGATTCTCTATCATGAAGATCGTGGTGCTACTTTGAAGCACAAGTGTGGTAAAAGGATAGTAGCATTGTCCCTTCTCTCTTTTTCTCTCATTTTTTTATTTGGGCCTTTTCTCTCTCTTTTTTATGGCCTCTTTTGTTTTTAGTCCGGAGTCTCATCCCGACTTGTGGGGGAATCATAGTCTCCATCATCCTTTCCTCACTGGGACAATGCTCTAATAATGATGATCATCAAACTTTTATTTACTTACAACTCAAGAATTACAACTCGATACTTAGAACAAGATATGACTCTATATGAATGCCTCCGGCGGTGTACTGGGATGCACAATAACTCATGAGTGACATGTATGAAAGAATTATGAACGGTGGCTTTGCCACAAATACTATGTCAACTACATGATCATGCAAAGCAATATGACAATGATGGAGCGTGTCATAATAAATGGAACGGTGGAAAGTTGCAAGGCAATATATCTCGGAATGGCTATGGAAATGCCATAATAGGTAGGTATGATGGCTGTTTTGAGGAAGGTATATGGTGGGTGTATGATACCGGCGAAAGGTCCGCGGTATTAGAGAGGCTAGCAATGGTGGAAGGGTGAGAGTGCGTATAATCCATGGACTCAACATTAGTCATAAAGAACTCACATACTTATTGCAAAAATCTATTACTTATCGAAACGAAGTACTATGCGCATGCTCCTAGGGGGATAGATTGGTAGGAAAAGACCATCGCTCGTCCCCGACCGCCACTCATAAGGAAGACAATCAATAAATAAATCATGCTCCGACTTCATCACATAACGGTTACGTAGCGACCAGACCTCAAACAGTCGATCTACAGCATCGATGTCATCCCGGATCGGTAATGCTGACACACACAATACTTGAGGATTTATAACAGAGTAGCAATCACACACTTATTACATCGAATGTCTCAAAAAAGAACTTATTACAATAAATCTGGCTTAAGGCCATCTAAAATCGATAACAGCGGAAGGCTTGGAATATAAAGTGAGTCCATCAACTCCAACGGCATCACTGAGTGAAAGACAACGACCTATGGCACCTTACTCGTTGTCTGAAAAGTCTGCAACATGAACATTGCAGCCCGAAACGGGTCAGCACATGGAATATGCTGGCAATGTAACACATAGAGTAATGAACAAAATAAATGCTATCACCACATGCATATTTGGCTGGTGGTAAGCTCTATGGTTACAGTTTTGCATAAAGCCAATTTTTCCATACAACAAAGGAATAAATTTTATATAACTATCATGGTGGTTGTTAAACATTGAGAAGGTTCCTCCAACTCAATCCCAATTAAGCATCATCATTAAACCCAATCTAATTATATTAAGAGTGATGAGAACATCATGATAATCCAAGGACTAGATACTCTAAACGTCCATAATCGGGGACACGGCTAACCATGATTAGTTTATACACTCTGCAGAGGTTTGCGCACTTTTCCCCACAAGAATCGAATACATCCATGGTCGAAGATTCGAGACACAGTCTTTCTGAAGCATTAACTCTCTACTCTGGATAGACAGTACCACCTACAACCCACTACATCTGCTAGTCTACCTCTCCAAGAGCTTCACACAACTTACTCAACTATGCCAGAGCCCATATTGGCATGTGGCTGCACACGAAAGTTTCTAGCATGAATAATCTTATGATCCCTTTGAGCCTGGGTGGAGGATCGTAGGATGATCACACGGGTCCTCCAAGATATCCTAGGACAACACTGGATTCTCCAGGTGCCCACAAGCAATCCACCCAGATGTGTATTAAAGTTGCCACCTTAAGTTGAACCATTAATTAACAAACTCACATATGTCATGGATACACTCAAACCCAATCCACGTCTACGAGCATAACATAGCAATGTAAGCAACGTAGAAGTAACTCCCATAGGTTTGATAATAAACAGGTAAATAGGTACTACCTCATCTACTTCCCAGAACCCACAAGTTAATCAGATCCTAACCATGCAATTCTTTGAGGATTGATCTAATGCAATAAAACTGGGTAGTAAAGAGGTATGATCAAAGTGTTACTTGCCTTGCTGATGATCCGTGAAACCTAGAGACTCGTAGTATCACGCTTCGCACTCCGGGTACTCTATCGCAAACAAACAAACATACAATAAGCACTCCACTAGAAGCACGGGTAAAACTCAAATAAGATATCTAACCAGAAATTTCAACTTAAAAACTCCGGTTTGCAAAAAGAATCAAATCAAACAAAGCAACAAAATTGAAACTGCGAAAGAAACAAGATCCGTTTACTAATCTGGACTTAGGTCAAATTTTACAGTAGAAAAATCTTGTTCAAGTAGGTTAAACAGAAAGAGGGCTTCGAAACAAGGATCTAGGCGCTTGAATCGCCTGATTCTGATAAACGAGCGAAAAGATAAACTAAAACGAAAATCAGGGCAGAAATCGCGATTCAAAATAATCGCGGAAAATCCCTGTAAAAATAAAAAATCACGAACAGGCTAACGAACAAACGTTCGCTGTCTGCGGTTAACAGGTGAAAACTGTTCGTTAAAATGAACGTATGAACGGGCGTTCGTTAAATAACTGAATCGGGAAAAAAATAAAACCGATCTAAAAAAACGCATCTAGGTTTTCGTATAAAAACCGAACGGATTTTAGAATAAAACCGATGGCTACCTCACGGATCGGGACGACGGCAGCGGCGTACTCCAGCGACGGCGGGCTCCGGCGACGGGCGGCGGGGTGGCGACGGGCGGCGCTGGCGGCGGAAGTGCGACAAGCGACGGCGAGACGGCGCAATGTGGCGAACTCCGGCGGCGGTGGCGCAGACTTCGAGGCAGCGGGGCGGCTAGGGTTTGGGGCTGGGGCGGCTCGGGCCTCGGCCTTAAAAAGGCCGGCCGGGTGCAGTGTCCTAGTCGGACACGGCCCGGTAAGGCGGTTGACTTTTTTTTAAAAAATTATTTTACGCAGAAAAACAAAGAAAAGAAATACTAAACGGACTCCAAAAATCCTGAAATAAATTTCCCCCGTCCTCTAAAAATTATAGTGGACAAAGTGAACATTTATTTAGGCCTCTATTGCAATTTTGAAAAATGCATATTTTTCCTAATTCAAATAAAATAGCGATAAAAACTCCGAATAAAATTCTTATTTGATTTTAATATTAAATCTCCAATATTTCTTTATTTTGGGGAAGTCATGAAAATAACGAAATCCCCAACTTTCTCCGTGGGTCCTTTAGTTGCGTAGAATTTCTAGGATCAAGCCAAAATGCAATAAAAATATGATATGCAATGATGATCTAATGTATAACATTCCAAATTGAAAATTTGGGATGTTACAAACCTACCCCCCTTAAGATGAATCTTGCCCTCGAGATTCCGGTTGGCTAGAAAATAGGTGAGGGTGATCCTTCCGTAGGTCTTCCTCTTGTTCCCAGGTGGCTTCATCCTCGGTATGGTGGCTCCACTGAACTTTGCAGAACTTGATAACCTTGCTGCGTGTGACTCGGCTGGCAAATTCGAGAATCTTGACGGGTTTCTCGTCATATGTCAAATCGCAATCCAACTGAATCGCTTCCTGTGGCACTGTATCTCTCAGAGGAATATCAGCCATCTCTGCGTGGCACTTCTTCAACTGAGAAACGTGGAACACATCGTGAACTCCTGACAATCCTTCGGGAAATTCCAACCAGTAGGCAACCTCTTCCATGCGTTCAAAAACCTTGTATGGTCCCACAAAACGTGGTGCTAACTTTCCCTTAACTCCAAAACGCTTCACTCCTCGAAGTGGGGACACACGAAGATACACTTTGTCTCTGACTTTGTAAACTGTCTCCTTGCGTTTAGAATCCGCATAGCTCTTCTGCCTGGACTGGGCTACCTTGAGTCTGTCGCGTATCAGCTTAACCTTCTCTTTAGACTCTTTAATCAAATCTGTTCCAAACAACTGACGGTCTCCAACTTCATCCCACAACAACGGTGTCCTGCACCTCCTTCGGTACAATGCTTCGAAAGGGGCCATCTTCAAACTGGCTTGATAGCTATTGTTGTAAGAGAACTCTGCATATGGCAAATTGTCGTCCCAACTTGATCCATAGTCTAGCGCACAAGCTCTCAACATGTCCTCCGGAATCTGATTGACTCTCTCAGTCTGTCCATCTGTCTACGGGTGCAAAGTTGTACTGAACTCTAGCCTGGTTCCCAAAGTCTCATGCAACTGATTCCAAAACTTTGAGGTAAACTGGGTTCCTCTATCTGATACAATGGTCCTTGGAACTCCGTGCAGACATACAATCCTGGTCATGTATATCTTTGCCAACTTAGCACTGGTGTAAGTGGTCTTAATTGGGATGAAATGAGCTACCTTCGTCAAACGATCGACTATAACCCATATCGAGTCATAGCCTGAACGAGTCCTGGGTAATCCCGTGATAAAGTCCATGCCTAGTTTATCCCACTTCCATTTGGGTATCAACAATGGCTGTAACAATCCAGCTGGCTTCTCGTGTTCTGCCTTCACTCTCTGACATACACCACAAACTGCTACATACTCCGCAATATCCTTCTTCATTCCGGTCCACCAGAAACTATCCTTCAAATCCAGATACATCTTGGTATTTCCTGGGTGAATCGAATACGGCGAATCATGGGCCTCCTGCAGAATCATCTTTCTGATCCTGGGGTCATTAGGCACATATACGCGGTCCTCAAACCATAAGGTATCGTGCTCATCCTCACGAAATCCTTTATCCTTTCCTTTGCTCATTCTTTCCTTTATCTCGGCAATCTCCTTGTCCGTCTTTTGAGCTTCTCGGATCTTATCCATCAAAGTAGACTGAATCTCCAATGCTGCTACATAACCTCTCGGAACTATTTCCAAACATAGCTCACGAAGATCCTCTGCTAACTCCTTGGGTAATCCTCCGGTCATGAGTGTGTTGACATGACTCTTGCGACTTAACGCATCAGCTACTACGTCAGCCTTTCCGGGATGATAATGCAACTTCATATCATAATCCTTAATGAGCTCCAACCATCTCCTCTGCCTGAGATTCAACTCCTTCTGCGTGAAGATATACTTCAAACTCTTGTGATTCGTGTACACCTCCCAATGGTTTCCGATGAGAAAATGTCTCCATGTCTTCAACGCATGCACTACGGCCGCTAACTCCGAATTATGGGTAGCATAATTCAACTCATGGGCTTTAAGCTGTCGTGAGGCATATGAGACAACTCTTCCCTCCTGCATAAGCACTGCTCCAAGTCCTCGACGAGAAGCGTCACAATACACCTGGTAATTCTTGCGTTGATCTAGAAGATCAACACTGGAGCTGTAACTAAATGTTTCTTCAACTCCTGAAAACTGGCTTCACATTCCTCAGTCCATTTGAACTTGGTGTCCTTCTTCAACAACTCCGTCATGGGCTTTGCAATCTTCGAGAAATTCTCAATGAACCTCCGGTAGTATCCTGCGAGTCCAAGAAAACTCCAGATCTCTCCAACTGACGTGGGTGCTTCCCAATTTCTCACAGTGACAACCTTGGTAGGGTCTACTGCTATTCCTTCTCCGGATATAACATGTCCGAGGAATCCAACTTCCTTCAACCAAAACTCACACTTGCTGAACTTGGCATATAACTGATGTTCTCTGAGCTTCACAAGTACCAAACGCAAATGCTCCTTATGCTCCTCTTCATTCTTTGAGTAGACCATAATATCATCAATAAACACCACGACAAACTTATCCAAAAAATCCATAAATACCTTGTTCATCATGTTCATGAAATAGGCAGGTGCGTTAGTCAGACCAAATGACATAACGGTATACTCATATAGCCCGTACCTTGTGGTAAAAGCTGTCTTAGGTATATCCTGCTCTCGAATCTTCAGCTGGTGGTACCCTGATCGCAGACCGATCTTGGAAAACACTTTAGCTCCTTGCAGTTGGTCAAACAAATCATTGATCATCGGCAGTGGGTACTTGTTCTTGATCGTCACCTCATTCAATCCACGATAATCAACAACCATCCTCAATGATCCATGCTTCTTCTCCACTATAAGCACTGGTGATCCCCAAGGTGACGAGCTTGGGCGAATATAGCCTTTATCCAGTAACTCCTTAATATGCTTCTTAATTTCCTCTAAATCCATTGCGGGCATCACATACGGTCTCTTAGATATTGGCCTACATGCCTGGTAAAAGCTCAATCAAAAACTCAATGTCTCTATCCGGTGGCATGCCTGGCAACTCTTTTGGAAATACATCCGGGAAATCCTTCACCACTGGTACTTCCTCCTGTACAACTCCTGATAAGGAATTCACTTGAGTCCCCTTCGGCACATGCCGGGATACATACTTAATCCTTCTTCCTTCTGGGGTGGTAAGCAAAATCGACTTACTGGCGCGGTCAATGTTCCCTCCATACTTCGATAACCAATCCATGCCTAATATCACATCTAGTCCTTGTGACTCCAATACTATTAGGTCTGAGGGAAACACGTAGTTACCAATCCTTAATGGTAACCGATCACACCATAGGCTAGCCATATACTCTACTCCTGGCGAGGTTACTAACATGAATGACCTAAGGGCTTGGGTTGGCAGTTTAAACTTATCCACAAATCCCCTTGATATGTATGAATGCGATGCACCAGTATCAAAAAGAACAACTGCAGTAAATGACTTAACCAAAAACTTACCTATTACTGCATCGGGTTGCGCTTCAACCTCCTCTATGCTAACGTGGTTCACTTGTCCCCTGTTGAAAGGGTTGGGCTTCTTCCCAGAGCTTCCATTGCCATTTCCATTCTTTGCTTCAGAACACTTCATGGCATAATGTCCATTCTTCCCGCACTTGAAACAAGTAATGTGACTTAGATCCTTCTTGGCGGGCGTTGCTGGGTTGGAACGGTTCTGACCGTTGCTTCCTCCATTACCATTCCCATTCTTGGGGCCACTATGGTTGTGCGAAATCCCTCCATTGTGGTTGTGACCTCCATGGTTATGTTGAAGGGGCCCTCCCGAGTTCGGGGTAAAACGGGGTCTCTGCTGAGCTCCAGAATTATACTTCCCTTGTCCATACTTCCTCTTGCGGTTGTCAATCTGCCGCTACTTCCCTTCAATCATGAGACCTCTATCTACCAACTCCTGGTAGTTATTGAAGGTTGCCACCATCAACTGCATGCTGAGCTCATCATTCAGTCCTTCCAGAAACTTCTCCTGTTTAGCTGCATCCATAGCAACGTCATCTGGGGCATAACGTGCTAGCTTACTAAAATCATCCACATACTGGCCAATGGTGCGTCCTCCTTGGCGTAAGTTGCGAAACTCGCGCTTCTTCATGGCCATAGCTCCTGCTGATACATGGGCAGTGCGAAAAGCCTGCTGAAACTGGTCCCATGTGACAGTGTCGATGGGGTAAGTGGCTGTGAAATTCTCCCACCATGATGTTGCGGGTCCATCAAGCTGATGTGCGGCAAAACGCACTCTCTCTGCATATGTGCATCCTGTAGTGGTCAACTCCCTTCCAATCTTGCGGAGCCAATCATCTGCAACTATCGTCTCGGTGCTACTGGAGAACACCGGCAGATTCAGCCTTAGAAAACGGGCTAAGTGATCAACAGGTGGTGGTGGTGGTGGGTTATTGTTGTTGTTGTTCCCCGATTACGATTACGGACTAGTATACGCATCAATGCATTCTGCTGCTGGATCAACTGAGTGAGCTCCGGTGGGAAAGCAAATCCATTATCGCGTCTCGGAGGCATCTGATGGGTTTAGAAGAGATGAGAAAACAGAGTAGAATGAGGTCTAGGGGGAAAACACTACCCATATGCACATGAGACAAACACAAACATATCACTTCAATCAATTCAAACAAGGGCATACAATCGGTCTAACTATCATTATGAAAGTGCTCGGACTAAGCTATATACATGGGGGAATACTACTACTGATATGGTGGTCGACTAGAAAAATTGATCGGTGGAAGATTCCATAATATATGCTCCAGCTTCATTAACAAAGTCATCATCGCTATCGTCGGGATCTGAGTCGGTGTCGTCAATGATGATGTAGTTCTCCGGGCAAGTGGAATCATCGTCTTCTCCTGCTAGCGCAGGGTCTCCCATGAATACTCCTAGCTTCCTTGTCAGATCGTCATTCTTCTCCACGAGTATCTTCATTTCCTCCTCGTATCCATCGCGTGTAGACTTGAGTTCTTCCTCAAGCTCCGTGATCCTGGTCATTGCCTTCTTCAGATCTATCATGCCTGCGCACATCTGATTCTCTTAGCGACGAATGTGCTGGTTTAACTCCTGGATGAAACCTGCAATAGATCTATCCTTTCTGGTGCTGATCATCTCCCATTGTTCATCTCGGCGCCCACAAATCTGGTAGATAGTATCCTTGAGATCCTTGTGGTAAACTTCTCCAATGCGTCCCATGGTGATGTGGGCTGCCATGCTCTTTCCTAGACTCCAGGTTGGTGCATCAAAGGAAAACTCTATGGGCTTAGTGACTGGCATGAACGTCCTTCCTGGAACTTGAACTCGAATCATCCAACGCTCCTCTTCTGGTAAAGTGGCGATGTAGGTCCCGGTGAAGCTTGGTATTCCAATGTTCAAGTATCTAGTAACTTCCTTCAAGTGTCGTCCAAAAGGTGTATCTTCATCCGGTTGAGTGAACTTGTTTCTTGCATCTGCCATCCTATAGAGTAGAAAAGGGAGAGGAGTCAGAAATGAGAAGAGAGTAGTGATCTAGGATTTTAGCTTAGTGGTCGTGTCCTACAGTCAGCGTGTGCTCTGATACCATCTTGTAGCGACCGGACCTCAAGCGATCTGATCTCTATGCATCGGTGTCATCCTGGATCGGTAATCTTGACACACAGTGCTTGAGGATTTATATGAGTAGCAATCACACACTTATTACATCGAATGTCTCAAAGAGAGAACTTATTACAATAAATATGGCTTAAGGACATCTAAAATCGATAACAGCGGAAGGCTTGGAAGATAAAGTGAGTCCATCAACTCCAACGGCATCACTGAGTGAAAGACAACGACCTATGGCACCTTACTCTTCGTCTGAAAAGTCTTCAACATGAACGTTGCAGCCCAAAACGGGTCAGCACATGGAATATGCTGGCAATGTAACACATAGAGTAATGAACAGAATAAATGCTATCAATACATGCATATTTGGCTGGTGGTAATCTCTATGGTTACAATTTTGCATAAAGCCAATTTTTCCCTACAACAAAGGAATAAATTTTATTTAACTATCATGGTGGTTGTTAAACATTGAGAAGGTTTCTCCAACTCAATCCCAATTAAGCATCATCATTAAACCCAATCAAATTATATTAAGAGTGATGAGAACATCATGACAATCCAAGGACTAGATACTCAAAACGTCCATAACCGGGGACACGGCTAACCATGATTAGTTTATACACTCTGCAGAGGTTTGCGCACTTTTCCCCACAAGACTCGAATACATCCATGGTCGGACATTCGAGACACAGTCTCTCTGAAGCATTAACTCTCTACTCTGGATAGACAGTACCACCTACAACCCACTACATCTGCTAGTCTACCTCTTCAAGAGCTTCACGCAACTTACTCAACTATGCCAGAGCCCATATTTGCTTGTGGCTGCACACGGAAGTTTCTAGCATGAATAATATTATGATCCCTTTGAGCCTGGGTGGCGGACCGTAGGATGATCACACGGGTCCTCCGGGATATCATAAGACAACACTGGATTCTCCAGGTGCCCACAAGAAATCCACCCAGATGTGTATTAAAGTTGCCACCTTAAGTTGAACCATTAATTAACAAACTCACATCTGTCATGGATACACTCAAACCCAATCCACGTCTATGAGCATAGCATAGCAATATAAGCAACGTAGAAGTAACTCCCATAGGTTTGATAATCAACAGGTAAATAGGTACTACCTCATCTACTTCCCAGAACCCACAAGTTAACCAGATCCTAACCATGCAATTGTTTGAGGATTGATCTTATGCAATAAAACTGGGTAGTAAAGAGGTATGATCAAAGTGTTACTTGCCTTGCTGATGATCCGTGAAACCTAGAGACTCGTAGTATCACGCTTCGCACTCCGGGTACTCTATCGCAAACAAACAAACGTACAATAAGAACTCAACTAGAAGCACGAGTAAAATTCAAATAAGAGATCTAACCATAAAGTTCAACTTAAAAACTCCGGTTTGCAAAAAGAATCAAATCAAACGAAGCAACAAAATTGAAACTGCGAAAGAAACAAGATCCGTTTACTAATCTGGATTTTCGTCAAATTTTACAGTAGCAAAATCTTGTTCAAGTTGGTTAAACAGAAAGAGGGCGTCGAAACGAGGATCTAGGCGCTTGAATCGCCTGATTCTGATAAACGAGCGAAAAGATAAACTAAAACGAAAATCAAGGCAGAAATCGCGATAAAAAATAATCGCGAAAAATCCCTGGAAAAAGAAAAACTGACGAACAGGCTAACGAATGAACGTTTGCTGTCTGTGGTTATCGGGTAAAAACCGTTCGTTAAAACGAACGTACGAACGGGCTTTGCTAAATAACTAAACCGGGAAAAAAATAAAACCGATCTAAAGAAAACGCATCTAGGTTTTCGTATAAAAACCGAACGGTTTTTAGAATAAAACCGACGGCTACCTCGTGGATCGGGACAGCGGCGGCGGCAGCATATTCCGGCAGCGGCGGGCTCCGCAACAGGCGGGGTGGCGACGCAAGGCAGCGCAAAGCATCGGTGAGGCGGCGGAAGTCTTGGCGGCGGCAATGAGCAAGACCTGATGTGACGAGAACTTCGATGATAGGGGCAGCTAGGGTTTGGGGCTGGGGCAGCTCGGGCCTCGGCCTTAAAAAGGCCGGCCGGGTGCAGTTTCCTAGTCGGACACGGCCCAGTAAGGCGGTTGACTTTTTTTTAAATAATTCCGCGTGGAGAAAAACAAAGAAAAGAAATACTAAACGGACTCCAAAAATCCTGAAATAAATTTCCCCCGTCCTCTAAAAATATAGCGGACAAAGTGAACATTTATTTGGGCCTCTAATGCAATTTTGAGAAACACATATTTTCCTAATTCAAATAAAATAACGATAAAAACTCCGAATAAAATTCTTATTTGATTTTAATATTAAATCTCCAATATTTCTTTGTTTTGGGGAAGTTATTTTATCCCCTCTCTTTTATTTTCATAAAAGAAATATTCGAAGAGAAAAATAATTAAAATCAAACCATCCTCTTTTCAAAATTTGAGAAAACTCAAATATGAAAATAACGAAATCCCCAACTCTCTCCGTGGGTCCTTGAGTTGCGTAGAATTTCTAGATCAAGCCAAAATGCAATAAACATATGATATGCAATGATGATCTAATGTATAACATTCCAAATTGAAAATTTGAGATGTTACAGGTTCACCATACGTGCATGTTACGGGAATCACAAACTTTAGAACAACTATTTCTCAAATCCACAACTACTCAACTAGCATGACTCTAATATCACCATCTTCATATCTCAAAACAATTATCAAGTATCAAACTTCTCATAATATTCAATGCAATTTATATGAAAGTTTTTATTATATCCCTCTTGGATGCCTATCATATCAGGACTAAATTCATAACCAAAGCAAATTACCATGCTTTTCTAAAGACTCTCAAAATAATATAAGTGAAGCATGAGAGTTCATCTATTTATTCAAAATAAAACAACCGTCGTTCTCTAAAAGATATAAGTGAAGCACTAGAGCAAATGACAAACTACTCTGAAAGATATAAGTGAAGATCAATGAGTAGTCAAATAATTATGCAACTATGTGAAGACTCTCTAACATTTAAGAATTTCAGATCTTGGTATTTTATTAAAATAGCAAGCAAAACAAAGAAAATAAAATGACGCTCCAAGCAAAACACATATCATGTGGTGAATAAAAATATAGCTTCAAGTAAAGTTACCGATGAACGAAGACGAAAGAGGGGATGCCTTCCGGGGCATCCCCAAGCTTAGGTACTGTTGTGAACTCATTCTAAATTCATATTGGTGTAATATCTACTGTATTCCAACTTCTCTATGGTTCATACCCTCCGATACTACTCATAGATTCATCAAAATAAGCAAACAACACATAAAAAACAGAATCTATCAAAAACATAACAGTATGTAGTAATTTGTATCAAACGCAAACTTCTGGAACTCAGAAAAATATGCCAAACTAGGATGACCTATATAATTGGATTATTGATCTACTTAAATTGGAATCAGTATTTTATCGCTTCCTGGTGATTGTTAACAATTGTTTTTGTGAGCAGAAAGTTTCTGTCTTTTTCAGCAAGACCAAATAATTATGATCCAAGAAGATCCTATAGGTCTTGCTTGGCACAAACACTAATTAAAACAATAAACGACATCTAACCAGAGTCTAGATGATTTATTTATTACTAAACAGAACCAAAAATCAAAAATAAAATAAAATTGGGCTGCCTCCCAACAAGCGCTAACGTTTAACGCCCCTAGCTAGGCATGATGATTGCAATGATGCTCACATAAGAGAAAAGAATTGAAACATAAAGAGAGCATCATGAAACACATGGAAATCACATTTAAGTCTAACCCACTTCCTATGCATAGAGATTTTGTGAGAAAAAACTTATGGGAACAATAATCAACTAGCATAGGAAGGCAAAACAAGCATAACTTCGAAACTTTAAGCACATAGAGAGGAAACTTGGTATTATTGCAATTCCTACAAGCATATACTCCTCCCTCATAATAATTTTCAGTAGCATAATGAATGAATTCTACAATATAACCATCACATAAAGCATTATTTTCATGATGCTCAAGCATAGAAATTTTATTACTCTCCACATAAGCAAAATTCTTCTCATTCGGGATAGTGGGAGTATCATATGAAACTCAAATACTATAAATTGTTTCCACATTAAAAGAGTAATGTTCAGAAAAAGGGTAATCATAATCATGACAAGTTTTATAAATATAATCATCACTACTTTTTATAGCGTAAGTTTCATCACAATAATAATCATAAGTAGCAACTTTGTTCTCATCATAATCAATTGAAACCTCTTCCGAAATAGTGGATTCATCACTAAATAAAGTCATGACCTATCCAAGTCCACTTTCATAAATATTATAATATTCAACATCCTCCAAAATAGTGGGATTGTTACTTCCTAAAGTTGACACTCTTCCAAACCCACTTTCATCAACATAATCATCATAAGTAGGAAGCACGCTATCATAACAAATTTGCATATCAAAATTGGGAGGCTAATAACATCATCTTCATTAAACATTGGGCCTTCTCATATCATAAGCATAATCACTCCCATCATTAATAGTATGGATATCACCAATAGTATAGCAATTATCATCATCACGATGAGTAATAGGAGCAACATCATTTGGGAGAGGTACCTTTCTACCTTTACTTCTCCGTCTTTTCTTTTTCTTCTTCACATCATGTGTGGGTTTAACCCTCTTTTTTGAGCTCCTTATTAATAAGATTGGTTGAATAGAAGGCTCCTCCTCATTACCTGATTCATCATAAAAAATAATAGGAGGATATTGGGAAGTCTCTTCCCTTTCATTAGTATTCTCTTCATCTTCTATTTGCTTTCTTTTCTTTATGTAATTGGCAACATAGGGATTTTCAATGCAATTCACCGCACAATACATATAAATTTCCTCTAGATCAATATCAAGGAATTTCTCAAGGTTAAATTTTGGAATACCCTCAGTTGCACGTTTCATTTTTTCATAACCCAAAAGAAGACTAAGCTCTTTATGATGCTCAAGGGTAATCAAGTTATCACAATTTTTGGACATGACTTGATCATGAAACAAATAGCATTGGAGCTTTAAATGACCATGTTCATTGCAAAGTTCACAAGGATGGTGATAAATATTGAATCTTTCAGCACAAACATATAGCCTTTCTTGCAACCATTTAGTTTCTAAATACTTGTGCCTATTGCAAAATCTATCTTCCCTCTTTGGTATGTACTTGCAAACTCTATGCACTCCACAAAAGTTGACATGCTTATAAGAGACATTTTCATCATGACTAGTGCAATCATCATTAGTACTATGGATATTCAAATAATTCATGCTAACAACATTGCAATCATGCTCATCATTCAAAGATTTAGTGCCAAACATTCTAATGCATTCTTCCTCTAGCAATTAAGCACATTTATCGGAATCCTTATTTTCATGAAAGATATTAAAAAGATGAAGCATATGAGGTACTCTCAATTCCATTTTTAGTTTTCTTTTATAGGCTAAACTAGTAATAAAACAAGAAACAAAAAGATTCGATTGCAAGATCTAAAGATATACCTTCAAGCACTCACCTCCCCGGCCACGGCGCCAGAAAAGAGCTTGATGTCTACTACGCAACCTTCTCTTTGTAGACGTTGTTGGGCCTCCAAGTGCAGAGGTTTGTAGGACAGTATCAAATTTCCCTCAAGTGGATGACCTAAGGTTTATCAATCCGTGGGAGGCGTAGGATGAAGATGGTCTCTCTCAAACAACCCTGCAACCAAATAACAAAGAGTCTTTTGTGTCCCCAACACACCCAATACAATGGTAAATTGTATAGGTGCACTAGTTCGGCGAAGAGATGGTGATACAAGTACAATATGGATAGTAGATATAGGTTTTTGTAATCTGAAAATATAAAAACAACAAGGTAGCAAGTGGTAAAAGTAAGCGTAAACGGTATTGCAAAGCTAGGAAACAAGGCCTAGGGTTCATACTTTCACTAGTGCAAGTTCTCTCAACAATAATAACATAATTGGATCATATAACTATCCCTCAACATGCAACAAAGAGTCACTCCAAAGTCACTAATAGCGGAGAACAAACGAAGAGATTATTGTAGGGTACGAAACCACCTCAAAGTTATGCTTTCTGATCAATCTATTCAAGAGTCCGTAGTAAAATAACATGAAGCTATTCTTTTCGTTCAATCTATCATAGAGTTCGTACTAGAATAACACCTTAAGACACAAATCGACCAAAACCCTAATGTCACCTAGATATTCCAATGTCACCTCAAGTATACGTGGGTATAATTATACAATATGCATCACACAATCTCAGATTCATCTATTTAACCAACACATAGAACCTCAAAGAGTGCCCCAAAGTTTCTACCGGAGAGTCAAGACGAAAACATGTGCCAATCCCTATGCATAAGTTCACAAGGTCATTAAACCCGCAAGTTGATCACCAAAACATACATCAAGTAGATCACGTGATATCCCATTGTCACCACAGATAAGCACATGCAAGACATACATCAAGTGTTCTCAAATCCTTAAAGACTCAATCCGATAAGATCACTTCAAAGGGAAAACTCAATCCATTACAAGAGAGTAGAGGGGGAGAAACATCATAAGATCCAACTATAATAGCAAAGCTCGCGATACATCAAGATCGTGCCGAATCAAGAACACAAGAGAGAGAGATCAAACACATAGCTACTAGTACATACCCTCAGCCCCGAGGGTGAACTACTCCCTCCTCGTCATGGAGAGCGCGGGATGATGAAGATGGCCACCGGTGAGGATCTCCCCTCCGGAAGGGTCTTGGAACAGGGTCTCGATTGGTTTTTGGTGGCTACAGAGGCTTGCGGCGGCGGAACTCCCGATCTATTCTGTTCCCCGATGTTTTTAGGGTATATGGATATATATAGGCGAAAGAAGTCGGTCAGGGGAGCCACGAGCGCGCCCAAGGGGGCAGGCGCGCCTCCCTGCCTCGTGGACACCTTGAAGCTTCCTTGACTTCAACTCCAAGTCTCCTGGATCACGTTCGTTCCAAAAATCATGCTCCCGAAGGTTTCATTCCGTTTAGACTCCGTTTGATATTCCTTTTCTGCGAAACACTGAAACAAGGGAAAAAACAAAAACTGGCACTGGGCTCTGGGTTAATAGGTTAGTCCCAAAATAATATAAAAGTGTTTAATAAAGCCCATAAACATCCAAAACAGATAATATAATAGCATGGAAAGATCAAAAATTATAGATACGTTGGAGACGTATCAAGACCATTTGACAAAACTGTGTGCGATGTATTAATCGCAAACGGTGATGTAAAAAACCCATCAAAAAGATGCAAAACATTTGCGATGGCGGATACATCAAACACGGTTCAGATTTTAGTTGTGTGTGTGATGCGGGGCATACGGTTCAGTTCAATGAACTGTTTGCAATGAGGAAGAAGAACAGAAACGGGCAGCCAAATGAAGGCGTGTGCGATATACGACATACAGTTCAGTCGGATTAACTATTTGTGACGAGGCAGAACAACAGAAACGGGCAACCAGATGAAGGTGTGTGTGATTGAGGGCATACACTTCAGGGATGAACTGTTTGCGATTAGGCAACACAACAGAAACGGTTAGTCAAATCAATGTGTCTGCGATGACGGCATACAGTTCACACGGATGAACTGTTTACGATTAGCCACAACAAACAGAAACAGTTAGACAGATCAACGTGTGTGCGCTAGACGGGCACACATTCTAATTAAAAGAAGCGTGCGCGATGGTAATAACGAGCGCGCACAGTTGTTGGAACAAGGCGTGTGCTGGCATTGCCTATTGCGGTGCACCCTATGGTGCAAACACCACATATGCGGCCAGAAAGCGTGCCGATGTTACGCCTTCCGGGAATAGTGCCGCACTTAGAAATTATAGAACCGTCAATAAATTTTGAGCCTGCGTCCCGTCACATTCCAAATTACTACCATGCTATATTTAATTGCAAACCTGTTCACACAGATCAAAACCTAAACGGTTTCCCACTTAGGAGTGTATTAGTACTCGGTTATAAATAGTACTACTCCAAGATGACTGCACATTCCTCCTCAACTCCTCATCCACAAAAACAAACAAGTCATTCATCGTCGTTCCCTTGCGTCTGCCATGGCCAGCATGAGTTCTGGGTCGAGAGATTACTACCAGGGAGAGGCGAGCATGGAAGCAGAAGCACGAGAGATGTATTGCCTCATCGCAAAAGCAGCCGACATGTCACGCCGCGCGGCCGTAGCTGCACAGAGGTCCCGTCGTACCGCTGAAGTAGCACGATGGTCCAGCCGCGCCGTCGATGTAGCAGACTGGTCCGGCCGCGCTGCGGAAGCAGCAGAGATGTCCCACCGCGCCGTGAATGTAGCAGAGGTGTCCTCCCATGCCAGGGTAGCCTCTCTCATAGGCGCATGCGCACTATGCTCGATGACCTGATGGTCGGATCTCCGATTGGATGAAGCTGCATGACGAGATGAATGCCTCGTTTGAAAATGCTACCAGCATCATCCGGGGACTAGGGGAGGAGAAGGCAAAGCTCTGCACCGAGCGCGACCTGCTGAGGGCGAAGATTGCCGGAAGGACGAAGGAGCATGAGGAGACCACTGCCTTGTTGAAGAGGACCGACGTCATCGTCAAGATACTTATGGACGAGAATGCAATGCTCCGCATCAAGCACCAAAGGCTGGTGGAAGAAACCGTGGATGCTCTCAAGCAGCATCTTGAGGACACGAAAGAGCTCATCGCCACTCACCACGTGAACTAGTCTCCGCGGCCTGCAGCAACGCATCAAGAAAGTAGAGATGAGCGAGCCAAATTGTTGTCTTCCTTCTTCTTTTGCCCTTGTGTATTTCGGGCGTTGCCGCATGTGGCTTTTTTAATTATATTCCTAAATATGTAAGACAATTATTATCCACTGCCATCATATTTATATTCATCAGTCTTGCTATAAGTCACAATCGATGCTATGTAGGTCCGTCGAATCTTACATCAAGATCCGTGCAAAACTTTATTTCCAGATTTTCTTTTTTCTCTCTTAAATCTCAGTCGAGTGAGACATAGACATGCCATGAAACAGGGGCTCGGGCGCCATTAATGGAGACGTTGGGAGGGAGGTGGGCGGCGTATAGAGGTCAAAGGGCTCTCCTCCCGATGAGCACGCGCAGGGTTCTGATCGCACGCCTTCCGTACTCAAATAGCTACCCCGCACGGCACCTCCTAGCCAATAAAAAAAGGGGACACGTGGCGGCACGTAAAGGGTAAGTACAATGCTCACAGTTTCAATAGTACTTGTGTTTCCGATTTGTAACGTGACATCACTTGTTCCTGAATGACTTTGTATTGTTAATGTGTGCGCCTTCGCAAATCAGACAAAACTTTTAGCACAACATGTTGGTGCCATGTCATGACACCATGCCAAGTTTCATGATTTTCAGGCAAGTTTTGGATTTATGGGAATTTTAAAACCAAATTTCTCGATGTTTCCGGCAGAGCCAAGATGCCCAGATGTTTGAATTCCACTCCCACTTCTTGCATGGGACCTAGAAATTTCCCAAGTACATATAAATGATTTTCAGCTAACTTTGGCGCACTGGAGCATGCGCTTGTAGTTCAAATTTGAATTATGTGCATTAAATGCCTGGAAATTCAATTAATGTATAAAAAGGCCAAACGAACCCAGAATAATTCCAAAATTTAGCACGAAACTCCTATTTGGTCTAAGCTGCGTGTGTAAAAAAATGAAGGCGGTAGAAGGCAGTGTATGTCATTTCGCACACGGAGGTGACACGTTCCCTCTCGAAACCACGAGCCTTCTTGAGAGAAACTCCGGTTTGCAAGTAGCTTATACCAGAGCTTGTCCCAATTCAGCCAAAAAATTACCACAACATGTTGGTGCCATGTCATGACATTTTCATGCGTGTTTTGGATTTACAGGAATTAAAAAACCAAGTTTCTCAATATTTTGGCCGAGCCACGACGCCCAGATGTTTGAATTTCATTCCCATTTCTTGCATGGGACCTAGAAATTCACCCAAGGACACACATGTGATTTTTCAACCAACTTTGGTGCACTGGAGCATGTGCTTGTAGTTCAAATTTGAAATTTTCACATTAAATGCCCAGAAACTCAATTAATGTATAAAAAAGGCCAAACGAACCCGGAATAATTCCAAATTTTAACACGACACTCATATAGTTCTATGTTGCCTTTGTAAAAAATCAAGGGGGGGAGGCAACGTATATCGTTTTGCATACAAAGCTGACACATTCCCCCTCAGGAACCACGAGTCTTCTTGAGAGAAGCTCCGGTTTGCAAGAAGCTTATACCAAAACTTGTTCAAATTCGGCCAATTTTTTACCATAGCATGTTGGTGCCATGAAATGACAGCATGCCAAGTTCCATGATTTTCAGGCGAGTTTTGAATTTACGGGAATTTAAAAAACCAAGTTCTCAATGTTACCGGCCGAGCCACTGGGCCTAGATATTTGAATTTCATTCCCATTTCTTGCATGGGACCTAGAAATTCACCCAAGGACACGTATGTCATTTTTGAACCAACCTTGGTGCACTGGAGCATCTGCTTGTAGTTCAAATTTGAATTATTCACATTAAATGCCCAGAAACTCAATTAATGCATAAAGGGCCAAATGAACCTAGAATAATTCCAAATGTAAACACGACACTCATATAGTTCTATGTTTGCTTTGTAAAAAATTCAAGAGGGGGGGCCAGCGTATGTTGTTTTGCACACAAAGGTGACACGTTCCCTCTTGAAACCACACACCTTCTTCAGAGAAGCTACAATTTGCAAGAAGCTTATGCCAAAACTTGCCCCAATTCGGCCTATTTTTTCACCACAGCATGCCGGTGCCATGAATTAACACCATGACAAGTTTCATGATTTTCAGGCGAGTTTGGGATTTACAGGAATTTAAAAACCAAGTTTCTCAATGTTTCCGGCTAAGCCACGACGCCCAGATGTTTGAATTTCATTCTCATTCTTGCATGGGACCTATAAATTCACCCAAAGACACGAATGTGTTTTTCAACAAACTTTGGTGCACTAGAGCATGTGCTTGTAGTTCAAATTTGAATTATGCACATTAAATGCCTAGAAACTCAATTAATGTATAAAAATGCCAAACGAACCCGGAATAATTCCAAATTTTAACACGACACTCATGTAGTTGCATGTTCACTGTAGATAAATGTTCTAGCAATTCAAACACCATCCTTTCCCTCCGTAACACCCTTTTGTCTTTCAAAACATAATGAAAAAAATCAGGTATACCACAAATAGTTTACTAGCAAGAATCGTGTGGGATGCGATAATCATAAAATATCTTTTCGCACCGTCTTGTCTGGCTTACGCAGGAAGCTTCGTCGTCTACAATCCAATTCCCGCGCTTGAACCACACTTGCACGCCAGTTTCTCGCGGAATCGAGCGAATTTTTTCTGCCACCACAGAAATATCTATCTCCCCGCCCCCTCCATCCCACCAAAAGCCACATTTCCACTATTCCTCCTTGCTTTCCACATTCAAACCTTCACTATTGCTTACTGGCAGCTCAACGTCCACGCCGGCGACCCTTCTTCTTGCAGCGCCGCCTCCTTGCCGGTGACCCTCCTTCTTGCAGCACCGTCTCCTCGTCGGCGACCGTTCTTCTTGCAGCACCGCCTCCTCGCTGCCGACCCTTCTTCTTGCAGTGTCGTCTCCTTGTCGGCAACCCTTCTTCTTGCTGCGCGGCCTCGTCGATATGGTCAGGTAATCCACACCCACCCACACCATCCTCATCCTTCCCCGTCCCACATGTCCCGACCGACGGTGCGATAGCTTCCGCCGAAATCACTGGCCCCGTCCTCCAATTAAGCGCCACCCACAACCAGTTTGCACGCAGTATAACGTGGAGCTTAGTAGCATCTGGCCACGGAGAAGCAAATTGCGGCCGCGCGCGCGGATGAGGTTGCTATGGCTGCCATGCGTGCTGACTGCTAGATCTTGGAGGAGCACCACCGTCGACACCGCCACACAGTTGTCTACTTTAAAATACAGTTCGTGCTATTTTCTTGAGGCCACCACCAGTGCCTTCTAGTGATTTGTCCTCTTTAATGTTAATATGCAATCTGATATTCTGAAATGTAATGTTCAGTTAACAGTTTGGTCCAACAATTGCTACATTTCATTGTACTATTCTCAAGCATTCTTTGTTTCGTTAACTATCTTATCTTCTAGTACATGTCTCTATTCTGCAATGTCGTGCTCAGTTAACTGTTTTGGTTCATTTGGTCTACTTTCCATTTAACTGTTTGGTTCAATTCTGCAATTTGATTTTCATTTGTTGTGGGTACAATTTTGGATTGTTATGCATGTGAGAAATGAATCAAATTTGGCTGTACTCAATACATATTCTACTAATAGTATGGCAACTCTCAGTTAACCTGATCAAGATCTTCCTTATATGTGTTGCAGGGTAACAATGGGAGACACTGTGGTTTACCATCGAGGTTTGCTCATGCATGTTCCTTTCGCTAATAGCACATTATTGTGCTTCCAGGAATCATTCTAATAATTAGGTTTCTTACAATTTGGTCTTGCACATGTAGGTCCTGCTGTCAGAGTCTTAAACCCACAGTTCGACCCATTTTGCATATGGGGAAATGAGATGTCCATGAATATCAGTCAAGTCAAGAAACTCAGAAAGATTGTTAGGATGAAGAAACTCGCGACGAATAACAACAAGATCTTTGTTAGCACAATGAAGAAGACATCAGTCAACTATAGGATGGTACTAACTCTTTTGCCTTGTTTTTACCCCTTGTGCCATTTCAAAATTTATGACAGCGATTTATGCATATCTTTGTTTTCAATACTTTTTAAAGTAGTTCACCGATGATTACCTCTCAAATCACTTGCATGGTCAAGAGGCAAGGAAGGTATTCATTCAACACCCACAGTACAATATTGAAGTCTTCCTGAAGAGGACGAAGGTTGGGCGGGCAATTATCCATAGCCATTAGCCTAAAGTTGCAAGGACGTTCAAGATCACCGAAGGCTCAATATTCACCTCCGTTTCTGCAGTTTCCCAGACGAGATTCATCTGTCTATTTACTGTGTATGATGCTACTTTTCCAAAGGTTTTCGATGTTGCATGTGAAACTTGGTGCTGTTGTGTAATGGCGTAGCTAGCTATATCCCTCTTTGGTGTAACTGAGTGACGAAGCTGTGTGATGTAATTTGATTGTGAAATCCTGGTTACCGTTATACGGATATGAAATATCCAGTGTGTTTTATAAGAAATGTCAATTTGATTACTACATGGATTATCAATAATAGGCTAATTACCCTGCTTATTGGGGTTTTCTATTGTAGACGGTTACTCAGATAACACCGTGGGCGATGAACTCAAACAACCCACACGGTTTCTAGAAGTAGGTGTGTTGGATCAACTAACAGTCACACATGGCTTCCGGCAGAGAACTGTTTGCGTTAGGACACCTTGCACAAGCGTTTCCACATAAAAAACTGTGTGTGATATACATACGAATGGAAACTTTTTCTGGGATTCACTGTGTGGGATGTACATATGAATGGAAACGATTGGGCTTCGATGCCTCGCCCGATTGCACACGAGCTCATTTTGCCCCCTCCTCTGTGACCGGAGGGCCTATGCCCAACGGTTTCTAGGTCGTGTGGGAAGGACCCCCCTATCGCACACACTCACTAGGCAACGGTTTAAAACTCCGTCGCGGAAAGGGGGTAAAAACTATTTGTATAGTAGGTCTCTGCACCAGTGCCCTCACAGCTCCCCTAACCCTAATTATAGCTCTATAAATACCCAAATATTCCCCGTACACCAGGGGGCACACCAAACTCGTGAGATCCCATCTTGGGGCCTTTTCTGGCGCACTGCCGGAGGGGGATTTGATCACGGAGGGCCCCTACACCAACCTTGCTGCCCTTCCGATGATGTGTGAGTAGTTTACCACAGACTTACAGGTCCATAGCTAGTAGCTAGATGGCTTCTTCTCTCTCTTCGATCTTCAATACAATGTTCTCCTCGATGTTCTTGGATATTTATTTGATGTAATCTTCTTTTGCGGTGTGTTTGTTGAGATCCGATGAATTGTGGGTTTATGATCAGATTATCTATGAATATTATTTGAGTCTTCTCTAAACTTTTTTATGCATGATTAAGATAGCTTTGTATTTCTCTCCGATCTAGATTTGGTTTAGCCAACTAGATTGATCTATCTTGCAATGGGAGAGGTGCTTTATGATGGGTTCAATCTTGCGGTGTCCTCACCTAGTGACAGAAGGGGTAGAGAGGCATGTATTTGTATTGTTGCCATTAAGGATAAAAAGATGGGTTTTTACCATATTGCATGGATCTATCCCTCTACATCATGTCATCTTGCTTAAGGTGTTACTCCGTTCTTGTTAACTTAGTACACTATATGCATGCTGGATAGCAATTGATGTGTGGCGTAATAGTAGTAGATGAAGTGAGGAGTCGGTCTACTAGTCACGGATGTGATGCCTATATTCATGATCATTGCCTTAGATATCGTCATAACTATGCACTTTTCTATCAATTTCTCAACAGTAATTTGTTTACCCTTATGCTTTCTTCAAGAGAGAAGCCTTGCTGCAATTTATTTATCTTTACTTTATTTTACACTTTTACTTATCTTTTATACCTATCTCTATCAGGAATCACTCTTGCTAGTGACCATGAAGGGATTGACAACCCCTTTTTCGCATTGTGTGCAAGTGTTTGTTAGTTTGTGCAAGTGCATCTATTGGAGACTTGTGTGTTCCTCCTACTGGATTTATACCTTGGTTCTTAACTGAGGGAAATAGTTATCTCTACTTTGATGCATCACCCTTTTCTCTTCAAGGGAAAAATCAATGCAAGCTCAAGGAGTAGCAGTGGGTAAACAAATTACTGTTGGGCAATTGATAGAAAAGCGAATAATCATGATGATATCCAAGGCAATGATCATGTATATAGGCATCACGTCCAAGATTAGTATGCCGACTCCTGCCTGCATCTACTACTATTACTCCACACATCGACTGCTATCCAGCATGCATCTAGTGTATTAAGTTCATGGAAAAACAGAGTAATGTAATAAGAACGATGAAATGATGTAGACAAGATCTATTCCTGTAGGAATAGACCCCATCTTTTTATCCTTAATGGCAATGATACATGCGTGTCATGTCTAATTCTATCACTGAGATTGAGCACTGCAAGATCGAACTCATCACAAAGTACCTCTTCCCATGGCAAGAAAAATCTATCTAGTTGGCTAAACCAAACCAAAGTTTCGGAGAAGAAATATGAGTCTATAAAGATCATGCATAAGAGAGTTGAACAAAGACTCAAATAATATTCATGGATAGAATTGATCATAAACTCACAATTCATCGGATCCCAACAAACACATCGCAAAAAGTCATTACATAAAATAGATCTCCAAGAACATCGAGGAGAACATTGTATTGAAGATCAAAAAGGGAGAAGAAGCCATCTAGCTACTGCCTACGGACCCATAGGTCTATGGTGAACTACTCACGCATCATCGGAGGGGCAAGGGTGATGATGAAGAATCCCTCCGTGATCGTTGACCCCTCTGGCAGAGTGTCGGAGAAGGCCTCTAGATTGGGTCTCGTGGTTTTGGAACTTTGATGACCCACGAGTATAGAGGATCAATCGTAGTCCTGTCGAAAATTAAGAGTGTCGAACCCAACAAGGAACAGAAGGAAATGATAGCGGCTTTATCCAAGGTAATTTCTGCAAGCACTGAAATTGTTGGTAACAAGTAGTTTGATAGTAAGATAATATGTAACGAGCAAGTAACGGTAACGGTAAATAAAGTGTAGCAAGGTAGCCCAATCCTTTTTGTAGCAAAGGACATGCCAAAATGATCTCTTATAATAAGCAAAGTGTTCTTGAGGGCACACGGGAATTTCATCTAGCCACTTTCATCATGTTGGTTTGATTCGTGTTCGCTACTTTGATAATTTGATATGTGGGTGGACCGGTACTTGGGTGCTGTTCTTACTTGAACAAGCCTCCCACTTATGATTAACCCCCTCACAAGCATCCGCAACTACGAAAGAAGAATTAAGATAACAATCTAACCATAGTATTAAACATATGGATCCAAATCAGCCCCTTACGAAATAGCGCATAAAATAGGGTTTAAGATTCTGTCACTCTAGCAACCCATCATCTAATAACTACTCTACAATGCATTCCCTTAGGCCCAAACATGGCAAAGTGTCATGTAGTCGGCGTTCACATAACACCATTTATGGCGACCGGACCTCAAAGCGATCGATCTACGTGCTCAAGTGTCATCCACTGGATCAAGAATGCCGACACCACACAATTACTCGAAGGATTTATAACAGAGTAGCAATCACACACTTATTACATCGAATGTCTCAAGAGAGAACTTAACAAAATAAATATGGCTTAAGGCCATCTAATAACGATAACAGAGGAAGGCTCTGAAGAATAAGCGAGTCCATCAACTCCAACGGCATCACTGAGTATAGAACCACGACCTAAGCACCTTACTCATCGTCTGAAAAGTCTGCAACATGAAACGTTGCAGCCCGAAAACGGGTCAACACATGGAATATGCTGGCAAAGTAACACATAGAGAATAATGAAAGAGTAAGCCTATACTACATGCATATATGGCTGGTGGAAAGCTCTATGGTTACTTGTTTTATGAAAGCCAATTTTTCCCTACTGCAAAGGAATAAATTTATTTAACTATCATGGTGGTTGTTGAACATTGAGAATGGTTGACAACATCCTCACTCCCAATTAAAAGTACTCATTAACAACCCAACAATATTAATTAGAGTAACATGATGAGATTCACATGATATCCAAGTACTAGATACTCAAGATGTCCATAACCGGGACACGGCTAACCATGATTAGTTTATACACTCTGCAGAGGTTTGTGCACTTTTCCCCACAAGACCCGATCTCCTCCGCTTGATTTCTCGCACTACATGGTGTTTGAGAAGCGGATGACCGAGACATAGTCTTTCGTAAGCGCTTAGCACCTTACGTTTGGGTAGACCGTACCAACCTACAACCCCTACATCAGCTAGTCCACCCGTAAGAGTTCGCACAACTTAGTCAACTACGCTAGAGCCCATAGTAGCATGTGGCTGCACACAGAAGTTTCTAGCATGAATAATCTCATGATCCCTTTGAGCCTGGGTGGCGGTCCGAAGAAAAAAAGGCAAGTCCTGGAACCAGGTGCCTCAATCCACCCAGATGTGTGTTTAAGTTGCCACCTTAAATAAACCATTAATTTAACAATCTCACATCTGTCATGGATACACTCACCCAATCCACGTCTACTAGCATAGCATGGCATAATAAGCAAACGTAGAAGTAACACCCAAAGGGTTGATAATAAACAGGTAATAGGTACTACCTCATCTATTTCCCATAACCCACAATTTAATTAGATCCTAATCATGCAATGTTTGAGGATTGATCTAATGCAATAAAACTGGGTAGTAGAAAAGGTATGATCAAAGTGTTACTTGCCTTGCTGATGATCCGCGAAACCTAGAGACTCGAAGTAACAGGCGGCGCACTCCGGGTATTCTATCGCAGACAAACAAACAAGCATACAATAAGTACTCATCTAATGCACGGGTAAAACTCAAACAAAAGATCTAACCAGAAAGTTCAACTTAAGAACTCCGGTTTGCAAAAAGAATCAAATCAATCAAAGCAACAAAAGTCAAACGGCGAAAGAAAACATCTCCGTTTTACTAATCTGGATCTAAGTCAAATTTTACAGAGGCAAAAACTTGTTTAAGTAGATTATTCAGAAATAGGGTTTCGAGACAAAACTCCAAGCGCTTGAATCGCCTGATTCCGATAAACGAGCGAAAAGTTATACTAAAACGAAAATCGGATCAGAAATCGCGATCAGAAAAATCGCGGATTAAATCCGAGAAAAAGAAAAACGACGAACAGGTTAACGAACGGACGTTCGTTAACTAGAACTAATCTGACGAACACGTTCGTTAAAACGAACGAACGAGCGAACGCTCGCTATTTAACCGAACCGAAAAATAATAAACCGATCTAATAAAAAAACGGAAACTAAAAAAACCACGAAACTAAAAAAACCGATCGGTTTTTATTAAAAAGACCGGCGCGGAAAATGAGGCGGCGGCGAACCTCGGGCAGCGGGGTCGGCGGCTCCGGCGGCGGCGGCGGGCTGGTGGCGGCGGCGGATCGGGCGGCAAGGGGTTACTGATTAGGGTTTGGTGGCGGGTGGCTGGGATGGCCGGCAAGGCGGGCTGGTCAAGGGTGGTGGTGGTTGGGGCGGCTTGGGGCGGCGGTATTTAAAGGCTGCCCCGGCCGGAGTCCCGCTCAGGTACGACCTAGTAAGGCGGTTCGTTTTTTTAAATAATTTCACGCAGAAAAACAAACGAAAGAAATAGTAAACAGACTCCAAAAATCCCGAAATAAATTTTCTCCGGCTTCTAAAATCAAGCCGGACAAGATGAACATTTATTTGGGGCCTAAATGCAATATTGAAAAACGCACATTTTTCCTAAATTCAAATAAAATGGCGAAAAACTCCAAAATAAAATCTTATTTGATTTTATTATTAAATCCTCATTATTTCTTTATTTTGGGAAAGTCATTTTATTCCCTCTCTCATATTTTTGTAATAGAAATAATTGAAGATAAAATAATTAAAATCAAATGATCCTATTTTCAAAATTTGAGAAAACTCAAATATGAAAATAACGAAATCCCCAACTCTCTCCGTGGGTCCCTGAGTTGTGTAGAATTTCTAGGATCGAGCCAAAAATGCAACAAAAAATATGGTATGCAATGATGATCTATGTATAACATTCCAAATTGAAAATTTGGGATGTTACAAACCTACCCCCTTAAGATGAATCTCGCCCTCGAGATTCGGGTTGGCTAGAAAATAGGTGAGGGTGGTCCTTAAGCAGATCTTCCTCTCGCTCCCAGGTGGCTTCCTCCTCAGTGTGGTGGCTCCAGTGAACTTTGCAAAACTTAATGACGTTGTTGCGGGTGACTCGGCTGGCATACTCCAGAATCTTAACTGGTTTCTCCTCATAGTTCAAATCGTTATTCAACTGAATCGCCTCTAGTGGCACAGTATCTCTCAGTGGTATACCCGCCATCTCTGCGTGACACTTCTTCAACTGAGAAACATGAAACACATCGTGAACACCTGACAAACCTTCGGGTAGTTCCAACTTGTACGCAACTTCTCCCATGCGCTCCAAAACTTTGTATGGTCCCACAAAACGTGGCGCTAATTTTCCTTTAACACCAAAACGCTTAACTCCTCGAAGCGGAGATACTCGAAGATAAACTCATCTCCGGCTTCATATTCATCTCTTTGCGTTTTGAATCCGCATAGCTCTTCTGCCTTGACTGGGCTACCTTGAGTCTATCGCGAATCAACTTTATTTTCCGTTCAGACTCCTTAATCAATTCCGGTCCAAACAACTGGCGGTCTCCAACTTCATCCCACAATAGCGTGGTTCTGCACCTCCTTCCGTACAAGGCTTCGAAGGTGCCACCTTCAAACTGGTTTGGTAGCTGTTGTTATAAGAAAACTCCGCATACGGCAAATTGTCATCCCAACTTGATCCATAATCCAATGCACATGCTCTCAGCATATCCTCTAAGATCTGGTTGACTCTCTCGGTTTGTCCATCTGTCTGTGGATGAAAAGCTGTACTAAACTCCAGTCTGGTTCCCAAAGTTTCGTGCAACTGCTTCCAGAACTTTGAGGTGAATTGGGTTCCTCTATCTCGTCACGATACTCCTCGGAACTCCGTGCAAGCATACAATCCTTGTCATGTATATCTTAGCCAATTTGGCACTGCTGTAGGTAGTCTTTACTAGAATGAAATGAGCTACCTTCGTCAAACGGTCGACTACAACCCAAATCGAGTCATAGCCTGAACGGGTCATGGGCAATCCCGTGATGAAATCCATGCCTAGTTTATCCCACTTCCATTCGGGTATAGGCAATGGCTGTAACAATCCTGCTAGCTTCTGATGTTCTGCTTTCACTTTCTGACACACATCACAAACTGCTACATACTCCGCGATATCTTTCTTCATTCCGGTCCACCAGAAAGTATCCTTCAAATCCAAATACATCTTGGTATTTCCGGGGTGGATCGAATACGGCGAATCATGTGCCTCTTGCAAAATCAACTTCCGAATCTCCGGATCACTTGGTACGTAGACGCGGTCCTCAAACCATAAGGTATCGTGCTCATCCTCACGAAATCCCTTTGCTTTTCCCTTGCTCATATTCTCCTTAATGGAAGCAACTTCCTTATCTGTCCTTTGAGCTTCTCTGATTTTATCCATCAAAGTAGATTGAATCTCCAACGCTGCTACATAGCCTCGCGGAACTATTTCTAAACATAGCTCCCGAAATTCCTCAGCTAATTCTTTTGGTAAAACTCCGGTCATTAGGTTGTTTACATGACTCTTACGGCTCAACGCTGCGCTCGCTACCACGTTAGCCTTTCCGGGTGGTAATGCAATCTCATATCATAATCCTTGATGAGCTCCAACCATCTTCTCTGCCCGAGATTTAACTCCTTCTGCGTGAAGATGTACTTCAAACTCTTGTGATCCGTATACACCTCACAATGATTTCCAATGAGGAAATGTCTCCATGTTTTCAATGCATGCACTACGGCTGCTAACTCCAAATCATGCGTGGCATAGTTTAATTCGTGAGGTTTCAGTTGTCGTGAAGCATACGAAACAACTCTTCCCTCCTGCATAAGCACTGCTCCAAGTCCTCGACGTGAAGTGTCGCAATAAACTTCGTAATCCTTGCTTTGGTCTGGCAGGATTAATACTGGTGAGGTAACCAAACGCTTCTTCAACTCTTGGAAACTAGCCTCACACTCCTCAGTCCATATGAACTTGGTATCCTTCTTCAATAATTCTGTCATAGGTTTCACAATCCTTGAGAATTTCTCAATGAATCTCCGGTAGTATCCTGCGAGTCCAAGGAAACTCCGGATCTCTCCAACTGTTGTTGGCGCTTCCCATTTTGTCACCGTGGCAACTTTAGTGGGGTCTACTGCTATACCTTCTCCGGATATAACATGTCCGAGAAATCCAACTTCCTTCAACCAAAACTCACACTTGCTGAACTTGGCATACAACTGATGTTCTCTGAGCTTCTCGAGTAACAAACGCAAATGCTCCTTATGTTCTTCTTCATTCTTTGAGTAGACCAAAATATCGTCAATGAATACCACGACGAACTTATCCAAAAACTCCATAAACACCTTGTTCATCATGTTCATAAAATAGGCTGGGGCGTTAGTCAGACCAAATGATATAACGGTATACTCATACAGCCCGTACCTGGTGGTAAAAGCCGTCTTAGGTATATCCTGTTCCCGAATCTTCAACTAATGGTATCCTGATCGCAAATCGATCTTGGAAAATACCCTAGCTCCTTGCAATTGGTCAAACAAGTCGTTGATCATCGGCAACGGGTATTTGTTCTTAATGGTCACTTCATTCAATCCTCGATAATCAACAACCATTCTTAATGATCCATCCTTCTTCTCTACTAGAAGTAATTGGTGATCCCCAAGGCGAAGAACTTGGGCGAATAAAACCTTTATCCAGTAACTCCTTAATCTGCTTCTTAATTTCCTCCAAATCCTGGGCTGGCATCCTATACGGTCTCTTAGATATTGGCCCAGTGCCTGGAAGTAGTTCAATCAGAAATTCAATGTCTCGTCCGTGACATGTTCAGCAACTCTTCGGAAACACGTCCGGATAATCCCTTACCACGGTACTTCCTCTGCACAACTCACGATAAGGAATTTACATGTGCTCTCCTCGGCTCATGCCGTGATACATACTTGATTCTCCTTCCTTCTGGGGTGGTAAGAAAAATCGACTTACTGGCGCAACCAATATTCCCTCCGTACTTTGATAACCAATCCATACCTAATATCACATCCAATCCTTGGGATTCCAAAACTATTAGGTCCGATGGAAATACATAGTTTCCAATCCTTAATGGCAGTCGATCACACCATATACTTGCCATATATTCTGCTCCGGGTGAGGTTACTAGCATGGGTGACCTAAGGGCTTGGGTTGGTAATTTATACTTCTCCACAAATCCCCTTGATATGTATGAATGCGATGCACCAAGATCAAAAGAACAACTGCAGTAAATGTCTTAACCAAAAACTTACCTATTACTGCGTCTGGCTGAGCTACAACCTCCTCCACGGTAACGTGGTTCACTTGTCCCCTATTGAAAGGGTTCGGCTTCTTGCCTGAGCTTCCATTGTCGTCACCATTTTGGGCTTCTGGACAATCATTTGCATAATGCCCAGTCTTACGGCACTTATAACAAGTGATATGGCTCAGGTCTACCTTGGATGGTGTTGACGGGTTGGTGCGGTTTTGTCCATTGCTTCCTCCATTCCCGTTTCCATTCTTTGTGCCATTATGATTGTGCGAGCTACCTCCTCCGTGAGTATGCTGAAACTACCCTCCTGGCTTCGGGGTAAAGCGTAGTTTCTGCTGAGCTACAGAGTTATACTTCCCCTGTCCATACTTTCTCTTGTGATTGTCAATCTGCTGCTGCTTCCCTTCAATCATAAGAGCACGGTCTACTAACTCCTGGTAGTTATTGAAAGTGGCTACCATCAACTGCATGCCTAGCTCATCGTTCAGTCCTTCCGGAAACTTCTCCTGCTTAGCTGCGTCCGTAGCAACGTCATCTGGGGCATAACGTGCTAGCTTACTAAATTCATCCACATACTGGCCAACTGTCCGTCCTCCTTGGTGCAAGTTGCGAAACTCACGCTTCTTCATGGCCATAGCTCCTGCTGAAACATGGGCAGTACGGAAAGCTTGCTGAAACTGATCCCATGTGACAGTGTCTACAGGGTAAGTGGCTGTAAAATTCTCCCACCATGCTGCTGCGGGTCCTTCAAGCTGATGTGCGGAAAATTTCACCTTTCCCCATCTGTACATCCTGTAGTGGTCAACTCCCTCCCTACTTTGCGGAGCCAATCATCTACAACAATCGGCTCGGTGCTACTGGAAAACACCAGCGGATTCAGCCTTAAGAAACGGGTCAAATGGTCAATGTGGTGGTGGTGGTGGGTTGTTGTTGTTGTTGTTGTTGTTGTTGTTGTTGTTGTTGTTGTTGTTGCCTTGGTTCTGCATCAATGTTTGAATCAAGGCATTCTGCTGAATCAACTGAGTGATCTCCGTGAGGGAAAACAAATCCGAGAATTCGGCGTGTCGGAGGCATCTGAGGGTTTATAGAAAAGACGAGAGTTAAGAATAGAATGAGGTCTAGGAAGAAAACACTACCCATATGCACATGAGACAAAAACACACAATATCACACCAATCAAATCGAACAAGGGCATACAATGGTCTATCTATCATTACAAAGTGCTGGAACCAAAACTAATTTTTAATCGGGGAAGTTCTACTACTGTTATGGTGGTCAACTAGAAAAACTGCTCCGATGAAGACTCCATGATATCTGCTCCAGCTTCATCTTCGAAATCATCATCACTAGGATCGGAATCGGTGTCATCGATGATGATGTAGTTCTATGGACAGGTGCAATCTTCATCTTCTCCTCCGGGTGCTGAATTTCCCATGAGTTCTTCAATCTTCTCCTTAAGATCGCCGTTTTGTCTCACTAGAGCTACAATCTCCTGCATGTAGTCCTTGCGAGTGGCCTTCAGTTCTCCTTCTAGTTCGATAATCTTGGCTTTTGCTTCCTTCAACTCCATCATGTCCGCGCACATCTGGTTCTCCTGGCGTCAAATGTGCTGATTTAACTCTTGGATGAAAGCTGCATTGGACCGATCCTTCTTAGTGCTAACTATCTCCCATTGTTCATCTCGGCGTCCGCAAATCTGGTAGATAGTATCCTTGAGGTCATCTTGTAAACTTCTCCAATGCGTCCCATGGTTATGTGAGCTGCCATGCTCTTTCCCAGACTCCAAGTTGGTGCATTAAAAACACACTCTATGGGCTCCATGACTGGCGTGAACGTCCTTCCAGGAACTTGAGCTTGAATCTTCCAGCGCTGCTCTTCGGGTAAAGTAGAATTGTAGGTCTCGGTGAAGCTTGGTATTCCGATGTTTCGGTACTTAGTGACTTCCTTCAGGTGTCGTCCAAAGGGTGTATCTTCATCCGGCTGGGTGAACTTGATCCTCGCTTCCGTCATCCTAAAAGAGTAGAAAAGATGAGGAGTTAGAAATGAGAAGAGAGTAGTGATCTAGGGCTTTAGCTTAATGGTCGTGTCCTACAGTCAGCGTGTGCTCTGATACCATCTTTGTAGCGACCAGACCTCAAACAGTGTGATCTCTGTGCTCAAGTGTCATCCCTGGATTAGTAATGCTGACACCACACAATACTCGAAGGATTTATAACAGAGTAGCAATCACACACTTATTACATCGAATGTCTCAAGAGAGAACTTAACAAAATAAATATGGCTTAAGGCCATCTAATAACGATAACAGAGGAAGGCTTGGAAGAATAAGCGAGTCCATCAACTCCAACGGCATCACTGAGTATAGAACCACGACCTAAGCACCTTACTCGTCGTTGCGAAAAGTCTGCAACATGAAACGTTGCAGCCCGAAAACGGGTCAGCACATGGAATATGCTGGTAAAGTAACACATAGAGAATAATGAAAGAGTAAGCCTATACTAGATGCATATATGGCTGGTGGAAAGCTCTATGGTTACTGTTTTGCGTAAAGCCAATTTTTCCCTACTACAAAGGAATAAATTTATTTAACTATCATGGTGGTGGTTGAACATTGAGAATGGTTGACAGCATCCTCAATCCCAATTAAAAGTACTCATTAACAACCCAACAATATTAATTAGAGTAACATGATGAGATTCACATGATATCCAAGTACTAGATACTCAAGATGTCCATAACCGGGGACACGGCTAACCATGATTAGTTTATACACTCTGCAGAGGTTTGTGCACTTTTCCCCACAAGACCCGATCTCCTCCGTTTGATTTCTCGCACTACATGGTGTTTGAGAAACGGATGACCGAGACATAGTCTTTCAGAAGCGCTAGCACCTTACGTTTGGGTAGACCGTACCAACCTACAACCCGTACATCAGCTAGTCCACCCGTAAGAGTTCGCACAACTTAGTCAACTACGCTAGAGCCCATAGTAGCATGTGGCTGCACATGGAAGTTTCTAGCATGAATAATCTCATGATCCCTTTGAGCCTGGGTGGCGGTCCGAAGAAAAACAGGCAAGTCACGAAACAGGTGCCTCAATCCACCCAGATGTGTGTTTAAGTTGCCACCTTAAATAAACCATTAATTTAACAATCTCACATCTGTCATGGATACACTCACCCAATCCACGTCTACTAGCATAGCATGGCATAATAAGCAAACGTAGAAGTAACTCACAAAGGGTTGATAATAAACAGGTAATAGGTACTACCTCATCTACTTCCCATAACCCACAATTTAATTAGATCCTAATCATGCAATGTTTGAGGATTGATCTAATGCAATAAAATTGGGTAGTAGAAAAGGTATGATCAAAGTGTTACTTGCCTTGCTGATGATCCGCGAAACCTAGAGACTCGAAGTAACAATGGCGCACTCACGGGTATTCTATCGCAGACAAACAAACAAGCATACAATAAGTATTCATCTAATGCACGGGTAAAACGCAAACAAAAGATCTAACCAGAAAGTTCAACTTAAGAACTCCGGTTTGCAAAAAGAATCAAATCAAACGAAGCAACGAAAGTCAAACGGCGAAAGAAAACATCTCCGTTTTACTAATCTGGATCTAAGTCAAATTTTACAGAGGCAAAAACTTGTTTAAGTTGATTATTCAGAAATAGGGTTTCGAGACAAAACTCCACGCGCTTGAATCGCCTGATTCCGATAAACGAGCGAAAAGTTATATTAAAACGAAAATCGGATCAGAAATCGCGATCAGAAAAATCGCAGATTAAATTCGAGAAAAAGAAAAACGACGAACAGGTTAACGAACGGACGTTCGTTAACTAGAACTAATCTGACGAACACGTTCGTTAAAACGAACGAACGAGCGAACGCTCGCTATTTAACCGAACCAAAAAATAATAAACCGATCTAATAAAAAAAATGGAAACTAAAAAAACCGACGAAACAAAAAAAAACCGATCGGTTTTTATAAAAAAAAACGGCACGGAAAACGAGGCGGCGGCGAACCTCGGGCGGCGGGGTCGGCTGACTCGAAGCGGCGGATCGGGCGGCCATGAGGTTAGGGTTAGGGTTTGGGCGCGGGTGGCGTGGCGGCGGTGAGGCGGGGAGTGGTTTGGTGGCGGCTCGGGCGGCGGTATTTAAAGGCTGCCCGCCGGAGTCCCTTCGAATGCGGCCCATAAGGCGGTTCGTTTTTTAAATAATTTCGTCGTAAAAACAAACGAAAGAAATAGTAAACGGACTACAAAAATCCCGAAATAAATTTTCCCCAGCTTCTAAAATCAAGCCGGACTAGATGAACATTTATTTGGGGCCTAAATGCAATTTTGAAAACGCACATTTTTCCTAAATTCAAATAAAATGGCGAAAAACTCCAAAATAAAATCTTATTTGATTTTATTATTAAATCCTCATTATTTCTTTATTTTGGGAAAGTCATTTTATTCCCTCTCTCATATTTTTGTAATAGAAATAATTGAAGATAAAATAATTAAAATCAAATGATCCTATTTTCAAAATTTGAGAAAACTCAAATATGAAAATAACGAAATCCCCAACTCTCTCTGTGGGTCCTTGAGTTGTGTAGAATTTCTAGGATCGAGCCAAAAATGCAACAAAAAATATGGTATGCAATGATGATCTATGTATAACATTCCAAATTGAAAATTTGGGATGTTACAACCACTAAGGGAATCACAACATACATATCATCAAAATATCGAAAGAATATCAAATTTACATGATTACTTGCAACATGACTTCTCCGTGGCCTCAAGAACAAGGACAACTACTCACAAATAATATTCATGCTCAAGATCATAGGGATATTAAATAACATAATGTTCTGAACATATAGTCTTCCATCAAATAATCCATCTAGCATCGACTACAAGATGTAATCAACACTACTAGTCACCCACAGGTACCAATCCGAGGTTCCGGTACAAAGATTGAACACAAGAGATGAACTAGCTACGGTTTTGAGATTAGATGGTGTTGTTGAAGATGTTGATGAAGATTGGCCTCCCAAGGATGAGAGGGTTGTTGGTGATGATGATGGCTTCGACCCCCCCCCCCCCGGAGGGAAGTCCCCCTGGCGGAATTGCTCCTCCAGAGGGCAAAAGTGCTCCTGCCCAAGTGCCGCCTCGAGACGGCGGCGCTCCATCCCGGAAGTCCTCTCCTTATTTTTTCTAGGTCAAAAGACCTTATATACCAGAAGATGGGCACCAGAGGTGGGCTAGGGCCCCCACTACCCACCAGGGCGCACTAGGGGGGCTGGTACACCCTGGTGCCTTGTGGGCACCTGGCTGCCCCCTTTGGTAGTTGTTGTCTCCAATATTTATTATATATTCCAAAATAATTCTCCGTAAAATTTCAGCTCATTTGGAGATGTGCAGAATAGGTATCTCTGACATAGCTTTTTCAGGTCCAGAATTCCAGCTGCTGGTGTTCTCCCTCTTTGTGAAAACCTTGCATATTATGAGAGAAAAGGTATTAGAATTACTCAATAAAAGTGTTATAAAGCATAAAAACACTATAAATAACAGTAGGAAAACATGATGCAAAATGGACGTATCAACTCCCCCAAGCTTAGACCTCGCTTCTCCTCAAGTGAAAGCCGATATCCAAAATCATGTCCACATGTTTAGAGAGAGACGTGTTGATAAAAACAGAATACGGGCATAGTAGCATCATGCTTATTATTATAACAACAATAAATTTTAACATAAAACCTTATCATATAGCTTCTCATGAACAAGTAACAATTCATCACAACATCGAAATAGAAAGCATAAACTTTACTGAAAACCAACAAGCTATGTTCTCAGTCAACTTTGCAACTACAATTCATCATATTTTCAGGAAGGGTCTCGTATCAGAGCCTTTTTGGCAAGTCCACATACTCAACCATCATTTAGTCATCTATGATTGCTAACACTCACAACATATATATACTGGTACAACGAGGTGCTATACAAATAGTTTTAACCCCCCTCCGCGACGGCATTTGGAACCATCCCCAAGTGAGTGTGGGTGATAGGGGGGTCCTTCCCACACGACCCAGAAACCGTCGGGGATAGGGAGCCTTGATGCATATACAATACTCGCTGCTCGTTTGTGCTCACAATGCCATCACAGTCGGTATTCTATGATGCTACTTTACAATGCACGGCCCATCACAAACGGTTCACTATTATAGAATGTGTATGATAAGCAGACAATCACACACATTCGCTTTTCCCAAACCGTATGCGATAACTAATTAAGAAGATTAGCTAATCGTCGTACGAGTGTCGGACAGGATTACGAAATGTCGGACCATCGTAACATCGTCGTACACGACAACTATCGCACACGCTATTCTGTGGTGCAACGTTTACGATGCATACCACATCAGAAGCAGTTCATGGTTGCGAACCGTGTAAGATAAGGCAACTATCACAAATGTTTAGTTTGCCCACACTGTTTGTGATATTGTCTGACATCGCACATGCTTTGCAAACGACAACTCTGTGTGTGCTTGCACATGTTTCCTCTTTGTGAACTGTGTCGGATTATGGTGTCACTACAAAAAAAAGACACATCCGTGACATTTTGGGCCGAATGATTTTTTTTGTCATGCTTATGACACTTGTATGATGATAATTATGACAAAACCCGGTATCATCATAGATGTGGTGGGCTCCTACTTCTATGAAAAAAATCATGACAAAAAATGGGATTTTCATCCTGGGCGTGCCGGAGACGCAGCTGCATGACATTCTTTGGGCCGTCCATGACAAAAAAATCATGGTAGAGGCAAAGGCGAGGTAAATATCGGGGAGTTCCCGGTTACGGTGGGTGGTCGGGGCCGAGCGATGCATGGAGGTTTCCGCGTTTCTCTTGTGTACACGCGTATATGCGAGGCGTTGGCTAACTAAACCCAAGCGCTCGGTCCCTTGGCTGTTAACTGAACCACGGCGATTCATTCGCTACTGACTGAACCCGAGCGATTCCTTCGTTGCTGCTGCTAACTGAATCCGAGTGATCGATCACTCCTGCTGCGCTTACTGAAGCCGATCGAGCCCCGTGCGAGTCGTAGCCAGCCGGTGTTGGGTTGCCTCTCGATGAACAGTAATCATTGCTACCGTACGCGCGGTACGTAGAACGAGTCAAGACGTGGTGAGTCGAGCTGGTTGGTTGGCTGTGGATGAATAGTTCCCGGTGGGGGTTGGATGAACAGGACCCCGTGGTAGTAGGCCGTTGCCGCTGGATGAACAGGACCCTGAGGAGGCCGCCGCACCCCAGCCGGTTGGGGGTGGATGAACAGGACCCCGTGGAGGCTCTATGAATAGCAGCCGGTGGAGGCTGGATGAATAGTAGCCGTGGATGAACAGTAGCCCGTGGAGGCTGGAGGAGGTCGACGGTGGATGAACAGTAGACCGTGGACGCTGGAGCAAGGCAGTAGATGGTTGATGAACAGGACCCCGTTATGACCGTAGGCGCTCCAACACAAGTCGGTTTCCTCTATTTTGCGGTACGCCACACTCCTCCCGATGAACAGGACCCTGTTTCGACCGTAGGCACTCCAACAGAAGTCTGTTTCCTCTGTTTTGCGGTACACAAGACCCTTCCAGATGAACATGATCCCGTTTCGACCGTACACGGTTGAAAAGAAGGCCCGTTTCCTCCATTCTGCGGTACGCCAGACCTCTTTTGGCTGTTCCGTCCAAGCCAGTTGGCTCCCGATGAACATGACGACGTTGCTGCCGTCCGCTGCCTCTCCATGTACACGAGCCCTGGCCGTATGATACGTCTCCAACATATCTATAATTTATGAAGTATTCATGCTATTATATTATCCATCTAGGATATTTTATATGCATTTATATGCTATTTTATATGATTTTTGGGACTAACCTATTAACCTAGAGCCCAGTACCAATTTCTGTTTTTTCCTTGTTTTTGAGTTTTACAGAAAAGGAATACCAAACGGAGTCCAATTGACGTGCCAATTTTTTATGATTTTTTCTGGACCAAAAGAAGCCCCCGGAGTAAAATAGTTGGGCCAGGAGAGTCCCGGGCTGCCCACAAGGATGGGGGCGCGCCCACCCCCCCTGGGCGTGGGCCCCTGCCTCATGGACAACCCGGAGACCCCCCTAACGTGAGACCTACGCCAAAAATTCCTATAAATACTGAAACCTCCAGAAAACAGAATAGATCTGGAGTTCCGCCGCGGCAAGCCTCTGTAGCCACCAAAAACCTCTCGGGACCCTGTTAGGCACCTCACGGGAGGGGAACCCTCACCGGTGGCCATCTTCATCATCCGGCGCTCTCCATGACGAGGAGGGAGTAGTTCACCCTCGGGGCTGAGGGTATGTACCAGTAGCTATGTGTTTGATCTCTTTCTCTCGTGTTCTTGATTTGGCACGATCTTGATGTATCGCGAGCTTTGCTATTATAGTTAGATCTTATGTTTCTTCTCCCCCTCTACTCTCTTGTAATGGATTGAGTTTTCCCTTTGAAGTTATCTTATCGGATTGAGTCTTTAATGATTTGAGAACACTTGATGTATGTCTTGCGTGGGATAACCGTGGTGACAATCGATTATTCTATTGATTCACTTGATGTATGTTTTGGTGATCAACTTGGGGGTTCCGCCCATGAACCTATGCATAGGGGTTGGCACACGTTTTTGTCTTGACTCTCTGGTAGAAACTTTGGGGCACTCTCTGAGGTTCTATGTGTTGGTTGAATAGATGAATCTGAGATTGTGTGATGCATATCGTATAATCATACCCACGGATACTTGAGGTGACATTGGAGTATCTAGGTGACATTAGGGTTTTGGTTGATGTGTGTCTTAAGGTGTTATTTTACTACAAACTCTAGGAATGTTTGTGACACTTATAGGAATAGCCCAATGGATTGATCGGAAAGAATAACTTTGAGGTGGCTTCGTACCCTACCATAATCTCTTCGTTTGTTCACCGCTATTAGTGACTTTGGAGTGACACTTTGTTGCATGTTGAGGGATTATTATATGATCCAATTATGTTATTATTGTTGAGAGAACTTGCAGTAGTGAAAGTATGAACCCTAGGCCATGTTTCCTAGCATTGCAATACCATTTACGCTCACTTTTACCACTTGTTACCTTGCTGTTTTTATATTTTCATATTACAAAAACCTATATCTACCATCCATATTGCACTTGTATCACCATCTCTTCACCGAACTAGTGCACCTATACAATTTATCATTTTATTGGGTGTGTTGGGGACACAAGAGACTCTTTGTTATTTGGTTGTAGGGTTATTTAAGAGAGACCATCTTCAACCTACTCCTCCCACGGATTGATAAACTTTAGGTCATCCACATGAGGGAAATTTGCTATTGTCCTACAAACCTCTGCACTTGGAGGCCCAACAACGTCTACAAGAAGAAGGTTGTGTAGTAGACATCAAGCAGTTTCTGGCGCTGTTGCCGGGGAGGTGAGTGCTTGAAGGTTTATCTTTAGATCTTGCAATCGAATCTTTTAGTTTCTTGTTTTATCACTAGTTTATATTATAAAAGAAAACTAAAAAATGGAATTAAGGGGGCCTCATACGCTTCATCTTTTTAATATCTTTCGTGAAAATGATGGGAAGGAAAATTGTGCCAAAGTCTTAGAAGAAGAATGCATTAAAATGTTTGGCACTAAATCTTTGAATGATGAGCATGATTGCAATGTTGTTAGTATGAATTCTTTGAATACCCATGATGCTAATGATATGCAAAGCCACAAGCTTGGGGATGCTATGTTTGATGAAAATGATATGTTTAGTCCCCCAAGTTTTGATGAGCGAATTTATTATGATGAAATCATGCCTCCTATTTATGATGATTATTGTGATGACACGTATGCTATAAAGAATAAATATAACCATGAAAATTGTCATCATGATTTTAATTTTCAATTGGATTATGCTTCACATGATAGTTATTCTGTTGAGTTTGCTCCCACTACTATTCACGAGGACAAATTTGCTTATGTGGAGAGTAATAAAATTTCTATGCTTGTAGATCATGAAAATAATGCTTTATGTGATGGTTATATTGTTGAATTCATGCTTGTAGGAATTGCAATAATATCAAGTTTCCTCTCTATGTGCTTAAAGTTTTGAAGTTATGCTTGTTTTGCCTTCCTGTGCTAGTTGATTATTGTTCCCATAAGTTGTTTGCTCACAAAATCCCTATGCATAGGAAGTGGGTTAGACTTAAATGTGCTAGTCATATTCTTCATGATGCTCTCTTTATGTTTCAATTCCTGTCTTTTATGTGAGCATCATTGAAATCATCATGCCTAGCTAGGGGCGTTAAATGTTAGCGCTTGTTGGGAGGCAACCCAACTTTATTTTAGTTTCTTGCTTTTTGGTTCTTTTTAGGAATAAATAATCTATCTAGACTCTGGTTAGATGTGGTTTTATGTTTTAATTAGTGTTTGTGCCAAGTAAGACCTATAGGATCTTCTTGGATGATAGTTATTTGATCTTGCTGAAAATTCCAGAAACTTTCTGTTCACGAAAACAATTGCTAAAATCACCAGAACGTGATAAAATACTGATTCGAATTGCAGCAGATCAATAATCAAATTATCTAGGTCTTCCTATTTTGGTAGAAGTTTTTGAGTTCCATAAGTTTGCGTTAGTTACAGATTACTACAGACTGTTCTATTTTTGACAGATTCTGTTTTTCGTGTGTTGTTTGCTTATTTTGATGAATCTATGGCTAGTAAAATAGTTTATAAACCATAGAGAAGTTGGAATACAGTAGATTCAACACCAATACAAATAAAGAATGAGTTCATTACAGTACCTTGAAGTGGTGTTTTGTTTTCTTTTGCTAACGGAGCTCACGAGATCTTACATTAAGTTTTGTGTTGTGAAGTTTTCAAGTTTTGGGTAAACATTCGATGGACTATGGAATAAGGAGTGGAAAGAGCCTAAGCTTGGGGATGCCCAAGGCACCCCAAGGTAATATTCAAGGACAACCAAGAGCTTAAGCTTGGGGATGCCCCGGATGGCATCCCTCTTTAAATCTTCGTTCATCGGTAACTTTACTTGGAGCTATATTTTTATTCACCACATGATATATGTTTTGCTTGGAGCGTCATTTTATTTTCTTTTGTTTTGCTTGATTTTATTTATAATAACGTTTTGCATCTCTATTTTCAATAAAAATGTCAAGGATAGCCTTTACCATGCTTATTTTGCAAGTATACATGTTGCTGTTTCAAAACAGAAAGTTTACCGCTGTTGCAAAAATTCCTTAGAAAAGTCAGAATGTGATAAAATGTTGAAACCTTTTGCATAATAAGCTCTGATAAATTTACTACAGTGGGAATGTTCTTTCATAATTTTTGGAGTTAGGGAAGTATGATGAATCTTGCATTCTTTACAGACTGTACTGTTTTGGCAGATTGCTGTTGTGTTTGCATATGTTTGCTTGTTTAATGATTATATTTGAGGATAGGACTATTAAATATGCAGAGGCATTTAGTATTCAATGTTTAATAATAATTTTAGTGATTTTCTACAGTAGAGTATGATAAGGTTTTTGCATTGGTTTATACTAACTTATCTCACGAGTTGTTGTTGAGTTTGGTGTGGATGAAGCTTTCGAGATTTAGGAAACCGTGATATGAGAGGACTTAAGGAGACACAAAAGCTCAAGCTTGGGGATGCCCAAGGCACCCCAAGATAATATTTCAAGAAGTCTCAAGCATCTAAGCTTGGGGATGTCCCGGTAGGCATCCCACCTTTCTTCTTCAACAATTATCGGTTAGTATCGGTTGAGCCTAAGTTTTTGCTTCTTCACATGATGAGTGCTATCCTTGAAATGTAGTTTTATTTTGTTTTGCTTGTTGTTTGAATAATATCCCTAGATCTGAAATTCTTAAATGAGAGAGAGTCTTCACATAGCTACATAATTATTTAACTACTCATTGATCTTCACTTATATCTTTTTGGAGTAGTTTGTTATTTACTCGTGTGCTTAACTTATATCCTATGAGTAAATCGTTGAATGATTTTAATGTCATAAATCTGAAATTTTATATGTTTCATATGCCTTTCCCATGGGGAGTAATACCTTCACATATAAGAAGTGGAGGTGGTAAATTTTTTGAAGGTTAGCAAGCATTGTATTGGTCACTTGAACAATTCATGAAAGAATATTGAAGGAAGAGAGATTTCACATATAAATATACTATCTTGGACATCTTCTATGGTTGTGAGCCCCATTAATTATTTTCAAACCTGAGCAAATTAGTTGAAGTTGGACAAGGAAGACAACATAATGAGTTATGCTTGGGTATATTTGTATAGAAGTTATATTGTTATGGATCCTCTAACATGTGGTGCTTGCTATTTAGAATCCTTTGCTAGCCAAAATATCTGTACTAAGCGGGAATACTGCTTGTGCATCCAAATTCCTTGAACCAAGTTTATTCCATGAGTGTCCACCATATCTACCTATATGCGGTATTTACCTGCCGTTCCAAGTAAATTTGCATGTGCCAAACTCTAAACCTTCAAATAATAATCTGTTTTGTATGCCCGAATCGCTCATGTAGCAACTAGGGTCTGTTAGTATCTTCCAGGCTAGGTGGGTTATTCTCATGATGAGTGGACTCCGCTCATCATTCACGAGAAAATGGCTGGTAACTGGGATGCCCAGTCCTATGATCAAAAGATCAAAAACAAATTCGCAAATAATTTAAACAAAACTCCCCCAGGAATGTTGATAGTTGGACGGCACCCGTTGTTTCGGACAAGCTGTGGAATGTGAATGTTGGTGGAGGGGGAGTAATAACTTTACCTTTCTGCATGGGAACCGCCTATAATGTATGTAGTATGGAAGATATTGGGAACTCTTGGTTGTTATGTTGACAATGAAAGCATACCTCTCAAAATTATTTTCATCTCTATTTTAGCTTCGAGCTCTGGCACCTCTGCAAATCCCTACTTCCCTCTGCGAAGGGCCTATCTTTTACTTTTATGCAAGAGTCAGTAGTATTCCTTCTCATTCCAACGTACTCTTTAGTTGGCAAGCATCATGTGATGGAAAGATCTAAGCATATATGGCCATTCAAATATATTTGAGCATGAATTATTACTGATGACATTACCCTTGAGGTAAAAGGTTGGGAGGCGAAACATTAAGCCCCTATCTTTATGCGTGTTCGATGAATACTATTTGTTCTAAAAATATGCTTTGAGTGGTAGCAATCATGGAAGACTAAATGATAGTTGAGTATGTGAAGTTTGCTGAATCAAAGCTCTGACATAGACTCTTCCTGAAAGTAAGATGAATTGTAATTGTTTGATGACTAATAGCACGGTTTATTAGTTTTCAAGGAAGTTTATGATCTATACTTTAACATGTGAATAGTTTGTTACTTGAGCATGAAAATTTCTATGAGTTGAGCTACTGTTATGACATATGATGATGCTAGAGAAGGTACTTGAAATTATCATTGATCAAACTTGTGCACCTACTAGCATTCAGACTTCATAAATTATTTCTTTTATCATTTACCTACTCGAGGACGAGCAGGAATTAAGCTTGGGGATGCTGATACGTCTCCAACATATCTATAATTTATCAAGTATTCATGCTATTATATTATCCATCTAGGATGTTTTATATGCATTTATATGCTATTTTATATGATTTTTGGGACTAACCTATTAACCTAGAGCCCAGTGCCAGTGATAGTTTCTGTTTTTTTCCTTGTTTTTGAGTTTTACAGAAAAGGAATACCAAACAGAGTCCAATTGACGTGCCAATTTTTTATGATTTTTTCTGGACCAAAAGAAGCCTGTAGCGACCAGACCCGAATGGATCTAGTGCTCTGTCCTCAGTGTCATCCCTGGATCAGTAATGCTGACACCACACAGTACTTCGAAGGATTTATAGCAGAGTAGCAATCACACACTTATTACATCGTTGTCCACAAGGGAACTTAATACAATAATATGGCTTAAGGCCATCTAATAATAACAATGGAAGGCTTGGAAGACAAGTGAGTCCATCAACTCCATCGGCATCACCGAGTATAGAACCACGACCTAACACCTTACTCGTTGTCCGAAAAGTCTGCAAGCGTGAAAGTTGCAGCCCGAAAACGGGTCAAGACATGGAATATGCAATGTAACACATAGAGAACAATGAAGCAACAAGCCTATACTACATGCATATATGGCTGGTGGTAAGGCTCTACGGTTACATTTTTGCATAAAGCTGGTTTTTTCCTACATCAAAGGAATAATTTTATTTAACTATCATGGTGGTTGTTAAACAATTAGAATGGTTGACAGCATCCTCAATCCCAATTAAAAGTACTCATTAAAACCCAATAACTTTATTATTAGAAGTAACATGTTGAGATTCACATGATATTCAAGTACTAGATACTCAAGATCTGTCCATAACCGGGGACACGGCTAATCATGATTAGTTTATACACTCTGCAGAGGTTTGCGCATTTCCCCACAAGACTCGATCGCCTCCGTTTGGTTCTCGCACTACATGGTGTTTGAGAGACGGATGACCGAGACACAGTTTTTCAGAAGCGCTAGCACCTTAGTTGTGGGTAGACCGGTACACCTACTTTCCCCTACATCTGCTACTCTACCCGTAAGAGTTCGCACAACTTAGTCAACTATGCCAGAGCCCATAATTGGCTTGTGGCTGCACACGGAAGTTTCTAGTTTGAATAATCTTATGATCCCTTAGAGCCCGGGTGGCGGTCCGAAGAAATACTGAGCAAGTCTGATAGAAACCAGGTGCCTCAATCCACCCAGATGTGTGTTTAGGTTGCCACCTTAAATAAACCATTAAATAACAATCTCACATCTGTCATGGATATTCACTCAAACCCAATCCACGTCTACGAGCATAGCATGGCGTAATAAGCAAACGTAGAAGTAACTCCCAAGGGTTTGATAAGTAAAACAGTAATAGGTACTACCTCAATCTACTTCCCATCCCACAATTTAATTAGATCCTAATCATGCATGTGTTTGAGGGTTGATCTAATGCATTAAACTGGGTAGTAGAAAAGTATGTTCAATGTGTTACTTGCCTTGGCGATGATCCGCGAGTCCTAAAGATTCAAGTAACAAGCGGCAAGACTCGGTGATCTAACGCAGACAAACAACAAGCATACAATAAGTACTCATCTAATGCACGGGAAATCTCGAATAAAAGATCTAACCAGATAGTTCAACTTAAGAACCCTGGTTGCAAAAGAATCGAATCAAATAAAGCATCGAAAGTCGGAACTCGAGAGAGAACGACTCGGTTTAGCAATCTGAAATTAAGTCAAAATTTTACAGTAGCAAAACTCTGTGTAAGTAGGTTAGTCGAACGGCGGTTTCATAACGAAACTCCAGGCGCTTTAATCACCTTATTCCTATAAACGAGCATGATATAAAACAGATTTGAAAATCGGATCAGAAATCGAATCTGAAAAATAATGGATTAAATCTGATTTAAAAGAAAACGACGAACGGATTAAATAACGGACGTTCGTTAACAGAACTAATCCAACGAACACGTTCATTGAAACGAACGGGTCGGTGAACGTTCACTAAATAAGAAAACCGAAAAAATAAAAACCATCTAGGTTTTAAAAACCGAACATCTTAAAAATCGGACCGGTTTTCTAGGGAAAACCGGATCGGATCGGGACGGCGGCGAGGGGCTACCTCCGGCGGCTCTTCGCCGGCGGGGCTCGGGCTCCGGGTGGTTCGGGTCGGGAGGCGGCGAGGGCTCCGGGGTCCGCGACGGCGGGAACGGGCGGCCTCGGCGGGCGGCTCGGCTTTGGGGGCGGGCGGGCGGCGGGGCGGGTTGAGGAGAGGAGGGGGCGGCGGGTTAAATAGGAGGGCGCCGGGTGGCTTGGGGAGGGGCAAGCCGGGAAGGCGGCGGCGGGCTGCCCCCGAGCGGGACTCGGTGGCGGCGAGCGGGAGATCCAGGGAGGGAGAGGAGGTGGGCCGGGCGCTGGCAAGCCGGGCTGGGCCTTGGCCTGTGGGGGCGCCGGGTTTTAAAAAAAAAAAACAAAACGGATTAAAAGAAATACCAAAGCGAACTCGATTTTAATAAAATTAATTTTCCCGACTCCTAAAAATGAGTCGAACAAAATGAACTTTAAAACGGCAAACATGCATATATTTTTAAAATGCTCATTTTTGCCTAAGCAAAATAAATCTTCCAAAACCAAATTTTTGATTTATTTATAATATCTTCATTTTTCCTAAATATTGGGAAAGTCATATTATTCCCTCTCTTAAGTTTTTTTTTATAGGAAAACTTTATGAAGATAATTAAATAAATCCAATGATCCTATTTTCAAAATTTGAGAAATCCCAAATATGAAAATAATGAAACTTCCAACTCTCTCCGAGGGTCCTTGAGTTGCGTGAAATTTTCTAGGATCGGAAAATGCGAGAAAAATATGATATGCATGATGACCTAATGTATAACATTCCAAATTGAAAATTTGGGATGTTACAAACCTACCCCCTTAAGATGAATCTCGCCCTCGAGATTCGGGTTGGTTAGAAAATAGGTGAGGGTGGTCCTTGAGCAAAACTTCCTCTCTTTCCCAGGTGGCTTCATCCTCAGTGTGGTGGCTCCACTGAACTTTGCAAAACTTGATAACCTTGCTGCGGGTAACTCTGCTGGCATAATCGAGAATCTTAATCGGTTTTTCCTCATAGGTCAAGTCATCCTTCAACTGAATTGCTTCCAGTGGCACTGTGTCTCTTAACGGTACCTCTGCTATCTCGGGGTGACATTTCTTCAACTGAGAAACATGGAATACATCATGAACTCCTGACAGTCCTTCTGGTAATTCCAACTTATAAGCAACTTCTCCCATGCGTTGCAAAAATCTTATACGGTCCAACGAAACGGGTGCTAACTTTCCTTTAACTCCAAAACGTTTAACTCCTCAAGTGGGGATACTCGAGATATACTCTCTCCAACTTCATACTCAATCGCTGGCGCTTTGAATCGGCATAGCTCTTTTATGTCCGGACTGGGCTACCTTGAGCCTGTCTCGAATCAACTTAACTTTCTGCTCAGACTCCTTAATCAAATCTGGTCCAAACAACCGACGATCTCCGGTTTAGTCCCATAACAACGGTGTCCTGCACCTTCTTCCATACAAAGCCTCGAAAGGTGCCATCTTCAAGCTGGTTTGGTAACTGTTGTTGTAGGAAAATTCTGCATACGGCAAATTGTCATCCCGGCTAGATCCATAATCTAGGGCACAAGCTCTCAAAGATGTCCTCCAAAATCTGATTGACTCTCTCGGTGCATCCATCGATTACGTGGGTGGAAAACATCTTGAACTCCAATCGGGTTCCCAATGTTTCGTGCAACCGGTTCCAAAATTTCGAGGTAAACCGGGTTCCTCTATCTCGATACGATGCTCCTCGGAACTCCGTGTAAACACACAATTCTGGTCATGTATATCTTTGCCAACTTAGCAATCGCTATAGGTGGTCTTGATCGAATAAAATGAGCTACCTTTGTTAAACGGTCGACTATAACCCAAATCGAGTCATATCCTGAACGAGTCTTTGGCAATCCTGTGATAAAATCCATGCCTAGTTTATCCCACTTCATTCGGGTATCGGCAATGGTTGTAACAATCCTCTGGCTTCGATGTTACGCCTTTACTTTCGACATACATCGCAAACTGCTACATACTCCGCAATATCCTTCTTCATTCCGGTCCACCAGAAAGTATTCTTCAAATCCAAGTACATCTTGGTATTTCCTGGGTGAATCGAATAGGGTGAATCATGAAGTTCTTGTAAAATCAACTTCACGATCTACGGGTCATTGGGCACATAAACACGGTCTTCAAACCATAGGGTATCGTGCTCATCCTCACGAAATCCTTTAGCTTTTCCTTTGCTCATTTTCTCCTTTATAGAGGCAACTTCCTTATACGCCTTTTGGGCTTCTCTCGATTTTGTTCATCGGTGTCGATCGAATCTCCAATCTTGCTACATAGCCTCTCGGAACTATTTCCAAACATAGCTCTCGAAGGTCCTCGGCTAACTCATTGGGTATTCCTCCCATCATTAGGGTATTGACGTGGCTCTTACGGCTCAATGCGTCTGCTACGACATTAGCCTTCCGAGGGTGATACTGCAATCTCATGTCATAATCCTTGATAAGCTCTAACCATCTCCTTTGTCCGAGATTCAATTCCTACGTGTGAAAATGTACTTCAAACTCTTGTGATCCGTATATACTTCACAATGATTTCCAATGAGAAAATGTCTCCACGTCTTCGTGGCATGCACAACGGCTGCTAACTCCAAATCATGAGTGGCATAATTCAACTCATGGGGCTTAAGTTGTCGTGAAGCATCTGAAACAACTCTTCCTTCCTGCATAAGCACTTGCTCCAAGTCCTCGGCGTGAAGCGCCGTAATACACCTCATAATCCTTAGTCCGATGCGGCAATATCAAGACCGGTGAGGTGACCAATCTTTCTTCAACTCCTGAAAACTTGCCTCACAGTCCTCAGTCCATATAAATTTGTTTTCCTTCTTCAACAATTCTGTCATAGGCTTAGCAATCCTTGAGAAATTCTCAATGAACCTTCGGTAGTATCCTGCGAGTCCAAGGAAACTTCGAATCTCTCCAACTGTCGTTGGTGCTTCCCATTTGGTTACGGTCTCAACTTTTGTGGGGTCAACTGCTATCCCTTCTCCGGATATAACATGTCCGAGAAATCCAACTTCCTTTAGCCAAAACTCACATTTGTTGAACTTGGCATACAACCTGGTGTTCCCTCGGTTTCTCCAAAACCAATCGCAAATGTTCCTTGTGTTCCTCTTCATTCTTTGAGAAAATCAAAATGTCATCAATGAACACCACGATTTAACTTATCCAAAAACTCCATAAACACTTTGTTCATCAGGTTCATGAAATAGGCTGGTGCGTTAGTCAGTCCAAATGACATAACGGTATACTCAGATAGTCCATATCTCGTGGTAAATGCTGTCTTGGGTATGTCCTGCTCCCGAATCTTCAATCGATGGTACCCTGATCGCAAGTCGATCTTGGAAAACACCTTGGCTCCTTGCAAGCGATCAAATAGATCATTTATCATAGGTAGTGGGTACTTGTTCTTGATTGTTACTTCATTCAATCCACGATAATCAACAACCATTCTTAACGATCCATCCTTCTTCTCAACTAGCAAAGCGGGTGATCCCCAAGGTGAAGAACTTGGGCGTATAAAACCTTTATCCAATAGTTCCTTAATCGCTTCTTGATTTCCGCCAAATCCTGTCTTTGGCATCCTATATGGTCGCTTCGATATTGGGCCTGTTCTCGCAAAAGTTCTATCAAAACTCAATGTCTCTATCCGTGGCATTCCTGGCAACTCTTCCGGAAATACATCAGGAAAATCCTTCACCACTGGCACTTCTTCCTGCACCACTCCTGATAGGCAATTAACTTGCGCTCTTCTCGGCTCGTGCCGTGATACATACTTAATCCTTCTTCCTCCTTGGCGTAAATTGCGAAACTCACGCTTCTTCATGGCCATAGCTCCTTTGAAACATGGGCGGTCTAAAAGCTTGCTGAAATTGATCCCATGTGGCGGTGTCTACAGTGGTAAGTGGTTGTGAAATTCTCCCACCATCTTCTGCGGGTCCTTCAAGCTGATGTGCTGCAAACTTCACTCTTTCTCCATCCGTGCATCCTGCAGTGGTCAGCTCCCTTCCTATCTTGCGGAGCCAGTCATCTGCTACAATCGGCTCGGTGCTACTGGAATACACCGGCGGGTTTAGTCTAAGGAAACGAGTCAGATGATCCGCAGGTGGTGGTGGCGGTGGGTTGTTGTTGTTGTGGTTGCCCTGGTTCTGCACCAATGTTTGAATCAGGGTATTCTGCTGCTGGATCAGTTGGGTGATCTCTGGCGGGAAAACAAATCCGGGGTCGCGTCTCGGAGGCATCTGATGGGTTTAGAAAAGATGAGAATTTAGAAAAGAATGAGGTCTAAGGGGAATCACTACCCAAATGCACATGAGCAAATACACACAAAATCACTTCATTCAATCAAACAAAGGCTTACAACGATCTAACTATCGCAAAAGTGCGTGTACTATAATGTTTACATGGAGGAATACTACTAATATGTGGGGAATTCTACTAATTTGAACCGGTGGAAGACTCCATAATATCTGCTCCACTTCGTCTTCAAAGTCGGGTTCACTTGGATCCGAATCGGTGTCGTCGATGTTGATGTAGTCGCTGGGCAATCGACATACTGGTCTTCATTCCTCGAGCGCCAACTTCTTCTTCAGTTCTTCAATCTCGTACTTAAGATCGTTATTATGTCTTGCCGTAGCTACGATCTCGGCCCATATAGTCCTTGCGAGTTGTCTTTAGTTCTTCTTCAAGTTCGATGATCCTTCCCTTTGCATTCTGCAACTCCAACATATCATTGCACATCCGGTTCTCCTGGCGTCGAATATCTGGTTTAACTCTGGATGAATGCTGCAATGGATCTATCCTACTTGGTGCTGACGACGTCGAATTGGTGATCTCGGCGTCCGCAAATCTGGTAGATTGTGTCGTTGAGGTTTTCTTGATTATCTTCTCCATTGCGTCCCATGTTGATGTGAGCTGCCATGCTCTTTCCGGACTCCAAGTTGGTGCAATGAAAACACTATCTATAGGCTTGGTGATTGGGGCGAATGTCCTTCTGGAACGTGAGCGTGAATCTTCCAACGCTCCTCTTCGTGCAGAGTGGCGTTGAAAGTCCGGTGAAGCTTGGTAGTCCAATGTTCGGTACTTGGTAACTTCCTTCAAGTGAAATCCAAAAGGTGTGCCTTCATCCGGTTGGGTGTACTTGATCTTCGGCCCTTCATCCTAAAGAGAGTAGAAAAGATGAGGAGTTAGAAAATGGGAAGAGAATAGTGATCTATGGTTTTATCTTAGTGGTCGTGTCCTACAACAGTCGTGTGCTCGATACCATTCTCTCATGGCGACCAGACCGAATGGATCTAGTGCTCTATGCTCGGTGTCATCCTCGGATCAGTAATTTCGACACCACACAAGATTTCAAGGATTTATAGCAGAGTAGCAATCACGCACTTATTACATCGTTGTCCACAAGGGAACTTAATACAATAATATGGCTTAAGGCCATCTAATAATAACAGCGGAAGGCTTGGAAGACAAGTGAGTCCATCAACTCCATCGGCATCATCGAGTATAGAACCACGACCTAACACCTTACTCGTCGTTCAAAAAAGTCTGCAGAACGTGAAAGTTGCAGCCAAAACGGGTCAACACATGGAATATGCCGGCAATGTAACACATAGAGAACAATGAAGCAACAAGCCTATACTACATGCATATATGGCTGGTGGTAAGGCTCTACGGTTACATTTTTGCATAAAGCTGGTTTTTCCCTACATCAAAGGAATAATTTTATTTAACTATCATGGTGGTTGTTAAACATTGAGAATGGTTGACTTCATCCTCAATCCCAATTAAAAGTACTCATTAAAACCCAATAACTTTATTATTAGAAGTAACATGTTGAGATTCACATGATATTCAAGTACTAGATACTCAAGATCTGTCCATAACCGGGGACACGGCTAATCATGATTAGTTTATACACTCTGCAGAGGTTTGCGCACTTTTCCCCACAAGACTCGATCGCCTCCGTTTGGTTCTCGCACTACATGGTGTTTGAGAGACGGATGACCGAGACACAGTCTTTCGTAAGCGCTTAGCACCTTACTTGTGGGTAGACCGGTACACCTACTTTCCCCTACATCCGCTAGTCTACCCGTAAGAGTTCGCACAACTTAGTCAACTATGCCAGAGCCCATAATTGGCTTGTGGCTGCACACGGAAGTTTCTAGTTTGAATAATCTTATGATCCCTTAGAGCACAGGTGGCGGTCCGAAGAAATACAGGCAAGTCTGATAGAAACCAGTGCCTCAATCCACCTAGATGTGTGTTTAGGTTGCCACCTTAAATAAACCATTAAATAACAATCTCACATCTGTCATGGATATTCACTCAAACCCAATCCACGTCTCACGAGCATAGCATGGCGTAATAAGCAAACGAGAAGTAACTCCCAAGGGTTTGATAAGTAAAACAGGTAATAGGTACTACCTCAATCTACTTCCCATCCCACAATTTAATTAGATCCTAAACATGCAAGTGTTTGAGGGTTGATCTAATGCATAAAACTGGGTAGTAGAAAAGTATGATCAAAGTGTTACTTGCCTTGCTGATGATCCGCGAGTCCTAAAGATTCGAAGTAACAAGCGGCGCACTCCGGGTGATCTAACGCAGACAAACAACAAGCATACAATAAGTACTCATCTAATGCACAGGGAAATCTCGAATAAAAGATCTAACCAGATAGTTCAACTTAAGAACCACAGTTGCAAAAGAATCGAATCAAATAAAGCATCGAAAGTCGGAACTCGAGAGAGAACGACTCGGTTTAGCAATCTGAAATTAAGTCAAAATTTTACAGTAGCAAAACTCTGTGTAAGTAGGTTAGTCGGAACGGCGGTTTCATAATGAAACTCCAGCGCTTGAATCACCTGATTAGATAAACGAGCAAGAAATAAAACAGATTTGAAAATCGGATCGTAAATCGAATCAAAAATAATGGATTAAATCCGATTTAAAAGAAAACGACGAATGGATTAAATAACGGACGTTCATTAACAGAACTAATCCAACGGACACGTTCATTGAAACGAACGGGTCGGTGAACGTTCACTAAATAAGAAAACCGAAAAATAAAAAAACCATCTAGGTTTAAAAAAAAAACCGAACATCTTAAAAAAAACCGGACCGGGTTTTCTAGGGAAAACCGGATCGGATCGGGCGGCGGCGAGGCTACCTCCGCGGCTCTTCGCCGGGGCTCGTGGGCTCGGGTGGTTCAAGGGTCGGGAGGGCGGCGAGGGGCTCCGAGGTCCGCGACGGCGGGAATGGCGGCGGCGTCCTCGGCGGGCGGCGGCGGCTCGGCTTTGGGGCGGGCGGGCGGTTGAGGGAGAGGAGGGGGGGCGGCGGGTTAAATAGGAGGTGGCTTGGGAGGGCAAGCCGGGGGAAGGCGGCGGGCGGCAAGGCTGCCCCGAGCGGGACTCGGCGGCGGCGGGCGAAGGGAGATCGCTGGAGGGAGAGGGAGGTGGGCCGGGCTCAAGGCCGGGCCTTGGCCTGTGGGGGCGCTGGTTTTTTTAAACAAAACAAAACGGATTAAAAAAAATATCAAACGAACTCCGATTTTAATAAAATTAATTTCCCCGACTCCTAAAAATGAGTCGAACAAAATGAACTTTTAAAAACGGCAAACATGCATAAATTTTTAAAATGCTCATTTTTGCCTAAGCAAAATAAATCTTCCAAAACCAAATTTTGATTTATTTATAATATCTTCATTTTTCCTAAATATTGGGAAAGTCATATTATTCCCTCTCTTAAGTTTTTTATAGGAAAACTTTATGAAGATAATTAAATAAATCCAATGATCCTATTTTCAAAATTTGAGAAATCCCAAATATGAAAATAATGAAACTTCCAACTCTCTCCGAGGGTCCTTGAGTTGCGTGAAATTTTCTAGGATCGGAAAATGCGAGAAAAATATGATATGCATGATGACCTAATGTATAACATTCCAAATTGTAAATTTGGGATGTTACAAAGCCCCCGGAGTAAAAGAGTTGGGCCAGGAGAGTCCCGGGCTGCCCACGAGGGTGGGGGCGCGCCCACCCCCCTGGGTGTGGGCCCCTGCCTCTGGACAACCCGGAGACCCCCCTGACGTGAGACCTATGCCAAAAATTCCTATAAATACTGAAACCTCTAGAAAACAGAATAGATCTGGAGTTCCGCCGCCGCAAGCCTCTGTAGCCACCAAAAACCTCTCGGGACCTGTTCGGCACCTGCTTGGGAGGGAACCCTCACCGTGGCCATCTTCATCCCGGCGCTCTCCATGACGAGGAGGAAGTAGTTCACCCTCGGGGCTGAGGGTATGTACCAGTAGCTATGTGTTTGATCTCTCTCTCTCTCTCTCTCTCTCTCTCTCTCTCTCGTTCTTGATTTGGCACGATCTTGATGTATCGCGAGATTTGCTATTATAGTTGGATCTTATGTTTCTTCTCCACCTCTACTCTCTTGTAATGGATTGAGTTTTCCCTTTGAAGTTATCTTATCGGATTGAGTCTTTAATGATTTGAGAACACTTGATGTATGTCTTGCGTGGGATAACCGTGGTGACAATGGGTTATTCTATTGATTCACTTGATGTATGTTTTGGTGATCAACTTGCGGGTTCCGCCCATGAACCTATGCATAGGGGTTGGCACATTTTCGTCTTGACTCTCCGGTAAAAACTTTGGGGCACTCTTTGAGGTTCTATGTGTTGGTTGAATAGATGAATCTGAGATTGTGTGATGCATATCGTATAATCATACCCACAGATACTTGAGGTGACATTGGAGTATCTAGGTGACATTAGGGTTTTGGTTGATGTGTGTCTTAAGGTGTTATTTTACTACGAACTCTAGGGCTGATTGATCAGAAAGAATAACTTTGAGGTGGTTTCGTACCCTACCATAATCTCTTCGTTTGTTCACCGCTATTAGTGACTTTGGAGTGACTCTTTGTTGCATGTTGAGGGATTATTATATGATCCAATTATGTTATTATTGTTGAGAGAACTTGCACTAGTGAAAGTATGAACCCTAGGCCTTGTTTCCTAGCATTGCAATACCATTTACGCTCACTTTTACCACTTGTTACCTTGCTGTTTTTATATTTTCAGATTACAAAACCTATATCATCTCTTCGCCGAACTAGTGCACCTATACAATTTACCATTGTATTGGGTGTGTTGGGGACACAAGAGACTCTTTGTTATTTGGTTGCAGGGTTGTTTGAGAGAGACCATCTTCAACCTACGCCTCCCACGGATTGATAAACCTTAGGTCATCCACTTGAGGGAAATTTGCTACTGTCCTACAAACCTCTGCACTTGGAGGCCCAACAACGTCTACAAGAAGAAGGTTGTGTAGTAGACATACCGTACGTATGCGCGAGTAGGCATTCGAGATCCCGCCCGTATGTACATATGTTGATGTATTTTTTGGCATCTTGTTGTACGTATGTGTACACAGTTTAGAAGGGACTGCCTGAACTACTACGTCCGGGGCATGCCGAGTCTTCCTCCGCCGCCAACTTGAGGTCGTCTACTACTACACGTGCCACTGTTTGCTCGGCCACGGTTCATTGTTGCAGAGAGACCGATCGACCAGTATGTATGTACATGTTCGCGACAACACTACGTACGCTTCGACTGGGTGGGTCCCAGTTATCAGGGAGGATAAGTATGCACTTCCTTGTGTGCGAAGGTATAGCTGGTGGGTCCCGGCTGTCAGGGGGAGGAATCATTTTTATTTTGCGAGTAATAAGGAGGCACTTCCTTGGTTTCGAATATGTAGCTGGTGGGTCCAGCTGTCAGCCTCACATCCTAAAGTTCACTTCTGATGGCTGTCGTTCGTTGACCTCGTTGACCACGAGGCGCCGAGAGCATCTAGGCGGTGGACAGCGGTGAGGCATAGGAAGGGAACGACGAGGAGCCAGAGAAGACGAGGCGGGTGCATGCCCACGTGGAGGGGAGTACGAGGGTTCACTGGTTCGGTTGTGGCGTAAGTCCGCCGTCGCTAGAGAATAACAAGGGGTGTGGATGAGTAGAGGGAAGGTCTGGCCAGTCGTAGGATGGTCGGTCCGTGAGGCCTGCGCGGCAGCACAGCCGACCACGGGAGGCTGGAGCAGGCGGTACGACGGGCCTGGTTTGGGCGACTAGAGCAAGAAGACCAGAGGTTGAAGACGTAGCACGACCGTTGATTTAACATCCAATGGCTAGTGCAGCTAGAATCGTTTTGACTAAGTTGACAAAGCCCGTACGCGTCAACTTAGTTGGCCCACAAGTCAGCCTCCAAATCTGGCGGGTCCCAGCTAGCAGGGGGGATCTTTTTTTGCTCATTTAAGGTGGCACTTCCTTGCGTGCGAAGATGTTTTCTGGGTTTTTTAATTTCTTCTTTTTCGAGTTAGAATAAAAAGAAAAGAATTTAGCATCTTTTGTACAATCTATATTTTTGAGAAATGGATCATAATAAAGCCAGTGGGTCCCAGCTGTCAGGGAGAGGTAACTTTTTTCCACATAATAAAGGAAACACTTCACTACGTGCGAAGATGTAGCTGGTGGTTCAAACCTGTCAGGGGGAGAAATCATTTGTTTTCAGATAATAAGGATGGACTTGCTCGCGTGCGGCCATGGGCCGTGCGGGTCCCTACTATCGGCCACTCCATGTTCATGCCTCTTTCGATGGCTGTTGTTTGTTGACAAAGTTGACCACGCCGCGCCGAGAGAACCAACGCGATGGACGATGGCGATGCCTAGGAAGGGAACGACTCAGAGCCGACGAAGACACATCAGTGGATGCCCATGCGGAGGGGAGTACGAGGGTTCACTGGTTTGGCTGCGGTGTGAGACTGTCGTCGCCGGAGAATAACAGGAGGTGTTGGTGAGTAGAGAATGGCCTGGACGGCGATGGGAGTAGGGTGGGCCGATGAGGCCTGCGCGGCAGCACAACCGACCACGAGAGATGGTAGCAGGCGTTACCGCCGGCGGTGGTTTGGGCGGCTGAAGCACGAATATCCGAGATTGAAGAACCACCACAACTGTTAGATGGACATCCAACGACCACTGCTAATAGAATCATGTGTTGACTATAAGTTGAGAAAGCCTTGCGTAAGCGTCAACTTAGTAGGCCCACAAGTGACCATCACATCTGTGGCAGAGAACATATAGCCCATTTGTGATTTGTTATAATGTACGACCCATTTTTTAATTCTAATGGAATTTACTAAGCCCATTTACTATTTGTTAAAATTACAACCCATTTTCTAGCTAGGACTTTGTTAATAATTTCAGGCAACCGCTCAAAAAAATTCTACAAAATTTCCAACATTTTGATGGGATCCGAAATATTTTTTAACCCGAAGAGTCAGATTAAATATAATTTCAAAATAAATTTGTATTAGGTAAAAATCCAACGAAATTTTGCGTGAGCAACAAGGAATGAAATTAAAAAATGTAACCTTTTTTAGAAGAATTAAAAAATATACCTGTTCGGTGTGTTTTTTTATATTCACAGCCAATTTTTTTAATTACAACCCATTTATTATTTCTTAAAGCCCATTTTCTTGGCAAGTCTAATGCGGCCCGGAGAATAACAAGTTGACCTGGGTTGGGTATTCTGCAAAAAAAGAATAGCTGGGCTAGTCATTTTCACATTTAAATATTAATATCTAGGCTGGATATTTGGTCGACATAAAATAATAGCCTTGGCCAGACGGGCCACAGCCCGCCCAGTTGATACCCTGGTGAACAACAACAAAAACATCGCTCAAGAAAAACTCTGCTCATACCTCAAAAACACAAATACTGCTCGAGCTGCTGGGTCCCATCTGTCAGCCGCTCCTTGTGCAATTCTCTCGTTTATTGACTATATAGGTTGACAATGGTGTGGGACCGTGATATCAGGAAAAAAATTATAGTTGTATATACTAATAAGGAGGCACTTGCGTATGTGCGGCTATGGCCCTGGTGGGATCCACTGTCATCCTCTCTAATTAAAGTCATCTCCTGGTTCCTCATGTTCGTTGACCACGTTGACAACGCGAGACGGCAGCGCCACGGTGAGCGCAACAACTCGAAGGACGACGGAGAGCGCCTCGCGGGCCCTACGATTGGTCTGATACAGTGCCCGCTGCTCATTCAGGAAGCCAGGATCATAGGGCCACATGTCCGTGACGGCACTGTCATTCGCTTATTCGTCGGCGATTCGTCCTTCCACGCGTCGGTGCTCGTTGTGGAGACGGAGGTTGCAGCACAGGTCCTCCCGCGCTGTTAGCTCTTCCGCCATTAGGGAGTCGAACTGCGGCCGCACCTGCTCGATGGTGAACACGGCATGAACCGACTTAGGCGGTGGTGCCGACTCTTGGTCGAAAGCCACGTCCATCTGTCGCCGCTCAGCTCGGCGAGCTTGCTCGCGAGCCAGTATGTCCGGTTGGTGGACCGGACCGCTGCCAAGCACGAGTCTGACCGCCCTGGCCTACCCAGACCGCCTCCCTCGCCCGCACATGCTTTCCGCCTGAAACGGTCAGCGCCGGCAGTGCCGCTTCCCGGTGCAGGCGATTGCTCCGCATTCAAACAACACAAGTGTCGTTCGTCCGTCCGTCTCCCACCCACATTAATGATACGCGGTTGCCGAGGCGGCTACTCCAACGCCACCCGTCCGTCCCTCTGCCGCCCACCTTTGCTATATAAACTCTTGCGCCAACCATAGCCGCAGTTAGTCATCCTCCTCCGTTCCCTTTCTCCTGTACACACCACTACTACAAACCATGGCTTCCTCACGCTCCAGCGCTCTTTGGGACGGGCGGACGACGGACCAGAAGGAGATGGCAGCCATTGCTGCCGACTGGCTGGCAGGCAGCCGGAGGACGACGATGTCCCAATGGATAACCTGGTAGTCGATGATCCGGCGCCAACCCCCTCCTCCGCGCCATCCTCACCGGTGCATTGCACCATGACCATCGGCGAGGTCCGTGCCCAATACATGGACACTGTGAGGCAGAAGCGTGAGGAGAAGTTCCAGGAGGCGCAGGCCAACGCCGCCTACAACCACCATCTCCTCCAGGAGCACCTGCAGGCGGAGGAGCAGACCGCCGCGGAGCGGGCGGAGCAGGAGGTGTTGCTCAAGTCGTACCGCTCCGCCCGCGAGAGCCGCCTCGCGCGCTGGCGGTACCGCATGCGGGTGGCGGAGGTTGCGGCATCCTACAAAGAGGAGATGAACCAGGTGATGTGCTTTTTGGTGAGACCGACGATGAGGCGGAGGACAATGCCGGATCCGCTGGGGCCCTGCCCCGCCGGCACCGAGGCGGAGGACTTCGCCGGCTTCCGCGAGGCCCTGCTTCGCCGAGGCCCCGCCCCGCCAACAACACGGCAGAGGACATCGCCGGCTCCGCCGAGGCCCCGCCCCGCCGGCACAGAGGTGGAGGACTTCACCGGCTTCGGTGAGGCCCTGCTCCATCGAGGCCCCGCCCCACCAACAACAAGGCAGAGGACATCACCGGCTCCGCTGAGGCCCCGCCCTGCCGGCAACGAGGGGGAGGATTTCCCCTGCTCCACCGAGGCGCCGCCCCGCCGGCAATGAGACATAGGACATCGCCGGCTCTGTCGAGGCCCCGCCCCACTGCCAACGAGGCCGCGCCACACAGAAAACGAGGAAGAGTAGAACACGGTAGGTCGCCGCCGCTCGGGTCCAAGTAAGGCCATCGCTGCGACCCACCGGTTGAAGCCATGCTTGGCGGGTTGACCATTGACGGCCGATTAGCTTCTTGGCAGCGATGTGGAGTCAGATAGCATTGCTGGAGAAGAAGCTTCTGTTCGGCTCAGCCGGACACGGGTGGGTAGCTTCGGTTAATTAATTATACCTCCAGCGCACCCCTTTTTAGTTGAAGAATGTATGAAATGTAATGAAATCCGGCATCTTTATATGAAATCTGGCCGTGCATGAATGAATTTAGTTCGATTAGTTTGAATTCTTGTATCACTGGCATTGGATGAACATGCAAAACAATACGTACTAGCATTATTCCCAGGGTGATCACCTCATTTGCAGTAGTTTCACACGTACTCCCTCCGGTCCTTTTTAGTCTGCATATAAGTTTTGTTTGAAGTCAAAGTATCCCTACTTTGACCAATCTTATCGAAAAAAGTATCAACATTCACAATGTAAAATCAACTGACTTGAAAGAAATCTAATATGCGAAATAAAAAGGAACAGAGGAAGTACAAAAAGTTTGAGCAGCTTTTTAGCGTTCATGTACATTGCAATCAAACACACAAGCCTGGCAATTCATAGAGAACATTCAAAACAATCGATGATTATGCATCTCAGTGATTCACATGTCAGAGCCAATATTTTACTTCACAACTAAAGAATAAAGGAAAATTGATCGATGCTGCTGACAACAAAGGGCGTCCCATTCGAAAATATCAAATGCATGTCTTCTTGCTAACATCAATGAGCAAAATTTGACAAGGTTGTCCCATTCCAAAATGTCAAATGCGTGTTGTTTTGCGTACATCAACGAGCAAACTTTGACAAGGTTTCCCATTCCAAAATATCAAATGCCTACGATTGTGGAATGGGCAGGGTTTGCCATCAGTTCGGACATTGACATGGCACCTCGTGCTAAATAAACCAGCTGTCATTTTTGTGCAGTTCCGCCAAAATCAACCAAATTCGCGCGTAGTTTGTATGGTTTCGCCTTTATATGTTGCAATGCCTTGAACATATCGGCACCTCGTTTACTGTGGTGGAAATGAATGATTTGAGAATATTTAATGTATTCGAGAACATTTTGTGCAGTTTCCATTAAAATCAATCTGAGCACCCTTGTTTGCATAAATACAAAAAAGGTGATTAGTATAAAGCAAACTGTAGTATGAATTGACAGTTTAAATAGGCAACCTACATGATCCATGCAGAGCAAACATTTTAAAAAATGGAACTCACCGGAAAGAATCCTAAAACAACATTGTATTGGCCATCACAACAACAAAGATGGAGATCCGTGAGTCCTTCTGAGCTGAAGTTAGTTTGTTCTTATGGGCGGTAATGTAACCATCCTTCAACTGCTTCCTTCTGATATGAAGAGGATGATCCTATTGTGCAAAGGCAAGAGAACAACTAAATGCTGCATCCCTGTTTGCTCGAAAGAAGGAAAGGAAAAAATTAAAATAGCACAGATGAAGCACTTCTTGAGGACAATACCACTTTCTCATGACAGTATCTAAACAATAGCACAACACTAATAGAGATGACAAAGCTCAATCATATGGATGAAATCCGTGGGCCAGTACCAACCTTTGTCAGGAGGCTTATTGTGTAGAGCATACAGATGAAGCACTTCTCGGGAACCATATGTTGTTATCTACTGTGGTTGCCATGCTTACTATATGCTCCTCGATTAGTTCAATGTTTCCAACATCTTCTTGTGCAGTTCCACTAAAATATATGTTATCTTCAAAGAAGATCCGTGTTTTCACAAGTAGAGATAATTACATATTACATTAAGAGTGGCATCAAATCAGTGGCAAAAAAATTGCTCGTTGCAGCCATAGCAATAAATTAAGATGCAAAACTATATCATTACTTGTGTCATCACAGTTCTAGTGCTTCATTACAGCACCAAGAGTTGATTTTTGTTTTTCTTCTGCTTGTTATTCCCCTTCATCACTTGGTTCAATAACATAAAAGCTTCGCCATCAATGTAAGATTTGGCATGTCAATTAGGGAGCACAAGTATAGCACTAGACAACGACATTAATTTTCTGATGACAGTAGCAAAATACATGCCAACATTTGTGAAATATCATTATCTTACCTCAATGGGATATTACGGTGCACATATAGATTGAAAGTCTTGTCTCCATTTGTGCAGTTCACTAAAATCAAGCAACATTACCGTATAGGTAGAACAACATATGAAAGGACACTGCACAATCATGTGAAAGAAGGCTAGTACTAACCTCCCATGACGCGAAATTCAAACAACTCACAAGAAGAAGATCTGAAACAAATTTGCCAACACGGATAGGAAGTCAGATCTCCTCTTGTGCAGTTCCACTAAGATCAAGCAATTAAGCAACGTTGTCGGTGTGACATTTTGGTTGAACTGCACAAAACACTCTTAAAACAAGTGTGTTTTTGTGTAGTGCAACAAAAGGTCGCAATAGCAATGAGGTGAAGTAGATAACCCTATTTACACAGAGGTGCAAAGGAAACAACTACTGGTCAATAACGGTGGATGACACAGAAGCCCACAAAAAGAAGCATCTAACTTATCTAAATGGGAAAGCAAGCAAGACAGGAGCATTTCTCTAACAGTGGCATTGATTCATATTAACAGAGATATTATATTAACAATAAAATTCCTTAAACATATAATTTGCTTTTAATTGTGGCATTGCTTCAATTTCCAGCAGCATTATTAGATTAACAACAGCTAAAGAGTTGTATGAGACAGTGGACGCACCAGCACCACATGCATCTACTGATGTATAAAGGGGTGATGCACAGTCTGTTGCAACAAAGAACAAACAACCAAGGAGCATATTTGTGTTGGTCCCAGTTTTGTTATCTTTAGACACCTTCCCTATGTGAGGGCAGCAAATCTAGTCCTACTCAAACTCTACAGCCTTGTCCCCAAAACAGAAAGATCAGTTACATATGAGATGTGCGTCTGCGTTTGTCATTGTTTTCCCTTTTCGACCAACGTAGGTGCTGGATAGCCACCTGTACTACTTTCCCCTTCCTTTCCTCTTTGAACCACGCCCTAGATTCATGCCATACAACTTTCCCATTACTTTCCTGTTTGATCCAACACCTAGATTCGAGTGCAGAAGCGGAAAAAGCCCACATGCAGCTAGAGCAATGCATGTGGAATAAGTAAATTATACCTTAAGGTTCTCGGGGTGTGGCTCATTGGGCGGCTGGAGGCCGATCTGCCCACACTACGTACGACAATGAGGAAGAAGGGGTCAGAGGCCCTCCCGCGCCGCCACTGGGTGAAAGAGAACAACTGTGCCGGTAGTGGATTCCCTCCCTCGCCGATAGCGACAGCGTTAAGCCTCCTTCCCTTCCCGGCGGACGGATCCTGCCGGCTCTTTGACCATCAGTGAGGGGGGGGGGGAGAGGCCAACGAAGTCTTGTTTAGATCTGGAGAGGGTGAGAGAGTGTGAAGAGAGCAACTACGAGCGTTGAGGCTCCAGCGTGTATATATATAGTGGAGAGAGTGTGTGAAGAGAGCAAACCCTAGAAAACAAGCACCGAGGCTGCAGCGTATATAGATGGAGTGGTTTTCTTTTTCTCTCCATAAAAATCATTTTAAATTGTGCATGAAACGGAACTCTTTATTTATCGTAGTGAAGAAAAATACTAGGGGCAATGCTAATACGTGAAGAAAATTTAACGCTCGAAGGACTCAACTCGCAATTAACACTGCACGCCTCCCGATCGTGCTTACTAACGTTCACGTGTGGTACATGACCCTCCGAAGTGAACAACAACTGAACCACACACGGTCAAAATATCAGAAAGGTGGGCTGCACCATCCTCCAATTTTAAATATTTTGGGCACTTGTATTCGGCCTAAGTCAGTGTGCCACCGTATGTACTAAGGGTTACAGCGGGTGCTAAGAAACTAGGGCGTATTGAGAGTAATTGACATACCGTTTATATGTAGGGTCACTTGCAAACTTTGAAACTCTATTCTCCACTTATTTAGTGGATGAGGCAAATCTTTTGCCTCCGTTTCGAAAAAAATGAGAAATTCAATTTTAATTATTTAGTTTGTACACTTTGCTCTCTTCCAATAGTTTTGGGGGCACTTGTATTTGACCTAAGTTAGTGTGCCATCGTATCTCTTACTAATCCCTCCGTCTAGGTGTAAGTCACGTTAGAAGGTGCAGCGGGACCAAGGTGCAAGCAGATTGGAGGAGAAGGACAAACTTGACCGGTCCTTCCTCCAATCAAAGCCCTGATTTCTGTCTCTAAATGCAACAATTAATCACAACAATTAAGAGATGTCGTTTTAGCTACCATGCAGGGCCACGTATTAACTCGCATGCAAGCCGACTTTGATTCCTTGACTGATCAACGCGTAGTTGCGCTCCATGCATTGGGTTTCCGGGGGAGATAATAAGGCAGAGTAAGTAACAACACTCGCTAGCAACGAGTCTAGGAGGGGATTGAGATGCGAAGTTAATGGACGACGCCTAAACATTTTGGGAATATCTGATTTTCGTAAGATGACTTAACACCTAGACGGAGGAGGTACTACTCCTCAGTCCAGGTTTGATGGAATATTCGTCACCTCTTCTCTTCTTGGACATACTCCATTTATCTCACTTCTTGTGGCTTCCCACTCGCACGATATTCCTATTCTATGAACCTATGTGTGTATGTGTGTTTTAACAGTGTGTGTGTGTGTGAGAGAGAGAGAGAGCGACACATCGACCTACTCCTACAAAGAGATGGTGTGTACTGTACGATTTAGCTACGAGAGTCGGTGCATCCTCTCGTTTTCGGGTGTCCGGTCGGGGCAGCTGCCACGCCCGCTCCTGACCAGTCTGGCCCACCCAAAGCCCCTCCATCGCCCACGCGCGCTTCCCGCCCGAAACGGTCAACGCCGCTCCAGAGAATCGGTGCCACATTCATGCCCGGGCAGAGCGGACGCGACCTCTCACTGGCGCCTGCGTTGAAGGAAGAAACAGATTCAAGGGTGATGGTTGCTTCGTCTGTCCAACTTACTGCTGGTTCTATGTGATTTGACGGCTCAGTGCTCATTATTACTGAGGTAGTATGACTGCTGAATGTCCCATGTTTCAGCGAAAGGAGGTAGATTACAATTTTCTCCATTCTTACAGCAGAGGAGTGCGAAAGCAGTGAAAACACGCAAGCTCAGTGATTACATGGCCCACCTCACACTATCACCATATTTTCTGGACACCGTGCGGCACCTAACTCTTTACATAGTACTCCCTCTGTCCCAAAATTCTTGTCTTAGATTTGTCTAGATACAGATGTATCAAGTCACATTTTAGTATTAGGTACATCCGTATCTAGAAAAATCTAAGACAAGAATTTTGGGACGGAGGGAGTAGTATAGCACGTACTATAATTTCTCAGCGAGATAAATTTGTACAATGCTATGAAGCTTCCAGCTTCTGTTTCATGTATCTTGCGTCCAAGGTTGCCCTGTTGCAACATTTCATCAAATACAAAGGAGACTAACATGCATGCTATTGCATCTCAATGATTGACAGATCATAGCCAATATGTACTCCCTTTGTTCCAAAATAAGTGTCTCAACTTTATGCAAACTTTAGTATAAAGTTGTACTACTACTAAAGTTGACACTTATTTTGGAACAGAGACAACTAAATAAAAAAATGATCCATGCAACCCCTAGCCCTTGAACCCTAAACCCTAACCAGGCTTTAATTTGCTGGCAACGTTGAACCTTCTGAAGAAATGAAGTTTGCAACCCTTTGACCATCGGATCATTTTGTGCAGTTTCACTAAAATCGAGATGAGCATCCCTGTGGCAAAGAAATTGAAGAAGCGTGATTAGAATAAGATTACTGGGACTAGTTGGTGAGACATAAACTCATCAGAAATACAGTAGAAGCCAGTAGAGGTACGTGCGGGGCAAAGAAGTAGAGAAATATCCACAAGGAGCGATGTGGGCAGCTGGTGTTCGGGATATGCATAACAGTTAGGCCCATGAAGGTTCAAAGATCATAAAGCACGGGGTCCACATATCAGATGGGCCCAGAGCATCGCTCGGAGAATCGACAAACCATCCAATCGGATGACCACCAAGTCACTCAGACGACAACAACCACTCGGAGCATAGCACTCCACTCGATCAACTCATTCCACTCGGAGCACCTGATCTCACTCGGATATGCAAAGACCAACAGTCGACAAGGCACTCGAAGCATCATCTTAGTAGTAGGCTGAGTTATGGCATTAACGCCCCCACTTTGTAACATAGGAGGTGAAGGGGTGGTGCACTCTATATAAGCCACCCCCACCACTAGACTAGGGGGCTCTTTTCTTCCACCTCTCTCTCTCTTTTCTCCATTAGTCTCAGGACTACAGGGATCCGTTTTCCTCTCATTGTAATCTCCGGATACATACCAAGATAAAACAAAGCCTCTCCGGAGAACGAGACGTAGGGCTGTTATCTCCACCGTGAGAGGCCCGAACTCGCTAAAACCACCATGTCACCCATATGCATCTCGATAGATCATGCTCCTTTACCCTGTCCCTTATTATTGTCGAAATCGTTCCCACGACAGTTGGCGCCCACCGTGGGGCATGGCGTCTATCGAGCCATGATGCAAGTGGTTTCTTATTCATCTATATTTGCTTTTCTTTGATATATCACATACTGTTCATCTCTACAGCGAGCTTCTGAAGCATCACAAAAAGGGGTAAAGTACATCTTTTACTCAACACTGTGGGCATGCATGATCGATCATGGATCAAGAGTAAGAAGAAGAGACAGCACCAGGCATGGAGAAAGACCACCTCATCTTCCCGATGGCCTGACGCGGCATGCTGCAGCGACGCCCTTCGAAACAACCTCCTCTTCTTCTTCCAGGCAGTCTCGACCGACGATCCGGCTCCTGCACGGATGTTCGGTGAAGTCTATGTCCTCTGCAACCGCTCCATCGACTCCATCATCATCGGCCCGCTCCTTCCCCCGATCGTCTACTTGACCATGGTCTCTGCGACCAATTGCCCGGCTTCCCGCACGGCATGGCGCCACATGGACATGCGCTCCACATGGCGCATCTGTCGGAGGCCAGTCACGCTACCCGCAAATGGCGAGCCCTCCAACAGGCGTCGCGGCCCCGCCGTGGCTTCCGCGGTAGTGGCGCTTGCCAGACGCCGCGCAGGTGTCAGGGCTGGCCGCGCCCCCCATGCGCAGCGACTCCTCCCGCCGGTGTCTGCTACCCTGCTGCAACGTCCGCAGTCAGGGCACAAGGCCACGATTTGGCAATAAATCGGCAGGGAGATAAATGGCCTGTGGAAGAAGGAAACTTTCATGAATGGTAACGCATCTTGCTTAATTACCGCTAACTAACCCCTCCTGCATGCACGTACATGTCCTGGATGTGGGCAACTCCATCAATGCATCCTAACGTCTTTTTCATCTTCCTGGTGGCCCCGGCGGGGGGTCCGGTTCCTCGAGCGGAGCGACACAACAATACACAACGTGGGATTCCTGCGCCGAGTCAACTAATCAACGGCAGCCTTCGCACCGAGGCTACGTTTCCGACTGAGTGCTGCTCCAGTGACTCCCGTGGTGGAAGTGGAGGCTGGCCGTACCCCCGCACGCGCGACAGTTTGTCTCTCTTGCACCGGCACTCGGTCGCGGACTGGTGGTGGCTCCCATGGTGGAGTCGCAGGCTCGACGAGGCACGACAACCCACGGTGCTACGGCCCCCGTCGACATCAGCACTTGCCCGAGGGCTGAGCGTCCGTCAGATTAGCTGGCGGCCCGGCTCCCCCGAGCCATGAAGCACGATAGCCGACAGCGATGCCGCTCCATCCAGCGTGGACTACCGGACGCAACCCTGTTGCAATGAAGGCCGGCCACACCCTGAGCGCGCGGCGGCTCCTCCCTATGTGGTATGGTGGCGCTCTACTTCGATGACGACGAGCTCGGAGGAACAAGTACCCAGCCACACGGAAGAGGATTGAGGCAAGTGTCATCATCGACTTACCCACTCGATCGGCTATGCGCCCCCACTCGGCTGGACAGTCTTCGTCAACTTCTGTCAACGACGCGCGAGCGCCGTCACTCAACGCCGCCCGCGCGCCGTCGCTTAGCTGCTAGACGCATCTTAACCACTCGACTGCCCCGTGCGGCGCCACTCGACTGAACTCGGTCGCCCCGCGCGTCGCCATCGATTGGTCACCTGATAACCACTCGGCCGCCCCGCGCGTCGCCATCGGTTGGTCACCTCATCACCACTCGGCCACCGCGCGCGTCGCCATCGGTTGGTCACCTCATCACCACTCGGCCGCCCCGCACGTCGCCATAGGTTGGTCACCTCATAACCACTCGTCCGCCCCGCGCGTTGCCATCGGTTGGTCACCTCATCACCACTCGGCCGCCTCACGCATCGCCATCGATTGGTTACCTCATCATCACTCGGCCGCCCAGCGCGTCGCCACTCGGTTGGTCACCTCATAACCACTCGGCCGCCTCGCGCGTCGCCATCGGTTGGTCACCTCATCACCACTTGGCGGCCCCGCGCGTCGCTGTCGCTTGGTCACCTCATCACCATTCGGCCGCCCCGCGCGTCGCCATTGGTTGGTCACCTCATCACCACTCGGTCGCCCAGCGCGTCGCCACTCGGTTGGTCACCTCATAACCACTCGGCCGCCCCGCGCGTCGCCATTGGTTGGTCACCTCATCACCACTCGGCCGCCCCGCATGTCGCCATCGGTTGGTCACCTCATCACCACTCGTCCGTCTCACGCGTCGCCATCGGTTGGTCACCTCATAACCACTCGGCCGCCCCGTGCGTTGCCATCGGTTGGTCACCTCATCACCACTCGGCCGCCCCGCGCGTCGCCATCGGTTGGTCACCTCATAACCACTCGGCCGCCCCGCGCGTCGCCATCGGTTGGTCACCTCATAACCACTCGGCCGCCCCGCGCGTCGCCACTCGGTTGGTCACCTCATAATCACTCGGGCGCCCCGCACGTCGCCACTCGGTTGGTCACCTCATAACCACTCGGCCGCCTTGCGCGTCGCCATCGGTTGGTCACCTCATCACCACTCGGCCGCCCCGCGCGTCGCCATAGGTTGGTCACCTCATAACCACTCGGTCGCCCCGCGCGTCGCCATTGGTTGGTCACCTCATAACCACTCGGCCGCCCCGCGCGTCGCCATCGGTTGGTCACCTCATCACCACTCGGCCGCCCCGCGCGTCGCCATCGGTTGGTCACCTCATCACCACTCGGCCGCCCCGCGCGTCGCCATCGGTTGGTCACTTCATAACCACTCGGCCGCCCCGTGCATCGCCATCGGTTGGTCACCTCATCACCACTCGGCCGCCCCGCGCGTCGCCGTCGGTTGGTCACCTCATAACCACTCGGCCGACCCGCGCGTCGCCACTCGGTTGGTCACCTCATAACCACTCGGCTGCCCCGCGCGTCGCCACTCGGTTTGTCACCTTATAACCACTCGGCCGCCCTGCGGGTCGCCACTCGGTTGGTCACCTCATAACCACTCGGCCGCCCCACGCGTCGCCACTCGGTTGGTCGCCTCATAACCACTCGGCCGCCCCGCACGTCGCCACTCGGTTGGTCGCCTCATAACCACTCGGCCGCCCCGCGCATCGCCACTCGGTTGGTCACCTCATAACCACTCGACCGCCCCGCGCGTCGCCACTCGGTTGGTCACCTCATCACCACTCGGCTGCCCCACGCGTCGCCACTCGGTTGGTCACTCATAACCACTCGGCCGCCCCGCACATCGCCATCGTTTGGTCACCTCATCACCACTCGGCCGCCCCGCGCGTCGCCACTCGGTTGGTCACCTCATAACCACTTGGCCGCCCCGCGCATCGCCACTCGATTGGTCACCTCATAACCACTCGGCCGCCCCGCGCGTTGCCACTCGGTTGGTCACCTCATAACCACTCGGCCGCCCCGCGTGTCGCCTCTTGGTTGGTCACCTTATCACCACTTGGCCGCCCCACGCGTCTCCACTCGGTTGGTCACCTCATCACCACTTGGCCACTCACGCGCCTTCAAATAGCTAAGTCATTCTACATGCACTACATTCTGTTATTTACGCGTTCCCGAGTATCCCGCAATTCACGCATCACATTCACTCGGAGGCCACGCCACTGAGTGTACCTCTACGCTCGGTTGCTTATTTTCACATACTTGCTTAATACTGGTTATTTGACTCTCGAGTCCAACTTCCATTTTAACGCATACATCACTCACGAACACCATGTGTCCATCATTTTCGTGTAGCGACCCGACCCAAAATCGGTCAAGTCTCTGTGTAGCTGTACCATCCCAAGATCATGCTGGCACACACAGTACATTGATGAAAAGATTCAAAGTTCGATCACACCTGAATTTATTACACGATTCTCATATCGAGTCTTTATTACAACAGAATAAATTGGCGAAGGCCAACTCATGAGAAATAAACTAAATAAAGCTGCGGAAGCGTGAGCGAATAGCGAGTCCATCCGACTCCATAGGGCAATCGCCAAGCGTGGATCGTAGCCTCACTCCTCGATCGGAAAACTCCTCTGCAACATAAGACGTTGCAGCCGTGTAGGTCAGCATTTTGAATATGCCGGCAAGTCAAAGAGAGAACAACAATAAAAATTACTAACACTATATGCAATTTGGCTGTGGGGCTCTAAGTTTCATTGTTTTGCGAAAAAGCCAGTTTTTCCCTACAACAAGGACTTGTTTGCAAATTCTACAAAATGTTGGTAGTTATTGAGATGGTTCCGCCAACCAATGTCTCATTCCCAATTATTAAATAACCCCCTCAATTAATTTATTAAGTTCGGTGTTGAGATATCCAAAATACTCCAAGTTCCAGAGGCTCAAATTGTCCGTAACCGGGGACACGGCTAACCGATTAGATCTTCACTCTGCAGAGGTTTGCGCACTTTACCCGCATAAGAATCGCTCCCTCCTTTAAGTCTTCGCACTTCACGGTGTTTGAAGACGGACGAACGAAACAGGGTCTTAGAAGAGTTCCCTCAGGCCCTTGCCGGTGCCCATCCAAATCCTACAGTTCTTCTACATCTCGTAGCACCGTCCGACCAGAGTCACGCCTAGGGTCGACCAAGCCAGAGCCCATAATGGCTTGCGGCTGCACAGGTAAGCTTCCGGTCAATGGGGTATCCATCCGTCTCTTCGTGGTTGGGTGAAGCTATCCGCAAGATGTCATGGAGCTTCTCCATGCATCCCGGCCAGCCGCTGGTTTCTCCAGTGGTGCCCGTCAACCGTCCTCCACCAAAGAGTGAATTTTGAAGTCCATCTTGAGCTTGAAGTCATGGGGTTGTCATCATCTTGACTCTCACATCTCCCTTATGAATCACTCAACCAACCCCTTCTACAAGCATAGCAAAATAAACTACTTCGTCCCGGGCCATGGTAACAAGGGGAATTGGTTTCATCCTACCTCATGATACTACTCAAGAACATAACTTAAAAATTCTCCTACTGCATGCATGGTGGGGAGGTATAATTCTAATGCAATAAAATCATATGTATTGTAAAAGAAAGCATGATCAAATGACTTGCCTGGCTGACGGTCTCTGAAAGTTAGGGACTCGTGATAGCAGGCTTCGCACTCCGGAAATTCTACCGAAACAAACAACAATCATATAAACATACAATCACTTAACATAACAGCATGCTAACATAAAACACACAAAACAATCGAACCAAAAACTAAAGAAAACTCGAAGAAATCCAAGCCAACAACTAACAAAAAAATAAAATAAACTTCTTATTTTCTGTAAATAAAAGTTCATGTTCTAAAACTACATAAACTAATCTAAAATAAACTATAACATAGGTAAAATAAAATTATTTACTAAATAGAACAATAGGAAAACAGTAGCTAGTTAAATAAACAAGAAACACATGATCTTGATTAAAACTATTTTTTTATTAAATCTAAAATACCCAAATAAATTCCTACTGCTAGGCAAGGTCAAAACAAAGCAGTGACAAAAAGAATCACTAAAATAAAATAATCCTAACAATCACTAAAATAAAATAATCCTAACTCATTTTATAGCAGAAATACTAATCTGTCTAAAACTAAAATAAAACAATTTCTAATAATTTAAACATGGCTAAACATATTTTCTACAGAAACTACAACAAATTTGCAAACTAACAAAAAAAGAATCAACTAAAAATATTAAGTAACCTAAGAGATATGGATTTTACAAAACTGAAACTATTCTGTTAAAAGCAGAAACGAAAAAAAATATAACTAAAAGAAAATCGGGCGCTTAGCGGCCTATCTAACGCTCAGGCGACATATAATTACTGCGTGCCCGAGGTTAACAGAGAATAAACCGATCGGGACGGTCTAACTAAACTGCTAACTAAACCAAAAAAAACCGTAACTAAACCGGCCTTTTTAAAATAAAACGTACCCCTTCGCTAGTCTAATCTAAGCCCTAGGTTTTAGATCGAACGGTGGTGGGTGGCTCCGGCGACTTATCATGTGGCGACGACGGCTGACGGACGACGGCTCGGGCGGCGACGGCGTAGCGGTTCGGTGGTCCCGGGCGACGGCGGAGGCGTCAGGCGGGTGCGGCGGCTCGAGGGGAGGTCGGGGGTGGAGTCGGTGAAGCTCGGGGATGACGGGGACGATCTGGACGAGCTCGGGTGAGCTCCGGCTCCGGCGGGCGGCAGATGAGCTCGGGGAGACGGCGTCGAGGGGCTCCTGGGCAATGAGAGGATGTCAGGCGGGTGCGGGGTGAAGTGGCGGTTCGGGCAGGGTAGCGTGGAGGTCGAGGGGTGGCTCACCGGTGGCGGGAACGGCGGCGAACCGAGGCGGCGGCGGCGAGATGCGTTCGGCGAGGGTGCCAGCTGCGGTGGGTTTTGGGCCTCGGGTTTTTGGGGGGTTCGAGGGAGGAGGGGCGTAGGGTTTTATAGGGCATCAACTTGGGGCAGGGGGCGACTCGGGATCGCGATCCCGTGAAGATCGCGGCGACGGGCGGCGGCGGACGCGCTCTGGCGTGGCGAGGCGTGGGCGAGGGGAAAGAGAAGGGGTGGGGCCGGCGCGTCGGTGAGAGAGGGGGAGAGGAGAGCTAACGGGCGACCGAGGAGAGGGATTGGCGCGGCTCGGGCAGGCCGGCTCGGGCGCTGGCTGGGCTGGTTGGCCTGGCCCGCTGGTGGGCTGCCTCGACGCTGGCTGGGCCGGTTGGCTGGTGGCGCTGGGGTTTCCACTCGGCCGCCCCGCGCGTTGCCACTCGGTTGGTCACCTCATAACCACTCGGCCGCCCCGCGTGTCACCTCTTGGTTGGTCACCTTATCACCACTTGGCCGCCCCACGCGTCTCCACTCGGTTGGTCACCTCATCACCACTTGGCCACCACAGCGCCTTCAAATAGCTAAGTCATTCTACATGCACTACATTCTGTTATTTACGCGTTCCCGAGTATCCCGTAATTCACACATCACATTCACTCGGAGGCCACGCCACTGAGTGTACCTCTACGCTCGGTTGCTTATTTTCACATACTTGCTTAATACTGGTTATTTGACTCTCGAGTCCAACTTCCATTTTAACGCATACATCACTCACTAACACCATGTGTCCATCATTTTCGAGTTTGCATCGGTCCTCGGGGGCTGCAACTCAGCTGGAACATTACACTTCCGTTTTATTTTAGCCAGCACTCCAACATGTTGAGTTGGATCCTTCACCTCGTCAAGTTCGACTAGATCCTTCACTCTTTTAGACTATTGCTGGTTTTGAACCAGCAAGCCCCTGGCACTCCCATTGGGTGTCTATGGGTGTCATTTACACAAATCACCACAATACACATCAAATTTCCTCGAGAAATTACTTCGTTGTCTTGTGCCATTTTTCTTACACAAGTTACGCGATCACTCGACGACCTTATGCGCCAACTTCATCGCTGCTCGGACTCGGTCACCGTACCGGTCCTAGCACATCACAACACTGACCTTGTCGCTCTGTTGACTTCAAACACATTTGGCCGACCCCTCGGAGGAATCCTCTTCATCGTATCAATGACATAGACCTCGTCAGGCATGAGACTGATGAGTCCCTTTTATAATTAAACTGCACACTTCACTCCTTTGCGAGTTTGCCTTTTTCGAGCATCACTCGGAAGCTTCTCCTCATCTTTACCCGAGTCCTACTTGATGAATTGCAAATCATCCATTCAAAACTATATTTCTCGTATTCCGGCATGTCCGTTGTCGAAGCCTGTAGTATGCTCGGGGGCTATGCGCACTCGGGGGTTGCATCTCATTTGGAATGACACTCTCCTGAGTGGTCGGGTACTTCATCACCACTCAGATCCTTCACTTCAACAAGTGCATTCGATCCGCCACTTTGACAAGTTTTATAATCACCCAGACTCGCACATCCTCACTCGGCCGTCCCGCACCACGCCACTCAGTTGTGCACGTCTTCACCACTCAGCCGCTCTGTGCGTCACCTCTCGGTAGTGCACGTCTTCACCACTTGGCTGCCCCGCGCATTGCCACTCAGTTGTGCACTTCTTCATCATTCAGCCACCTCGTGCATCCTCACTCGTCCATCCCGCACCACGCCACTCGGTTGTGCACGTCTTCACCACTCGACCGCTCCGTGCGTCACCTCACGGTTGTGCACGTCTTCACCACTCGTCTGCCCCGCGCGTTGCCACTCAGTTGTGCATGTCTTCATCATTCGGCCACCTCGCACATCATGACTCGGTCGCCCCGCACGTAGCCACTCGGTTGGGCACGTCTTCACCACTCGGCCGCTCCGCGCGTCGCCACTCGGTTGTGCACGTCTTCACCCCTCGACCGCCCCGCGCGTCGTCACTCGGTTGTACACATCATCTCCCCTCGGCCGCGTCGTGCGTCAGCATATGTTGGACATGTCTTTACCTCTACACCCCCAACACGGGAACGACTAAGTTACTCATATGATCAAACCTCATATCATACTCTGTAGCAAGTTTACCTCTTTCGAGCATCACTCCGGGGCTACACATAGCCATTGGCCATGCCTCCCTCAGGGGTTATGCCCATTCAATCAACCCATTGATCACATCAGGAATATCTTTCTGACCATACATGCTCGGTCTGCCGAAAATCTATAAGGTTAGTACTGTCCACTCGGACGATCGCCCAAATCTTTACCTAAAGTCATCTTCAGGACTGCAAAAGGGTGAAAACAACGCTCCTCTACGGATAGACTTGGCCCTATCCTAGGCTCCAAGGCGTCAGTTTCACAAACTTGGACACAGAGATGGCATGTGCTGGTGTTCTCCCGGGATAATGACTGGCCCCTCTCTGGAGAGTGAGCCCACACACTAGCCTCGTCACCCGGGTTTCATGGCACGTCCATGTCAGACCACTAGTCTATCTCCTCCGGGAGACATACAAGTGCCACCAAATTTTTCCTTGCAGTCAACATACCCCGATCAGTCGGGAAGCACGTCCACTCGGACAAATACCCCTTTCATGCAAAAGGGTGAAAATGAAGCTCCTCTACGGATACAATATACTCTTACAAATACCCCTTTCATGCAAAATCTAACGGTCAATATAAGAAGTACTACTGGAACGATTACTCCCTGGAGTGTCCAGCTTTTTTCTACAGTCGGCAGTTTCAAAGCCGAATTCATTCACCGTACGAGAAACACGAAGATTCACCTGCTTGACCGAGTTCCAGGCTGAATTTATTCAGTGCCGAGTGCACGAAGATCAGTCCGACTGACTCAGCTCCAGGCTGAGCTTATTTACCATGTCAAGTGTCTGAAGATGCATCCGATTGACTCAATTTCAGACTAAAAGATATTTACCGTGTCGACTGCGTGGAGGTTTACCAGGAGACTTAAACCCTCTGCCTGACTCCTCTTGTCCGACAAAGGCTCGGGGACTACACCTAGTGGGTGCACTTAGTGTGCCCCCACTGGAAGAGAACTCGGAAAGAAACATTTGCTCGACGCAAGACCATCTCCAGATCACTCAAGTGCTACTCGACCTCCGAGTCGGAGAGGAACAAGTTCTATCAGTACCAGCTAAGATGATTTTTAGTTCTTTCAGACCCCCGCCGACTGCCCGCAGTCGACGACGGTCTCAGGAACTACACCCAGTGGGTGCACTCAGCGTGCCCCCACTGGAGTAATCTCCACTCGGTACGGCCTACCGGTCTGAGTGGAGAACAACAAACAAACAAGTTCTAAGGCTCCCGTCGGCTACCAATTTTTTTTGCTATAAGGTGAGTTTAACGCTCCTCCGCGGACCTGTTTTGAGCCTTCTTCTAGGACTCAAAGCGTGAAACTCATAAGTTTGGATCTAGAGCCGACTCGTATTGACGTTCCTCCGGGATATGAATGTGATACGTCTCCAAAGTATCTATAATTTTTTATTGTTCCATGCTATTATATTTTCTGTTTTGGATGTTTAATGGGCTTTATTATGCACTTTTATATTATTTTTGGGACTAACCTACTAACCAAAGGCCCAATGCAAATTGCTGTTTTTTTTGCCTATTTCAGTGTTATACAGAAAAGGAATATCAAACGGAATCCAAATGGAATGAAACCTTCGGAAGTGTTATTTTTGGAATAAACGCAATCTAGGAGACTTGGAGTGGACGTCAATGAAGCAACGAGGCGGCCACGAGGTAGGGAGGCGCACCTAGGGGGGTAGGCGCGCCCCCACCCTTGTGGGCCCCTCGTGGCTCCACCGACCTACTTCTTTCACCTATATATACTCATATACCCTGAAAACATTCGAGAGCACCACAAAACCCTATTTCCACCGCCGCAACCTTCTGTACCTGTGAGATCCCATCTTGGGGCCTTTTTCGGCGCTCCCCCGGAGGGGGAATCGATCATGGAGGGCTTCTACATCAACACCATAGCCTCTCCGATGATGTGTGAGTAGTTTACCATAGAACTTCGGGTCCATAGTTATTAGCTAGATGGCTTCTTCTCTCTCTCTCTTTGGATCTCAATACAAAGTTCTACTTGATTCTCTTGGAGATCTATTCGATGTAATTCTTTTTGCGGTGTGTTTGTCGAGATCTGATGACTTGTGGGTTTATGATCAAGATTATCTATGAACAATATTTGGTTCTTCTCTGAATTCTTATATGTATGATTTGATATCTTTGCAAGTCTCTTCGAATTATCAGTTTGGTTTGGCCTACTAGATTGATCGTTCTTGCAATGGGAGAAGTGCTTAGCTTTGGGTTCAATCTTGCGGTGTCCTTTCCCAAAGGATGTTAGGGGCAGCAAGGCACGTATTGTATTGTTGCCATCAAGGATAAAAAGATGGGGTTTATATCATATTGCTTGAGTTTATCCCTCTACATCATGTCATCTTGCCTAATGCGTTATTCTGTTCTTATGAACTTAATACTCTAGATGCATGTTGGATAGTGGTCGATGTGTGGAGTAATAGTAGTAGATGCATAATTGCTTCGGTCTACTTGTCGCGGACGTGATGCCTATATACATGATCATGCCTAGATATTCTCATAACTATGCGCTTTTCTATCAATTGCTCGACAGTAATTTGTTCACCCACCGTAGATTATGCTATCTTGAGTGAATCCACTAGTGAAACCTATGGCCCCCGGGTCTATCTTCCATGATATTATTTTCCTACCAATTTGCTATTTCTGCCGCCGTTTATTTTGCAATCTTTACTTTCCAATCGATATCATAAAAATACCAAAAATATTTATCTAATTATCTCTATCAGATCTCACTTTTGCAAGTGGCCGTGAAGGGATTGACAACCCCTTTATCGCGTTGGTTGCAAGGTTCTTATTTGTTTGTGCAGGTACAAGGCGACTTGCATGTAACCTCCTACTGGATTGATACCTTGGTTCTCAAAAACTGAGTGAAATACTTACGCTACTTTGCTGCATCACTCTTTCCTCTTCAAGGGAAAACCAACGCATGCTCAAGAGGTAGCACGAAGGATTTCTGGCGCCGTTGCCGGGGAAGCTTACGCCAAGTCAAGGCAAGATTCAATCTCCCAGCAACTAGCCATTTCTGGCGCTGTTGCCGGGGAGATCTACGCACAAGTCAAGACATACCAAGTACCCATCACAAACTCTTATCCCTCACATTACATTATTTGCCATTTGCCTCTCGTTTTCCTCTCCCCCACTTCACCTTTTCCCTTTTCTTCGCCTTCTTCCCGTATGTCTATTTGTTTGTGTTTCCATGTGCCTTCTATTTGCTTGCATCTTTGCTTGCTAAAAATCTATTGATATGGATCCACTTAAAGTGTTCTACTTGGATCATCTTTGATCTATATGTGCTCGTGCTGAAACCCCAACTAGTTTAGTTGAGGGAAAATCTTTAGATGAGCATGCTCATTTTGTGCGTCATCATTTGTCTGAAAAGGGGAAGCTCTTATGGTATCAAATAAATAGTTTGCTATGCTATGCTTGGAATCTTTGTGAAATTTATGACTTTACTTGTTGCTCTAAGAACCCTAAAAAACACCTTCCCTACCTATGTGAGTTTAATTATAATGAAATCTTATGTTCTTGTGGAAAGGGTGTTTATAGTTACTATGATATCAAACAAATTGAATAATTTGTCATTTTTAAGGGTGCTCATGAAGTTGCTTCTTTGATTGAAAAGTATGATATTACTCTCTACAAATCTGAAAACTCCGACATACTTAAATATTGCTATGAAAACTATGATCATAATGCCTATGTTAAGGAATTTATTGAGAGAACGACCATTGCTTTGGAAGAAAATAACGATATGCATGAATCTATAGATAATTATCATTCCGATGATTTGATTTAAATATCCCTTGATGAACATGATGCTTGCTATTCTTATGGCCATGATGCCAATATTTATGGAGATGAATTTGCTATAGTTCCTTATGTTAAACATGAGATTATTGCTATTGCACCCATACTTGATAGCTACTTGAATAAAAAGCATGATTGCAATGATGTTACTATAAATTCTCTTGATGTCAATTGTGCTAATAATATGCAAAACCCTAAGCTTGGGGATGCTAGTCTTGCTATGTCTACTACTTGTTGCAATGATCATGATTGGGGTGATTCTTCTTATGATCTTGAAAATTTATTTAAGCCCCATGATGAATATGAGATTGATAGTAGTGTTTGCAATCATATTGAAAGTGGGTTTGGAAGAGTGTCAACTTTAGATCCCACATATTTGGAGAATGTTCAATCTTATGAAGTTTTTGATAAAAGTGGGTTTGGAGAGGCCATGACTTTAGTTAATGTTAATCCCACTATTTTGGAAGAGTGTCAACTTTGCATACATGTGAATCGTGTTAAGAATTTGTTTTGTGATAGCTATATTGTTGAAATTTCTTATGACCCTACATGTAATTATTATGAGAGAGGCAAATATGGTTGTAGAAATTTTTATCTTACTAAATTACCTCTCGTCATGTTGAGATTGCTACCGTCTCTTTCTTCTTCCTTGCATATGCTAATTTTTGCTTGCTATGATAATTTGTTTGCTTATAAAATTCCTATGTATAGGAAGTATGTTATACTTAGATGTGTTTATCACGTGTTTAATGATGCTCTCTTTGCGCTTCAATTCTTGTCTTTCATGTGAGCATCATCGAAATCTCAATGCCTAGCTTAGGGCGTTAAACGATAGCGCTTGTTGGGAGGCAACCAAATTTTATTTTTTGTTCCTTGCTTTTTGTTCCTGTTTAGTAATAAATAATTTATCTATCCTCTGGTTAGATGTGGTTTTATGTTTTAAATTAGTGTTTGTGCCAAGTAGAACCAATAGGATCTTCTCGGGTGATAATTATTTGATCTTGCTGAAAAAGACAGAAACTTTCTGCTCACGAAAACAATTGTTAAAAATCACCAGAAAGTGATACAATACTTATTCCAATTGCATGAGATCAATAAACAAATTATTTAGGTCTTCCTATTTTGGCAGAATTTTTGAGTAACAGAAGTTTGCGTTTGATACAAATTACTACAGACTGTTCTGTTTTTGACAGATTCTGTTTTTTCGTGTGTTGTTTGCTTATTTTGATGAATCTATGGCTAGTATCGGGGGGTATGAACCATAGAGAAGTTGGAATACAGTAGGTTTAACAAAACTATAAATAAATAATGAGTTCATTACAGTACCTTAAAGTGGTGATTTTTTTCTTATACTAACGGAGGTCATGAGATTTTCTGTTGAGTTTTGTGTTGTGAAGTTTTCGAGTTTTTGAGTAAAGATTTGATGGATTATGGAATAAGGAGTGGAAAGAGCCTAAGCTTGCGGATTCCCAAGGCAACCCAAGGTTAAATTCAAGGACAACCAAAATCCTAAGCTTGGGGATGCCCCGAAGGCATCTCCTCTTTCGTCTTTGTCTATCGGTAACTTTACTTGAGGCTATATTTTTATTCGCCACATGATATGTGTTTTGCTTGGAGCGTCTTGTATGATTTGAGTCTTTGATTTTTAGTTACCACAATCATCCTTTCTTTACACACCTTTTGGGAGAGACACATATGAATCGGAATTTATTAGAATACTCTTTGTGCTTCACTTATATATTTTGTGCTAGATAATTTTGCTCTTGTGCTTCGCTTATATCTTTTAGAGCATGGTGGTGGTTTTATTTTATAGAAATTATTGATATCTCATGCTTCACTTATATTATTTTGAGAGTCCTATAAAATAGCATGGTAATTTTCTTTGGCTATAAAATTAGTCCTAATATGATGAACATCCAAGATGGGTATAATAAAAACTATCATATAAAGTGCATCGAATACTATGAGAAGCTTGATACTTGATAATTGCTTTCAGATATGAAGATGGTGATACTAGAGTCATGCTAGTTGAGTAGTTGTGAATTTGAGAAATACTTTTTCTAAAGTTTGTGATTCCCGTAGCATGCACGTATGGTGAACCGTTATGTGATGAAGTCAGAGCATGATTTATTTATTGATTGTCTTCCTTATGAGTTGCGGTTGGGGATGAGCGATGGTATTTTCCTACCAATCTATCCCCCTAGGAGTATGCGCGTAGTACTTTGTTTCGATAACTAATAGATTTTTGCAATAAGTATGTGAGTTCTTTATGACTAATATTGAGTCCATGGATTATACACATTCTCACCCTTCCACCATTGCTAGCCTCTCTAATACCGCGCACCTTTCGCCGGTATCATACACCCACCATATACCTTCCTAAAAACAGCCACCATATCTACCTATTATGGCATTTCCATAGCCATTCCGAGATATATTTCCATGCAACTTACCACCGTTCCGTTTGTTATGACACGTTTCATCATTGTCATATTTCTTTGCATGATCATGTAGTTGACATCGTATTTGTGGCAAAGCCACCTTTATATTTCTTTCATACATGTCACTCTTGATTCATTGCATATCCCGGTACACAGCCGGAGGCATTCACATAGAGTCATATTTTGTTCTAAGTATTGAGTTGTAATTTTTGAGTTGTAAGTAAATAAAAGTGTGATGATCATCATTATTAGAGCATTGTCCCAAGTGAGGAAAGGATGATGGAGACTGTGATTCCCCCACAAGTCGGGATGAGACTCCGGATGAAAAGAAAAAAAAGAAAAAAAAGAGGCCATAAAAAGAGAAAAAGGCCCAAATAAAAAAATGAGAGAAAAAGAGAGAAGGGACAATGTTACTATCCTTTTACCACACTTGTGCTTCAAAGTAGCACCATGATCTTCATGATAGAGAGTCTCCTATGTTGTCACTTTCATATACTAGTGGGAATTTTACATGATAGAACTTGGCTTGTATATTCCAATGATGGGCTTCCTCAAAATGCCCTAGGTCTTCGTGAGCAAGCAAGTTGGATGCACACCCACTTAGTTTCTTTTGTTGAGCTTTCATACACTTATAGATCTAGTGCATCCGTTGCATGGAAATCCCTACTCACTCACATTGATATCTATTAATGGGCATCTCCATAGCCGTTGATACGCCTAGTTGATGTGAGACTATCTTCTCCTTTTTTGTCTTCTTCACAACCACCCTTCTATCCACATGTAGTGCTATGTCCATGGCTCACGCTCATGTATTGCGCGAAAGTTGAAAAACTTTGAGAACATCAAAAGTATGAAACAATTGCTTGGCTTGTCATCGGGGTTGTGCATGATTTAAATATTTTGTGTGATGAACATAGAGCATAGCCAGACTATATGATTTTGTAGGGATAACTTTATTTGGCCATGTTATTTTGAGAAGACATGATTGCTTTGTTAGTATGCTTGAAGTATTATTATTTTTATGTCAATATTAAACTTTTATCTTGAATCTTTCGGATCTCAACATTCATGCCACAATAAACAAAATTACATTGAGAATTATGCTAGGTAGCATTCCACATCAAAATTCTATTTTTGTCATTTACCTACCCGAGGACGAGCAGGAATTAAGCTTGGGGATGCTTGATACGTCTCCAACGTATCTATAATTTTTTATTGTTCCATGCTATTATATTATCTGTTTTTGATGTTTAATGGGCTTTATTATGCACTTTTATATTATTTTTGGGACTAACCTACTAACAAAAGGCCCAATGCAATCTGTTATTTTTTTTGCCTATTTTGGTGTTTCGCAGAAAAGGAATATCAAGCGGAATCCAAACGGAATGAAACCTTCGAGAGAGTTATTTTTGGAACAAATGCAATCAAGGAGACTTGGAGTGGACGTCAAGGAAGCAACGAGGCGGCCACGAGGGTAGGGAGGCGCACCCCCACCCTCGTGGGCCCCTCGTGGCTCCACCGACCTACTTCTTTCGCCTATATATACTCATATACCCAGAAAACATCCGAGAGCACCATGAAACCCTATTTCCATCGCCGCAATCTTCTGTACCCGTGAGATCATATCTTGGGGCCTTTTCCGGCGCTTCGCCGGAGGGGGAATCGACCACGGGGGGCTTCTACATCAACACCATAGCCTCTCCAATGATGTGTGAGTAGTTTATCACAGACCTTTGGGTCCATAGTTATTAGCTAGATGGCTTCTTCTCTCTCTCTTTGGATCTTAATACAAAGTTCTCCTCGATTCTCTTGGAGATCTATTCGATGTAATTCTTTTTGCAGTGTGTTTGTCGAGATCCGATGAATTGTGGGTTTATGATCAAGATTATCTATGAACAATATTTGGTTCTTCTCTGAATTCTTACATGTATGATTTGATATCTTTGCAAGTCTCTTCGAATTATCAGTTTGGTTTGGCCTACTATATTTATCTTTTTTGCAATGGGAGAAGTGCTTAGCTTTGGGTTCAATCTTGCGGTGTCCTTTCCAGTGATGGGAGGCAGCAAGGCACGTATTGTATTGTTGCCATCGAGGATAAAAATATGGGGTTTATATCATATTGCTTGAGTTTATCCCTCTACATCATGTCATCTTGCCTAATGCGTTACTCTGTTCTTATGAACTTAATACTCTAGATGCATGCTGGATAGCGGTCGATGTGTGGAGTAATAGTAGTAGATGCAGAATCGTTTCGGTCTACTTGTTGCGGACGTGATGCCTATATACATGACCATGCCTAGATATTCTCATAACTATGCGCTTTTCTATCAATTTCTCAACAGTAATTTGTTCACCCACCGTAGATTATGCTATCTTGAGAGAAGCCACTTGTGAAACCTATGGCCCCCGGGTCTATCTTCCATCATATTATTTTCCTATCAATTTGCTATTTCTGCCGTCGTTTATTTTGCAATCTTTAGTTTCCAATCTATATCATAAAAATACCAAAATATTTATCTTATTATCTCTATCAGATCTCACTTTTGCAAGTGGTCGTGAAGGGATTGACAATCCCTTTATCGCATTGGTTGCAAGGTTCTTATTTTTTTGTGCAGGTACAAGGCGACTTGCGTGTAACCTCCTACTGGATTGATACCTTGGTTCTAAAAAACTGAGGGATATACTTACGCTACTTTGCTGCATCACCCTTTCCTCTTCAAGGGAAAACCAATGCATGCTCAAGACGTAGCAGAATGGCGTCTCTCCGAGAGAGCAGTCCATGCGCCGATCTTGTTGCCTGGATTTAATGACACATCCATACTCTGATCACGAGTTAACCTCTTCCGAGAGATGAACGAATGTCACCAAGTCGCTCCTCGCGGGCTCTTATCCCAGATCAGTCGGGAAATGCAGTGCGAGAATCCATTGAGATTTTGTTCAAACCTTGGTTGTCTGAAAGCACGATGATGGTACCGAGTATTTCCATAATCACTTGGGCAAAATTGTGTCTTTTACAAACTCGTTCTGCAAAATCACAACCGATTCGGGGGCTAATGTTGGGGACATGCATAATAGGTAGACCCACGAAGGGTCAAAGATCATAAAGAATGGGGTCCACATATCAGATGGGCCCAGAGCATCGCTCGAAGAATCGACAAACCATCCACTCGGATGACCACCAAGTCACTTGGACGACAACAACCACATGGAGCATAGCACTCCACTCGACCAACTCATTCCACTCGGAGCACCTGATCTCACTCGGATATGCGAAGACCAACAGTCGACAAGGCACTCAAAGCATCATCTTAGTAGTAGGCTGAGTTATGGCATTAATGCCCCCACTTTGTAACATAGGAGGTGAAGGGGTGGCGCACTCTATATAAGCCACCCCCACCACTAGACTAGGGGGCTCTTTTCTTCCACCTCTCTCTCTTTTCGCCATTAGTCTCAGGACTACGCGGATCCATTCTCCTCTCTTTGTGATCTCCGGATACATACAAAGATAAAACAAAGCCTCTCCGGAGCACGAGACGTAGGGCTGTTAGCTCCACCATGAGAGGCCCGAACTCGCTAAAACCACCATGTCACCCATATGCATCTCGATAGATCATGCTCCTTTACCCTATCCCTTATTATTGTCGGAATCATACCCATAACAGTTGGGGCAGTGGTGCAAGCCGACTGTAAAGGAAGTTGTACCTGAGGGATGTCGGAACGTAGCTCAACCAAGAGGAGGGCGGCGGGAGGCGGCAACTGCCCACGTCTCGGCAGTGAGCAAGGGACGAAGGCAACCGCACCGACTTTGTGAGAGAGAATGGCGGGGACCCCTGATCGGGACGTGCCGACAGTGGGTTTTCATCGTCGGCGACGGTGACTACATCTACACAAAGCATCCACCCCTTCCCCGGCAGACGTGATCCTCCCGGATGTTAGAGATGTGCCCACAGTCATTTTGTGCGAGAGTGTGTGAAGAGAGCAACCCCAGCAAGCAACCGTGTAGGCTCGTCCTGGCTATGTATATAGTGGAGCGGTTTATTTTTCTCTCCATATGAACCTATTTATATTACGTACGTGCCACTGAACAAAAACACTTTATTTATAAATGACGCGGCACCGTTCATGCGTTGTTCCCGACCCTCCATTATTTATAAGTGATTAACTACCACTAGACGCGTGATGTCTACTACACAACCTTCTTCTTGTAGACGTTGTTGGGCCTCCAAGTGCAGAGGTTTGTAGGATAGTAGCAAATTTCCCTCAAGTGGATGACCTAAGGTTTATCAATCCGTGGGAGGCATAGGATGAAGATGGTCTATCTCAATAAACCCTGCAACCAAATAACAAAGAGTCTCTTGTGTCCCCAACACACCCAATACAATGGAAAATTGTATAGGTGCACTAGTTCGGCGAAGAGATGGTGATACAAGTCCAATATGGATGGTAGATACAGGTTTTTGTAATCTGAAAATATAAAAACAACAAGGTAACTAACAATAAAAGTGAGCGTAAACGGTATTGCAATGCTAGGAAACAAGGCCTAGGGTTCATACTTTCACTAGTGCAAGTTCTCTCAACAATAATAACATAATTAGATCATATAACAATCCCTCAACATGCAACAAAGAGTCACTCCAAAGTCACTAATAGAGGACAACAGACGAAGAGATTATTGTAGGGTACGAAACCACCTCAAAGTTATTCTTTCTGATCGATCTATTCAAGAGTCCGTAGTAAATAACACAAAGCTATTCTTTCCATTCGATCTATCATAGAGTTCCTACTAGAATAAAACCTTAAGATACAAATCAACCAAACCCCCAATGTCACCTAGATACTCCAATGTCACCTCAAGTATCCGCGGGTATGATTATAGGCTATGCATCACACTATCTCAGATTCGTCTATTCAACCAACACAAAGAACTTCAAAGAGTGCCCCAAAGTTTCTACCGGAAAGTCAAGTCGAAAACGTGTGCCAACCCCTATGCATAGGTTCCCAAGGTCACGGAACCCGCAAGTTGATCACCAAAACATACATCAAGTGAATCAATAGAATACCCCATTGTCACCACGGGTATCCCACGCAAGACATACATCAAGTGTTCTCAAATCCTTAAAGACTCAATCCGATAAGATAATTTCAAAGGGAAACTCAATCCATTACAAGAGAGTAGAGGGGGAGAAACATCATAAGATCCAACTATAATAGCAAAGTTCACGATACATCAAGATCGTGCCACATCAAGAACATGAGAGAGAGAGAGAGAGAGATCAAACACATAGCTCCTGGTACATACCCTCAGCCCCGAGGGTGAACTACTCCCTCCTCATCATGGAGAGCGCCGGGATGATGAAGATGGCCACTGGAGAGGGATTCCCCCCTCCGGCAAGGTGCTGGAACGGGTCTAGATTGGTTTTCGGTGGCTATATAGGCTTGCAGCGGCGGAGCTCCCCATCTAGGTTATTTTCTGGAGGTCTCTGTATATACAAGAGGTTTTGACATCGAGAACAAGTCAGGGGGGTCTCCGGGCTGTCCACGAGGTAGGGAGGCGTGCCCAGGGTGGGTGGGCGCGCCACCCACCCTCGTGGGCAGCCCGAGACTCTTTTGGCCCACCTCTTTTACTCCATGGCCTTCTTCTGGTCCAAAAATAAGCTACGTGAAATTTTAGGTCAATTGGACTCCGTTTGATTTTCCTTTTCTGTAAAACTCAAGAACAAGGAAAAAACAGAAACTGGCACTGGGCTCTTGGTTAATAGGTTAGTCCCATAAAACATATAAAATAGCATATAAATGCATATAAAACATCCTAGATGGATAATATAATAACATGAATACTTCATAAATTATAGATACGTTGGAGACGTATCAGCATCCTCGAGTAGGTAAATGATAAAAGAAATAATTTATGAAGTGTGAATGCTAGCAAGTGCATAAGTTTGATCAATGATAGTTCCAATCACTTTTTATAGCATCATTATATGTCATAACAGTAGCTCAACTCATAAAACTTTTCATGATCAAGTAACAAGCTATTCACATGTTAAAGCATAGACCATAAACTTTCTTGAAAACTAACAAACTATGTTCTCAGTTATCAAACAATTGCAATTCATCTTATTTTCAGGAAGGGTCTATGTAAGAGCTTTGATTTAGCAAATCCCACATACTCAACTATCATATAGTCTTCCATGATTGCTACCACTCAAAGCATATTTTTAGAACAAATAGCATCCATCGAACACAGAGAAAGATAGGGTTTAATGTTTCGCCTCCCAACTTATTTATCATATAGATAATTGTCAACAATAATAATTCATGATCAAATATATTTGAATGGACATATATGCTTAGATCTTTCCCTATCACATGATGCTTGCCAACTAAAGAGTAGGTTGGAATGAGAAGGAACACTACTGACTCTTGCATAAAAGTAAAAGATAGACCCTTCGCAGAGGGAAGAAGGGATTTGCAGAGGTGCCAGAGCTCGAAGCTTTAAAACCAAGATGAAAATAATTTTGATAGGTATGCTTTCATTGTCAACATAACGACCAAGAGTTTCCAATATCTTCCATACTAGATACATTATAGGCGGTTCCCAAACAGAAAGGTAAAGATTTTACTCCCCCTCCACCAACAATCACATTCCACGGCTTGTCCGAAACAACGGGTTCCGTCCAACTATCAACAATCCTGGGGAAGTTTTGTTTAAATTATTTGTGAATTTGTTTTTGATCTTTTGATCATAGGACTGGGCATCCCAGTTACTAACCATTTTCTCGTGAATGATGAGCAGAGTCCACTCATCGTGAGAATAACCCACCTAGCATGGAAGATACTGACAGCCCCTAGTCGCTACATGAGCGATTCAGGCATACAAAACAGATTATTATTTGAAGGTTTAGAGTTTGACACATGCAAATTTACTTGGAACGACAGGTAAGTACCGCATGTAGGTAGATATGGTGGACACTCATGGAATAAACTTGGTTCAAGGAATTTGGATGCACAAGCAGTATTCCCGCTTAGTACAGATATTTTGGCTAGCAAAGGATTCTAAATAGCAAGCACCACATGTTAGAGGATCCATAACAATATAACTTCTATACAAATATACCCAAGCATAACTCATTATGTTGTATTCCTTGTCCAACTTCAACTAATTTTCTCAGGTTTGAAAATAATTAATGGGGCTCACAATCATAGATGATGTCCAAGATAGTATATTTACATGTGAAATCTCTCTTCCTTCAATATTCTTTCATGAATTGTTCAAGTGACCAATACAATGTTTGCTAACCTTCAATAAATTTACCACCTCTACTTCTTATATGTGAAGTCATTACTCCCCATGTGATATGCATATGAAACATATATAATTTCATATTTATAATATTCAAATCATTCAACTATTTACTCATAGGATATAAGTGAAGCACACGAGAAAATGAGAAACTACTCCAAAAAGATATAAGTGAAGATCCATGAGTAGTTAAATAATTATGTAGCTATGTGAAGACTCTCTCTCATTTAAGAATTTCAGATCTTGGGATATTAATCAAACAGCAAGCAAAACAAAATAAAACGACACTTCAAGGATAGCACTCATCATGTGAAGAAGCAAAAACTTAGGCTCAACCGATACTAACCGATAGTTGTTGAAAAAGAAAGGTGGGATGCCAACCGGGGCATCCCCAAGCTTAGATGCTTGAGACTTCTTAAAATATTAACTAGGGATGCCTTGGGCATCCCCAAGGTTGACCTTTTGTGTCTCCTTAATTCCTTTTATATCGCGGTTTCCCTAAATCTCAAAAGCTTCATCCACACCAAACTCAACAAGAACTCGTGAGATAAGTTAGTATAAACCAATGCAAAAACCTTATCATTTTCTACTGTAACAAATCACTAAAATTATTATTCAACATTGCATACTAAATGTCTCTGCATATTTAATAGTCCTATCCTCAAATAGAATCATTAAACAAGCAAACATATGCAAACAATGCAAACACAACAGCAATCTGCCAAAATAGTACAGTCTGTAAAGAATGCAAGAGCATCAATACTTCCCTAACTCCAAACATTATGAAATTCTACCACCCTGTATAAAATTTATCAGATATCAATATGCAAAAAGTTTCAACATTTTATCATATTCTGGCTTTTCTAGGGAATTTTTGCAACATCGATAAACTTTCTGTTTTGAAACAGCAACATGTATACTTGCAAAATAAGCATGGTAAAGGCTATCCTTGACATTTTTATTGAAAATAGAGATGCAAAAAAATATTATAAATAAAAGAAAGCAAATACTAACAAAATAAAATGACCGCTCCAAGCAAAACACATATCATGTGGTGAATAAAAATATAGCTCCAAGTAAAGTTACCGATGAACGAAGACGAAAGAGGGGATGCCATCCGGCATCCCCAAGCTTAGGCTCTTGGTTGTCCTTGAATATTACCTTGGGGTTCCTTGGGCATCCCCAAGCTTAGGCTCTTGCCACACCTTATTCCATAGTCCATCGAATCTTTACCCAAAACTTGAAAACTTCACAACACAAAACTCAACAGAAAATTCGTAAGCTCCGTTAGTATAAGAAAATAAATCACCACTTAGGTACTGTTGTGAACTCATTCTAAATTCATATTGGTGTAATATCTACTGTATTCCAACTTATCTATGGTTCATACCCTCCGATACTACTCATAGATTCATCAAAATAAGCTAACAACACATAGAAAACAGAATCTGTCAAAAACAGAACAGTCTGTAGTAATCTGTATCAAACGTATACTTCTGGAACTCCAAAAACTCTGAAATAAATTGGTGGACCTGAGGAATTTGTCTATTAATCTTCTGCAAAAAGAATCAACTTAAAAGCACTCTTCTGTAAAAAATGACAGCTAAACTCGTGAGCGCAAAGTTTCTGTTTTTTACAGCAAGATCACCTTAACTTTCACCCAAGTCTTCCCAAAGGTTCTACTTGGCACTTTATTGAAACAAAAGCTATAAAACATGATTACTAAAGTAGCTTAATCATGTGAACACAAAAAAACATTAGGGGTAAATATTGGTTTGTCTCCCAACAAGCGCTTTTCTTTAATGCCTTTCTAGCTAGGCATGCTGATTTCAATGATGCTCGTATAAAAGATAAGAATTGAAAAATAAAGAGAGCATCATGAAACACATGGCAAGCACATTTAAGTCTAACCCAGTTCCTATGCATAGGTATTTTGTGATCAAACAACTTATGGGAACAATAATCAACTAGCATAGGAAGGCAAAACAAGCATAACTTCAAAACTTTAAGCACATAGGGAGGAAACTTGATATTATTGCAATATGTAGAAGCATATGATCCTCTCTCATAATAATTTTCAGTAGCATCATGAATGAATTCAACCATATAACCAGCACATAAAGCATTCTTTTCATTATCTACTTTCATAGAAATTTCACTACTCTCCACATAAGCAAATTTATTCTCATCAATAGTAGTGGGAGCAAACTCAGCAAAATAACTATCATGTGAAGCATAATCCAATTGAAAATTAAAATCATGATGAAAAGTTTCATGGTTATATTTATTCTTTATAGCATACGTGTCATCACAATAAACATCATAAATAGGAGGCATGCTTTCATCATAATAAATTTGCTCATCAAAACTTAGGGGACTAAACATATCATTTTCATCAAACATAGCATCCCCAAGCTTGTGGCTTTGCATATCATTAGCATCATGGGTATGCAAAGAATTCATACTAACAACATTGCAATCATGCTCATCATTCACATATTGTATGCTGAGCATTCTATGTAATTCTTCTTCTAGTACTTGAGCACAGTTTTCCTTCCCATCATTTTCACGAAAGACATTAAAAGGATGAAGCAAATGAGGCACCCTTAATTCCATTTTTAGTTTTCTTTTATAGGCTAAACTAGTGATAAAACAAGAAACTAAAAGATTCGATTGCAAGATCTAAAGATATACCTTCAAGCACTCACCTCCCCGGCAACAATGCCAGAAAAGAGCTTGATGTCTATTACACAACCTTCTTCTTGTAGACGTTGTTGGGCCTCCAAGTGCAGAGGTTTGTAGGACAGTAGCAAATTTCCCTCAAGTGGATGACCTAAGGTTTATCAATGCGTGGAGGCGAGGGATGAAGATGGTCTCTCTCAAACAGCCCTGCAACCAAATAACAAAGAGTCTCTTGTGTCCCCAGAACACCCAATACAATGGTAAATTGTATAGGTGCACTAGTTCGGCGAAGAGATGGTGATACAAGTGTAATATGGATAGTAGATATAGGTTTTTGTAATATGAAAATATAAAAACAGCACGGTAGCAAGTGGTAAAAGTGAGCGTAAACGGTATTGCAATGCTAGTAAACAAGGCCTAGGGTTCATACTTTCACTAGTGCAAGTTCTCTCAACAATAATAGCATAATTAGATCATATAATAATCCCTCAACATGCAACAAAGAGTCACTCCAAAGTCAGTAATAGAGGAGAACAAACGAGGAGATTATTGTAGGGTACGAAACCATCTCAAAGTTATTCTTTCTGATCGATCTATTCAAGAGTCGGTAGTAAATAACACGAAGCTATTCTTTCCGTTCGATCTATCATAGAGTTGGTACTAGAATAACACCTTAAGATACAAATCGACCAAAACCCTAATGTCACCTAGATACTCCAATGTCACCTCAAGTATCCGTGGGTATGATTATATGATATGCATCACACAATCTCAGATTCATCTATTCAACCAACACAAAGAACTTCAAAGAGTGCCCCAAAGTTTCTCTGGGAGAGTCAAGAGGCAACGTGTGCCAACCCCTATGCATAGGTTCCCAAGGTCACGGAACCCGCAAGTTGATCACCAAAACATACATCAAGTGAATCAATAGAATACCCCATTATCACCACGGGTATCCCACGCAAGACATACATCAAGTGTTCTCAAATACTTAAAGACTCAATCCAATAAGATAACTTCAAAGGAAAACTCAATCCATTACAAGAGAGTAGAGGGGGAGAAACATCATAAGATCCAACTATAATAGCAAAGCTCACAATACATCAAGATCGTGCCACATCAAGAACATGAGAGAGAGAGAGAGAGAGAGAGATCAAACATATAGCTATTGGTACATACCCTCAGCCCCGAGGGTGAACTACTTCCTCCTCATCATGGAGAGCGCCGAGATGATGAAGATTGCCACCAGAGAGGGATTCCCTCCTCCGGCAGGGTGCCGGAACGAGTCTAGATTGGTTTTCGGTGGCTACAGAGGCTTGCGGAGGAGGAACTCCCCATCTAGGTTATTTTCTGAAGGTTTCTGTACATATAAGAGGTTTTGGCGCCGAGAACAAGTCAGGGGGGGTCTCAGGGCTGTCCATGAGGTAGGGAGGCGTGCCCAGGGGGTGGGTGTGCCCCCACCCTCGTGGGCAGCCCGGGATTCTTCTGGCCCAACCCTTTTACTCCATGGCCTTCTTCTGGTCCAAAAATAAGCTCCATGAAATTTCAGGTCAATTGGACTCCGTTTGATTTTCCTTTTCTGTAAAACTCAAAAAACAAGGAAAAAACAGAAACTGGCACTGGGCTCTAGGTTAATAGGTTAGTCCAAAAAATCATATAAAATAGCATATAAATGCATATAAAACATCTTAGATGGATAATATAATCGCATGAATACTTCATAAATTATAGATACGTTGGAGACGTATCAACGCGTCAAATTATCACGTGGGCTGCATCATCGTACAGATATGAGCTCCACCGTGTCACGTGTGTGGCTGGGGAAGACGCAAAAGACGCAAAGAGTGCTAATAGTACTATGTGCATGGGTGCGTGCACCTCTTCTTCTCGAGCATGGTTATTAAAAGTATACTACTACTTTACCACGCGGTTATTATATGGGCAAAGAGTATAGGCAGTAATAGGGACTAATAAGCCATCAAATCACGAGGCCCACCTTTCTCTATGTTTGATCGAGGAAGAAGCCATCATTTCACTCCTCGTTGTATATCCATCTACTGCTACCTCTGCAAATAAATAAAAATCCGCTTCTACCTCCACACCATGGTTAATAGTATAGCCATGTCAATCACAACGTAGAAATATCACTCACTGATACAATAGGGCTGGCTCTAAGGCTGGTGATTTTTTACTTTGTCTCTTTCTCTTTCTGTCTTATTTAGTCATTTTACATAGGAGCACGTGTAGAGGATGGATATTCCTTTTGATGGGACTTCTTCATGGGGTTTAAGACTAAGCAGCTCCGAATTATTCCCGCTGCCCACCACTCTGAATTGTGCCATCTATGATAGTACTCCCATTGCAACAATGAGGTCCACTAGGTCTAGCACGTCCTGTAAGAAGAGACTGTCATGCAAAACATACATCTTATTGCCTTCTTCCTCATACAGTACATACCACTGGTACATACTACTAGTACTACTACTTGTTCTCCTATAAACCTTGTGCTTGGCATCTAAAAAATATTAACCTTGCGCTTGGCTCTTCGCCTTTCCGGGAAGTCGAGCAATAATGGTACTATAGTATATCGTTCTGGCTATCTGAGACCGAATGAATTGCTGCATGTCCACCACGTGGGCGAGGGTCAAGCGAGGGTCGAGGGGCGAGGGGTGAGGGAGAGTGCGTACTAGTACGTCCGTTTCAATATGGACTACATACGGAGCAAAATGAGTGAATCTACACTCTAAAATACGTCTATATACATCAGTGTTTGGAGTATGTACTAGTAGTTCATATTGAAATCTACTAAAAGACATATATTTCAAACAATATGATAATCTCTCTAACCAAGGTAGCGACAAGGAGTAGTGGAGAGAGTAGTAAAATATTCTCCTCATCCTGCGAGCCACCGCGCGCGTGGGCGAGGGAGCGGGCGTAGCCATAGTAAGCAAGCTTCTCCTTGTCATGCGACTCTACGAGCCACCGCGCCCGTGGGCGGGGGAGACAGCGTACTAAGAAAGCTTCTCCTTGTTTTGCGAGTTGACGGGACACATCAAAAGTAATACGTATAGAGCATCTCCAGTGTATAGAGCCTTGCCTCTAAGGTTGGCCCCACATTGTTTGCCTCTTTTTTAACATAACGCGTCAAGTTGCAGTTTGTTTGTTCACCAGTGGTACATGATCCTCCATCAAGTGGACAACCAGTACACGTGTCAAATTACCATGTGGGCTGCCTTTTCATACAGAAATGAGCTCCACTGTGTACCCGCGCGGGTGTGGTTGGGAAAGAGACGGGAGTATGTGCGCCGTGCGCGCACCTCTTCTCTTCGTGCACGCCCCCACCTACGTGTGTGTGTGAGAGAGAGATACAAACCTAAACAGATGGCGTGTGCGTTCGTGAGTGTTTTTTGTTGGGGGGTGATTTCATGAATGTTTTTGTGGGAATATGTGTCGATGATATCTCAAACAAAAATTTGACACATGCAATGTGTGTGAAATAGAGGCCTATCTATATCATATATAGAGGGGGCGATCCACGAGAAGAGAGGGAGGGGTCATAGATATGGATAGAGTCGAAGACAGGATCAAGTGGGTGGGTGCGAGATCGATGAAGAGAGCCATCAAAATTGTGTGTGTGCAAGTCAAAGATATAGGGCGACTGACCTACCGGAACGCCAGAGGGCACATGGCAAGTTTGTGTGTGGCAGGGATACATGACTAGAGCGCTCAATGTATCAGTGTGTGTGTGGGGGAGGGGAGGGGGGAGGCAGAGACCTAACTAGATAGGTAGATCGACTCGTATATGTGTTGAGAAGGAGACACCCAGCTATGTCTTGAGGGAGATCGGTCGACATCCATACATAAGTGAAGGACGAGAAATAGGTTGGGACACACACAGAGAGAGAGAGAGAGAGAGAGAGAGAGAGAGAGAGAGGGAGAGGGGTAGAGTGCTGGATGGGTGGTGGAGTTGCTTCTCGAAGATGGTGGGAGAGGCCTACTAGACAAACTGAGGGTAGAACTGCAATATTATCAATAAGAGTGGGGATGTGTTTCTGTGTGTGCGTGTGCGTGATAGATGTGTCGGGAGGCATGCATGGATGATGAAGGGGGACCATGTGTTTGGTAAGCAGACCTAACGAGATCGGTAGATCAATCGTTGTGTGTCGGAGGAAGGGAGAGACATGACTAATGAGGTAGATCGATTGACGCGTGTGGAAAACGAGTTATAACGACCTAGCTAGCTATATGTATAGAGGAAGATCGGTCGGTGTACATCCATTTGTTAGAGGCAAATAAGGCCCAGCGAGACCGATAGACAGAGAGAATGGAGCTAGGAGGTGGTGCGAGAGGCCTACTAGCTAGATAGGGGGAGGAGTGTGCGATTGTGAGATCGATGAAAAGAGGGGCGAGAGTTTACACGTGTGTGGGACCACATGAGAGACACGAGGCATGGACACAGAAAGGAGGAGATGGAAGGTGCGTGTGTATGTGGTAGGCAGACATCACTGGAGAGGTTTATCAATTGGTGTGTGTCGGAAAGGAGTTGTGGAGACCGTGGGAGAACGACCTAAAGAAAAAAAATGAATGTGCGCGATGGATAGAATGCTGAGGGAGGGGGAGGGCGAGGAGGGCGTGTGCATGCATGAGAGAAAGTTAGTGCTAGCTACAAAGGTTAGAGGATTGTGTGGGTGTAAGAGACTAACAAAGATCATAATTCCATATGAAAGTGGATTCATATATTTGAATAGGAGATCATAGTGTTATAAACATATGCATGCATGAATATAGCGGTGATACGCGTGGTGTGGTTTTGGACATGTTATACCATAATGTGATAATGCGTGGCGTTTCCAACTCACAGCTAAATATCGAACAATCTAAACCATACTATACATCGAACAATCTCACATTTTATTTGAATTTTTGGTAGTGTGTGGCGTTTGCAGCTCAGAACTAAATATCGAACAATCTAAACCATACTATATATCGAACAGTCTCACATTTTATTTGAATTTGTGATAATGTATGGCGTTTGCAACTCACATCTAAATACTTGTAGGCATAGGGGGCGGGGCACCATACATTATGTGATAAACACATTATACATATGAGACATGGTTTATATTATGAAGATCTAGCTAGACATTGAAATGTACTATGATTTGAAATCAACATAAAGTGGATTCAAAAAATCGAGTTCGAGTTCAAGTAGTACACATAGTTCATATCTAACTCGATAGTAATCATGTGGTGTGCTGTGAAGATAATATAGAAATGATGGTTTAACTTGACAATAATGATGATTGTAGATCTTATTAAAATAGAGAAACAATTTCAAATGGTTTAACTTGACAACAATCATGATTGTAGATCTTATTCAAATAGAGAAACGAATTCAAATTTAGTTCATATTGAAGCGGCAGTATATACGTTTGGAATGTACTAAAACGTTCATTTGAGTAGCAGGTTGCATGCATTATACACGTAGCGAAATATTTTAATTGAACATAACATGAATTCAAAGTTTTGAATGGCATTTGCACTGCGAATTGATTTAGTACAGTACACGGGACTAGACTCTCTTGTGTGGTGCGAACTGATATCTTTTTGCTTTTTCGTCGAGGGAAGTACGAATTGATTTGGTACAGTACACGTTAGGCTTGTCCGGAAATTTCAATCGACGCCTTGTTACCCCGAAATATTTAACATATATCTTTGTCTCGTTGTGCTCTGAAAACTCCCTCCATCTCAACCCGCGCCTTGCTATCCCAAAATTACAACGCGCGCGAAAACTCCCACCTCCTGTGAAATCCCGACACACGAAATGCCCTTGATATCCCTGAACCGAAAGAACCACCTAGCTCAAATCGGTGGGGGTACTTTCGTAACTTACCCCACATTTCAGACAAGCGCGTCCCTAATCCATGGTTCCCCCTCCCATCCCATCCGCCCACCCATTCGTACACAGAGGCTGCGAAAACCCGCGAAGCCCCACACCCTCCTTTGTTCGCCACCCAGCGGAGCCTCTTCCCTGACGATGTCGTCCGCAGCAACACCTCGACATCCCTCATCCATCGCACCCGATGAGCATCCGTCATCGATATCGTCGTCCCGCCGATTCAACCACCCCATCCTCCACCTCCAAGGAGCTGCCCCGACATTCCCCTCGTCTTTCGTGCCACTTCCATTCCCACACCGCCGTCTTCACCTGCACCACCGGGAGAGCAGCATCACCACCGATTCCTCGGATGAAGTTGAGGCCTAATGGGCTCCACCAAAGAGGTTCTACAGTAATCGCCACATCTTATTCTCGATTCGATCTCATGGTGCTGCCAGCGCTCGGTCCCGAGCCGACATGGCGCGGCTCCATCCATGGCAGCGTCGCCGGCCACTTCCTCCATGTCGTCACTCCCTCGGCGGTGACGTCCACACCGATAGAGACTCTGCTTGCTGCTTTGGATCTTGCTTTCATGTTGTTGCTCTGCTCTTGCTCTCTGTCCCCTGCCTGGTCTACTTTTTCTCTTGCTCGCACTGTTGCCCTCGGTCTTGCTCTTGCTTGCGCTGCTGCTCTACTCTTGCTTGCGCTGCTGCTGCACGAGTAGCTGATCCTGCTCTTACTCGAGCCCCTGTAGCTGCTACCCGAGATGCTGCTATACGACCAGCTGCCCCGGCTCTCGCACACGCTGCTGCTCCGGGCGCTGCTGCTGCTTCTACCGCTTTTCTGCTACTATTGCGTTCAGTTTCGACAGTAAAATTCAGTTTCGACAACGAAATTCAGTTTTGACAGTTAAATTCAGCTTCGACAGTTAAATTCAGTTTCAATGATTATGTTCGAGAGATGAGCGGTGATGTATTTTACATCTAGCACTTTGTGGTTATGTATTTTACGTCATCTATTGGAGATGCTATTAGAATTCCACTCAGGTTAACATTCTCTCTCTTGTCACCTTGACCTACGCCGTCGTACAACTCACCGGAGCTGCTCCAACGACGAAACCATCCATCACAGCACAGCAGTACCCCGGGCTCCATCTCCAGACGCCTAAGATATTCTTCCCCTCCTCCGACAGCCAAATCAGCCGGAGCATCCTCATCGACCAACCCAATCACTCTGAGATCGACATGGCTTCGCCAAAGAGGTTGTACACTTGTTGCATCGCTTTTTTTAATCTACATGTTATATATATTGTCCACTGAGCACATGTACATGAAATACGATTAGTTTCTCCTACTATACGACAAGCAGTGAGGTACCAGGCAACTTAGCTATCCGTGATGGACTCTCTTGAACACCATCATTATTTATCTCTGCGCATTTTAGCTGTGCATTTGTAGATGGGCCTGTGAGTTAAGCTAGTAGGGCAGTGGCCTGGGTCCAAAGTAGTAGAAGTAGCACAAAAACATTTTTGAGTGTAGGCTTTTCCCTGCTCAAGCCTGCCTACTAGAATCGCCAGTGCTTGAAAGGAAAAGTGAGGGAAAACATAGGAATTGGAAAGTTTCATATGGTACTACTATTCATGCATTTGGTTCAAAGGAATGGAGCAAAGGAAAACTATAGGATTTGTTCCTTTAGTGTCTCCTTGAAAGAAAAACCATAGGAATTTTAATATCCACTTGTCCTCCTTTTCAAATTCCTATTCATGAAGCACAAGACTAAGAGATAGTAGCATAATAGCATTATAATCATACATGATCTTCCAATTCTTTGTGATTTGACATGCTTCTTTGCATCCTATGATCTTCCAATTCTTGTGAACCAAACACCCAGATTGGAAGAAATCCTGTGTTTTTAAATTCTCTGTTTGCATGTGCATTCCTATCCTATTACTATGTATTTCCTATCCCTGCGTTGTTAGGATCCTCCAATTCGAACGAGCCCTTAGGAAATTACTTCTCTTACAGATAGTTGTCAAAGAAAACCTTTTGTGGTTTGTCCCGCCCCTGCTGTGTCGTCGTCCACCCCAGCTCAGCTGCTCCAATGATAGAAGGGTCCACCACAGCAGGGATACAAACTCCAAACTGTCTTTCGCCGCCTCAGATCTTCTTCACTGCCACCGGCAGCCACGACAACTACATTACCACAATCAACCGAGCAAATGACCTCGAGGACTACATGGGTCCGCAAGAGAGGTCGCAATCTTTCGTGTCTCCTTACGTTATGCATCGCTTATTATTATATTCTACTTTATCATCCTGTTCACCGATTAGACTTCGAGTTAGCTCCAAATTAATGGTCAAACTTGAGTTTTTAAATGGTTGTGCGGTACATATCGGGGCTACAATCAATAGTATCTATCTACTATCTAGTTAATCTCTGGTGTCTACTATGAGTTTCATGTTGGGTGGGAGACAAACAGTAAAGAAGCCATTATCTGTATTTTTAACTGAAGCCATTACCTGCCTGCTATCATTGATTTTGGGTCTATCCACATGTTTCTACCATCACTCTGGATTTCTGCATGCACTCCTTACATAATCTCACTACGTTTTATTCCTATGCATGTCAGTTATTGTACACAATGGAACTGAACATGTAGAGCAAAAGAGACGAGCCTTGTGTGGCAATAAAATTTCATGTAGACGTCGCTCCATGGTGGGCGCCAAGGCAGCCCCCCCTCCACCCATTTTGTATTGTAATCAAGAGGAAGATAACTGTTCTGAGGGGGGTACCGAAGGAGAAGACCACTCCTATTTACCCCCTGAGGTCTTCGCTCTAACTTGGCATGCTAATGTTGGTAATATCATGCATATGGTGCCTTGCATTGCTTGCGTTATACATCAAATATGTCATCTCGCTTAGTTTAGACATGCTTTGTGTGAGTGCCATCTGCTTAGTTTCTTTATCGTATATGTGAATTATGCAACGCCATATTGTTTAGCCAGGCATCAGATATGTGAATTTTGCAATGCCATCCTGCTTAGCCAGTCATCTTATATGTGAATTATATCAGGCCATCCTTTTTTTCATTACGTATTACATTTGTCAACAATGTTAGTACATTCAACTACTCTTCGGTGGGGGTGTATTAACTGGCTGCCATGTTTTGGGCCAAATGCCGGCCCATATTTGATCCGATCCATTAATGGCCTGCCACGCTCCGGCCCTAATAGTGGCCCATATGAGATCCGGCCCGTTAAAAGCCTACCATGTTTTGGGCCAAATTACGGCCCAGATCAGGTCCGGCCCTTTAAGAGGTTTTGGGCCTTATTATGGCCCATATCAGATTCGGCCCGTCAACTGGACACTATGCTTTTGGGCCCACTTGCTAAAGGCTCACTTAGTAATTCGGCCTGATATTAGTTTTGGCCTGTTAAGGGCCCGTTGAACATTTCGGCCCTATATTAATTTCAGCCTGTTCAAAGCCCGTCATATAGTTGGGCCTAACTACGACCCGGTTTGCATCCGGCCTGCTCGCAGCCGATATCCGACAATGGGCGAACAAGGACCGAGACAATTTTTGGCTGTTAAAAGCCCGTGATTTGATTCGCACAATCATGGGCGGGGTTCATTACGTGAGCTGTTCGGCAAGTTTCATGCCCATCCTACATCTTGAGTGCTTGACGGCCCGATTATGTACCGTAATTTTACGGTTAAGCGGTTTACAACGAAGACATGATATATATACGATAAAATAACTGTAGCATCGTGAATAAGAAAAACCTAGACTATACAATAAAGAAATTACGGCATATTACATCCACTTTGGGCATCAAAGTTCGCCACTATGATAATAAAGCACAAGGCAGACAGCTAGATTACATACACTTTGGGCATCAAAGATCGCCAAAGAAGGCAAATAAACACACCGACAAAATAATATACAAAACCGACATCACTTCAATAGAGTTCAAGAAAGGTTAGCCTCTGGGAGTTGCACAAGCAAGTAGTGAAAGCAAGATGATGAGATCAAGGCTTGTTCAACACTTATATCTTCCTCACTCTGAAAGATAAACAAGCAGACAGATGACAGGTTTTGCACATAAAAGTATCAGTGCTGACAATTCATCACATTTCTTACTGACGAATAAAGTGACACAGTTTAAATTTGCATTAACACAATATGGTATTGTTCAGGTCAAGACATGGCAGGAAATGACATTGTGAAGGAGTTGGCGGCTTCACGACACCACTGGATTACAGATCAAGAACTCATAACTATCAATGGTTAGTGTGCTGTCAATTTATACCATTTCAGATTGGCAAATAAATAGACGGTTTAAATAATAGTAGAATGATATGACATTGTTCATAGTTAAGACATTGCAGAATATGATATTGTGCTGTAGTGGGTAGGTTCACCACACCACTGGATTACGGATGAAGAAGAGAAGCATACATGCAGTGCAACTGAAAACTTAAATTGAGAAAGGACAAACTTTTGTTTATGAACTACATATAATAAACTTTAAACAAGCAATTTGATGCAAATACCAAAAATAAACAGCTATTGCAGTCATGCCTAACTAAATATATACAACAAAGTTTGAAGGCTTGAGATGGACAAACTTATATTATTGGTGAAGACAGGCTCTATAAAGGCCTTGTCCATGCTGATGGGGGGGCAATTCAAGAAGTTTACCACGTAATCTTCTTCAAAAGCATTGCCTTTATTCTACATTTTGTTAAGAGTAAATATAGATGTGATAATATACGAAAAATGGAGACTATTTAAGATAAGATGAAGAGTGATGCTACATAACCAAGTAGCTATAAATGTAAGTGCAAAGAACACAGCAAAAGGTACAGCCAAGAGCAATGCACAGCTAAACTTCTTCAAGATTACCAACCTTATGGTAAGAGTAAATATAGATCCGATGTGTAGAAAATGGAGGCAAAGGAAAATAGGTTGCAGAGTGATGGTACATGAACAACTACTGTCATTATAAGTACATCGATAAAGGACAGCATGTAATTACAAGAACAATGCAGAGCTAAAAAACATTGGCATTGGATATATTCTACAATAATGTAACCATTCATACAGATCGAGATAATTTGGAGCGAACAATTGATAAGCAAGCTATCATGCATCTCTTTGTCACATAATGAACCAGGTATGTATGCAAGTACAGTGATATAGGACAACAGGTACTAACAAGAGCAAAGCAGCGGGCAGCATATTTGCGATATCATGTCGTTCTTGTCAAACTAGAATTCTTCTTCGAGCAGATTTCCTGCAAAAAAGATCCGTAAGGCACATGCGGAAAAGTAGAAGTTCAAATTGTCATGTGATTTCATAGACTGTACCTCATCCTGGGAATGATACCAGTGCATAACAAGGTTTTTCCATTCAATGTCTTCTAAATTTAGCACAGGAGACTTCACCGAAAATTCGTTTATAGACTTGCCATCAAAGTGTGATTTCCTCAGGTAACACCGATACTGCTGCAATGCTTCCTTGAAAAGCACAAGCAAGCTTTGCTCGTCATGACTATCCAGATTGACCCTCGCCTAGTTACAACAACGTAATGTAAATCATTGATGTGTTCAATCAGCAGAAAACAGGAAAATAACAACCATGAAAAATAGCACTTACACGTAAGTTGGACAGGAAGATGTGAAAATGGTGTTTGTCTTCACAATAATCTTCCCATGATGGGAATATATGCACGTAGTCCCTAACAAGATTGAAAGCATTGTCTTTTAAACTGGGAATAAATGGAATGGGGTTCCAATCTGCAGGAATTGGCCATCTCTGCAGTTGGGATAGGTCTTCGGCCGGTGGACTTGCTGTACTTTTCTTTGGAGTGGGATTTTTTACATTGTACAGCTGGTGCTATGGCAAATGAAATCGGTATACCTTTTCTTTGAGTGCGGGTCCTGTGTGGTGGGGCTAGTGGTGTGGCCAGTGAAGTATGGGTACAGTCTGCTGGAGTCGGTCCTACGTTTTGTGTCACTGATTGTACAACCAATATAAGTGGGGCGCTGTCTGATTTCTCCGGCACCACCATGTTTTTCAAGGAGTTTGCTGGTGCTCCTTCAGGTTCAGCAATCACCCTCTTCCTTTTTGATGTCTAATGCACAAGAACAGCATTTGAGTGGAAAAACATGGCATGATGATAGATGGAATATGTATTGATAATGGATGGGCATGGCATCTCGAGTTAAATGATGAGTAAACTAAGCAGATGGCGGTGCAACAAAGTAGAAGAAATGCAAGACAACATATGCAAGATACGTGCAATCAATAAAACCTTGCCAAATTAGAACATGCACCTTGATGGGTGAAGAGGACAGGCCATCTGCCTTTGACTCCTCGAGGTTAGAATAGTCATTAGGATGATATTCTGAACAAGAATCAATAGGTGGGGAACGTACGAGTTTCATTGCTTCCAGAATGGCACTCAATGCCTTGATGCCAATTTTGTAAGTCATTGCAGTGTTCCACAATATTCTTCTGATGCGCGGATTCTGATATTCACTGTAATTGCGTATAATATCTGAGAACCATGAAAACATAAATAGCTGTGAGATTTTCTTTGTAATGAAGATGATATTCTAATATAGGGGCGCCCCTGTAAACAGTTGTGTGCTATCACTGGATTCTGATGAGAGAGCTCATGTGTGCTGTAATATGGTGCGTGCATTCATGTGTGCTGTACAAGTACACAAGAAAATAGGCTCCAGAAATAAGGATAGCTGGTAGATGATAGGTTCATAATATACTGTATAGAGAGTTTATTGCCAAACCATGAAAACAAGAGCACACAGCAACTAGGCAGATCATAGTGTACATAACAGGGGTACACCATAACCAGGATATATAAATCGGGAAAGTGGAACTGGCTGGAAATTACGGTGTTGTATTGCCGCTAGTAATTGAAAGCCTATCGATCACGCATGAGCCAGCTCTATCATTTGTTGATTGCAGATGTCCTGCTCCCCTTCACGACAAGGAACATCATGCTTCCCATCTGAGAACATCAAGACGGGCCGTCGGCCGAACCACCGGCCCCACTGCCTGTGTTCCTCCGCCCGCGTCGAGTTTTGTTCGTTTGACGAGGCCCCACCACCGCCCCCTACAACCACCGTCCCCACCCGAGCCCCTTCGATCCCACCGGCGAACTCCGGCGAGCTCTGAAAAATCAATTGACCCAATTTTGAAATTTAGTCCAATGTGATTTAACTTGTGTGGAATATAAAAGTGGAAAACCATAAGCATTGGGAGTATGGTGTTGAGCGTGCCATGGCGGATCTGAAGGTGCAAACCGGGCAAAGGCAACTACGCAACCAAGACAAGAAATCAGAGTAAAGCAGTGGCGATCTATTTTCTTGTTGCGATAAATAAGTTGAGCATATATGAAAGAGTACCGCCTCTGGTGCGGCGCCGTGTACGCATCTGCTGAGAATTTGACGGTGCTGCGGTAGCGATGGCTGTCGGCGGCATGGATGCAGATCTAGGAGGGTAGACGGTGGCGGCGGGGCGTGGTGGACGAGACGGTCGTAGGAGCGATGACGGCGGGGATGAAGCGAGAGGACGGGATGCAAGGATCCCGGTCCGCAGCCATGGATGAGAGTGTCGATCTCTTGTAATGGACGGCGTTGTCGGGGTATCAGCTCCGGCATGGTGGAGGAGGACGGCGGTGGATGGGGTGGCGGACGGAGGCGGACGGAGGAGGGTGGGGTGGAGAGGGTGTTTTGGCGCCCACGGAGTACGAATGGGGAAAAGGGAGGTAGAGAGGAAGGGGGAACCATGTATTCAGGGCGCGCTTGTCTCAAATGCGAGGAAATTTACAAACGTAGCCCCGTTTCAAATTTCTACTACATCACAAAGCAACACTAGTCGGTTGGGGATAGGGCGGTAATCTCACATACACGAATATTTGCCGGCGAGAGTTTGTTTTGCCGCCACCGTGTATGAATATGAACTCGGAGGAGTCGATTTGACCAAGGACACATCAGTATTTTCGCTACCACCGTGTATGAATCCGGGTGAGAGGCGCGTTTGGGTGAAATTACAAACCTACCCCTCACCGAAACCTATAGAAATCCAGCGAGATAGGCTTTGCGTGGCGAGGATAGGCAGTAGTGATTTCCATCTCGCAGATTTTGGTTTCGGTGATTCTGCGACTTTCCCCGCTTCGTTCAAATTTTGAAGAGTGCACGTTTACCGTGCCAACTCAATTTGAATCCCGTTTGTATTCTATTTTTTTCGGGCGGGATCCATTTTCAATTGGAATTACATTCTGTATACATCATTTTTTTATATATACTTTCAAAAGCACGACAAAGAATTCTGCTTCCACTCCCCTTCCCGACTACCGTCTCTCTCTCTCTCACACACAAAACTCTCGCTTTCGCACCCGACTCGTATTTCTCTCACAAACATTTATCGACTAGCTAGCCTCTAGATAGGTTTATACACCCGCACGCTCGTGCTTCCACCATCGCATACATGTCTCTCTCCCGCTCCTTGTGTCTATGTAGATTTTTCTTCCCTTCTTGAGACACGCCCTCTTGATCGTGCACACACACACTATCGCCTCATTTTAAGCTGATACCTATCACACACACACTCCTTGTGTCTTTGTCACACATGCACTCCGTCCTCCTCCACTCTCCCTCTCTCTCACACACACATGGGCTTTTGCAACAACTAGCAAGATGCCCATGCGTGTACCTGGAACATCAAGATGCATTTGTATGAGTAGTTTATCTTGTGGGGAAAGGATGAACAAGGAAGGCCTTATTTGCAAATGTGGAGAGGGGTGTGGGTATCTTTTTGCAAAATTGCCATAGTTTCCTTCCTATCCGTCAGGATATAGATCGGACGGCCTATATTCAGAGGATGGCAGGCACACGATCATCACCGACAATGCTTATTATAAGAGTAGGGATAAAAAATAGCGTTGGTGATGATGGTGGGCCTGCCATCCTGCAATGTAGGTCGTTTGATTTATATCTGACGGATAGGAAGGAAAAAATATGGCAATTTACCCGCACTCTTCACCACATTTGCAGATAAGGCCTTCCCTCATTCATCCTTTTCTCCCACAAGATCTTGATGTTCCGTGCAACGCACGGGCATCTTGGTAGTAAGAGTAGAAATTAGACATATACTGTCGTGGTTCCAAGTCTGACAGTAGAATAGGGGGTAGGTATGGAGAGGCAAGATCCTAGCTATGGAGTAGTTGTATACGCAAGGGATTTACGAGTTCAGGCCCTTCTCGGAGGAAGTAATAGCCCTACGTCTCGGAGCCCGGAGGCGGTCGACTGGATTATATGCGTATGTGTTACAGGGGTGCGAACCCTTCTACCTCTGGAGGGGGTGACTTATATAGAGTGCGCCAGGACCCCAGCCAGCCCATGTAGTAGCGGGTTTAAGGTGCGTTAAAGCCAGGCGTTACTGGTAACGCCTTACATAAACTGTCATTAAGTTCATAAAGACTATTTAACTACAGACCGTTTGGACACCGAGTGGCTCTTGGACTCTTGGTGGTCGAGTGGGTCTTCATAGTCGAGTGTCTTTGAATCTGTCGAGTGGAAGCCTACCAGGTCGATTTGGAAGGCTGCTTCTCTTGTGAGTGTCCTTGTGGAGGGTACCTTTGGGCAGGTCTATGACCCTACCCGGTACATGACTTCATCATTAGCCCCGAATGGATCGAGGTTTGAGTGAGGAAGGAGTTGATAATCTTTCCGACCTGTTCTTCGTGTTGTGAGTCGTCTTACTCTGGATAAACGACCTCTTAGTGATGGCATCAACTTCTCTTTCCGTCGCCTTGATCCATTCTTCACGTTTGTCGAGTGAACTTTGTGAACCTGAGGATTTCCGAGCGACGGATCTGAGGAAATCTGTTATCTGACGAGTTGCTCTGCGGTTAGCGGATTTCGCGGGATCCGAATTTTGGGAAGCGCGCAAAGCGGAGAAAACCGCGTCACTCGGATGGGATAAGACGATGACGCCTCGATCCTCGCGCCGCCTTTTTCGCCACGTATCACGCGCGCGCCTGTTGCGGGATTGTGACGGGATTGCCTGGGCCTACCGGTCAGCCACTCGGAAGCGACCCCATATAAAGCGTTGGACCGGGCATTTTGAACAGTGCGTCCTCAGACTTCTCCTCTCTCCGCCTCCAAAACTTTCTCGCCACGCTCTCCATCTGTCCAGCGCCGAAGCTCGGTACTTTTCTCGCTGGCGACCATGGTGAAGGACAAGACTGCCGCCCTGGAACGGGTGAAGAAGACGGCGGTGAAGTCCAAGGGGAGAGCGCCCAGTCGGGGCGGTTTCTCTTCGCGATCCAAGCTGCCGCAGGTCTGGGTCCAAGGAGACTGGATCCGGTCGACCATCACCGAGAAAGATCTCACCGATCTGGCCAACAAAGGACTGATCCCCCATGGGTCGGCGAGGCTTCCGAGCACGGAGTGGCAACCGCAGCTGAAGAGGGTGAGTGCGTCCTCCGCCACCCACGTAGATAGGGGTTTTCTCTGCCGCCAAATCCTTTTTTCCGGGGTTTCTGAAATTTTTGGAGCGCAACTCCACCATTTCACTCCAAATTCCATTGTGTATCTTGTTGCTTCGTTTAAGCTCATGAGAATTTCTTGGGTTGTCGACCGCATTGGGGTCTTTTCAAGCACATATTCACTGTCGCTCTCAGACGGTGAAGAAAACGAGCCCGAATGACGAGAGGACCCAAGTAATCCAAATGTGTGGGGACTCGGGGTCCAGATGTGGGGAAGAGCGCCTTTCCAGCTATGACTCTCCCGACTTCGGTTAGAGGGTGGCGATCGACCTGGTTTATCGCCAAGACCAGCCGATCTTTGAGGCGATGGGCTCCCTCCTTTCTCCATGAGTCGAGTGAACAAGCCATCTTCCCTGAAGGTGTTACCAGAGGAGAAGGCCCAAGCAAAGCTGCTGATAGAGCATGTAGTCCAGCTTATTCACGATGTGGTGACCGGCATGGATCTCCTGGAGGTTTTTCTCCGATGGCGTATTCAGCCACTCCAATACCGAGGTCATCTGATGTGGATGTACTCTGGTACGGATGATACCACTCGGGTCCATCCGGAGGAGGTTGATGACGCCATCTTTGGAGAAGTGGATGACTGCCATCACAGGAAATAAAGACAACCCTCGCGGAGCTAGGAGGATTCCACCACTCGATCGAGTTACCAACTGCACAAGGTATCACCACTTATCTCCCATCGTGATTCTGCTGCATTCATTCTGTTTTGATGTCAATTTCACGACCGACTTTCACCTTGTTTTGGTGTCTTCTAGGTCACCACTGAGATGTACTCGATGCCCAACGGGGCGCAGGAAACAGCCGAAGAAGAAGAAGGAAGTAGAGGTGAGAGTCCGGAGGAATGGGAATCCAACGGCGAGGAGGATGAGGAGGATGATGGCTCTAATGATGAGGAGGAGGAGGAAGAAGAGGAGGAAGACGTCGACCCTCCTCGCTCGGAGGGAAGGTCCAAGTTGACGCACGACCCGGCGGCCGGGCGCGGTAAAGCTGTTGTGCCCACCGGTCAGTCGACGAAGCGATCTAGGACAACTTCTCCCGCGCCGACTGAGAAGCCGCCGAAGCAACCTCGAGCGACGTCGTCAAAGCCGGCGAAGGTCCTGCCCAAGATGCGAATGGTCATCCCCACCATCTTGGGTAACCAATGTAACCTTGTATTTCCTTTTTCAACATGAGTGAACTTTTGGTCGACTTGATGACTGATCAGCCGACTCTTGAAATCTACAGCGCCGCTACCTCCGGGACTTCAGCCAAGCATGATGATCAGGAAATGGAGGATGCGGCTACTTCCAATCTTGGTAAGATCTCTGAGGTTTTGCTTTTAGCCGACTGGAGCTTTTTAGTCAATTGGGCTTCCATGTTTACTTCTGGATCTCTCTTGTAGTTCCGCCTCACGTCATTGATCTCCCCGATGATGACGAGGAAGCGAGGAAGAGGAGGAACAAGAAAGTGCCTGCTGTCAAGGTTGCTCAAGTCGCGGCGACTCCTGAGACGCTGATTTCCGAGGGAGGCAACCCCACTCGGACTTCTGTATCTTTCGTTGTACCGCTGACAAGTGCCCGACCCACTTCGTCGACTATGGATCCACCATCTCTCTTTGCTACACACCACGTCCCGGAAGACCAAGTAAGTGCTGCTAAGGAGGCCATACGCCAGGCAGGGATCATGATGGAGCAGGTGAAAGCGGCTCGAGAGGCAAGTCAGGCGACCTATGATGCTAGTTCAGCTCTCCAGAGCAATGTCCAAGTAAGTCAGTCGTCGCTTGCTTTGTTAGGATATACTATCTGAAACTGCTTTCTTCTGGAGATTTCCATATCTGTACACCCACTGGGTGTGTGTGTCGTTTGAACTTTTGTGGGGGCACGCTGAGTGCACCCACTGGGTGTAGTCCCCGAGACTATGGTCGACTGCGTGCAGTCGGCTATAGTCTTTATGCTGTGATCTTGTTCACTCGAGCTGGACGGACCAAGTCGAATGGAATCAGAAACCGGTGGGGGCACGCTAAGTGCACCTTTGGTGTAGTCCCGAGACTATGGTCGACTATGTGCGATTGACGATAGTCTAAAGAACTGTTTTTTACTGCGGTGACCCGACAATTAGCCATGTTTTTAGAATCATAACCTTTTGCCTCTTTTGGTGCGATTGATCGAACCAAATTGGTAAACCAAGAGAACGCTGAGTGCACCCGCTGGGTGTAATCCCGAGACTACTGTCGAATGTTTTTATTCGACCGTAGTCTTAGAAATGCTACTATTTTTTTAGTCACTCGGAAGTGATCTGTCTTTGATGTCTTTCGTTGGTTGACTCTTTGTAGAAATCTTGCGAGCTTGTGGCTCGCTATCTTGAGATTAGAGAAAAGCAGATTCAGCTCAACCTCGATTTGAAGCTTGCTCGGGAGAATTTGCGAAGGCAAAGGATGAAGCAAAAGGTATGGCTGGTGAGAATTTTTGACGATCGCCTCTGTTTTTCTGCTCATTCTCAACTCTGTTCTCATTGTTGCTTTGCAGATAAACCTGGAAGAGACTTTGAAGAAGAAGGACCTTGACCTTGCAGAGGGTACGTATATGCGGCTTTGGAGAAAACAAAGCTCATTGAAGAGAAGCTTGCCTCGGTCGACAAACTTGAAGATGAAAATGCCAAGCTGAAAGCCTCTCTTGACGCTGCTAACAAGGAAGTCGGTCGTGAAGAACGACAAGAATGTTCTGTCGACAAGGTTGGCCGGTGGCGGGAAGCAAAACGACCGAGATTTATCTTGGAGGGTTTGCCAAGAAGGCATTTCTCATGCTTGAAGGTAATATCTTTTATCCAACTGTCTTTCTCTCACCGGCTCATCGCATGATCTTCATTTTGAGTCCGAGTTGTGTTTCAGAATTCTGCCAAAACTTTGAAGAAGAAACGGTCAGTGGAAACCATCTTGGACCCCATCAACTCTCTGTGAAGGACGAAGCTGCTATGAATGTGCTCATTTGGAGTCTCGTGTTGCTAGCGTAGTGGATTATCTTGCTTTCGGAAAGTTGCGATGTCGCGGATCGACTCGACTCTCTGGCGGAAGCAGACTCTCCGTAATGATCTTGAATCCTCGATGACTCGATTGAATGAGATTCCAAGTCAAGTGCAAGAATGGAAAAAGTCATCCGCGGTGTGGTGCTGATGTTGCTCTATCTCTGGTTCGTGTCCACTGCAAAGAAGCACAAGAGGACAAGCTGGTGTCTCTCAAGGTTGCCAATACTAGGAAGCACGACTTCAGATCTTTCATGGAGACTTTCATTGCTGCTGCTACCCGTATTGCTGACGGAATCGACCTCGACCAGTTTGTTGCACCTTCCAGTCCTCCACGAGGAGTAAAAACTTCTAAGTCCCACTTTAAATTTGCCTCGAATGCCGAGTGGTTTCAGAATCGATAAACTTTAACAGGCTTAACGCCTGAGCGCCTTTGGATCCGTAGGACATTTATCCGAGCTTGGTTTTTCCTTTAACATGCTTTACTTGCCTTCGAGAGAACTTTATTCCTCATTCGGAAGATATTCCAGAAATTCCAATCGACTTATGCTTCATCTATCCTGCAGGTAGAGGTGGAACACATACTGCGACTGACCTTGTCGTCCTTACGGATCGGGACGAACCGCACGTTGTGCTTGTGGCGAAGCTCTGAAGGAGGAGGTAGCAGTCGACCTGCACCTCGTCGTCCTTGCGGATTGGGATGGACCGCACGTTGTACTTGTGGCGAAGTTCCAAAGGAGGAGGTAGCAGTCGACCTGCACCTCGTCGTCCTTGCGGATTGGGATGGACAGCACGTTGTACATGTGGCGAAGCTCGAAGGAGGAGGTAGCGATCGACCTGCACCTCGTCGTCCTTGCGGATTGGGATGAATTCTTACTTAGGCGAGCACTGGGCTGCAGCTAAGCCTCCGAGTGGGAGGTTTGCTCTCCATTCGGTAGGATTTTTATTACTTAGGCGAGCACTGGGCTGCAGCTAAGCCCCCGAGTGGGAGGTTTGCTCTCCACTCGGTAGGATTTTTATTACTTAGGCGAGCACTGGGCTGCAGCTAAGCCCCGGAGTGGGAGGTTTGCTCTCCACTCGGTAGGATTTTTATTACTTAGGCGAGCACTGGCTGCAGCTACGCCCCGAGTGGGAGGTTTGCTCTCCACTCGGTAGGATTTTTATTACTTAGGCGAGCACTGGCTGCAGCTAAGCCCGAATGGGAGGTTTGCTCTCCACTCGGTAGGATTTATCTTACTTAGGCGAGCACTGGGCTGCAGCTAAGCCCCCGAGTGGGAGGTTTGCTCTCTCCACTCGGTAGAGATTTTTATCACTTTGGATGTTTTAAAGTGAATCCTTGGGCTGTTATAAGCCCCCGAGTGGGAGGCTGGCTCACCACTCGGCGGGTTTGAATACTTTCGCGAGTACTTGGTCTGTATCTAAGCCACCGAGTGGTAGGCTGGCTCGCCTCTCGGTAGGATTTGAATTCTTAGGCGAGTACTTGTTCTGCAGCTAAGCCCCCGAGTGGGTGGCTGGCTCGCCACTCGGTCGGATTTTGATACTTAGGCGAGTACTTGGACTGCAGCTAAGCCTCCGAGTGGGAGGCTGGCTCGCCACTTGGTAGGAATTTGAATACTTAGGAGAGTACTTGGACTGCAGCTAAGCCTCCGAGTGGGAGGCTGGCTCGCCACTCGGTAGGATTTTGAATACTTAGGCGAAGCGGATTCACAGCTAAGCCCCCGAGTGAAAGACTGGCTCGCACTCGGAAAGGATTTTTTTTTACAAACTTAGGCGAATCGGATTCGCGACTAAGCCACCCACTGGGGGAGATTTCAACAAAAAGCAATAACAATTACTGGGAAAATTATAACATTCTTGTCTTTGATAAACAAACTTCAAAAGCACTTTTATTACATCTCAACCGAGTGAGTTTTTAAGTGTAAAAGGGGCGGAGCAGCTCCGCGTTCCAAGCTCGAGGCTCGTTGATCTGGCGACCAACGTTGTAGAGATGATATGCTCCGTTGTGGAGGACTCTTGTGACGATGAAGGGACCTTCCCAAGTGGGAGCAAGCTTGTGTGGTTTCTGTTGATCCACTCGGAGGACCAAATCTCCCTCTTGGAAGGCTTGACTCTTCACATTTCTGGCATGGAATCGACGCAAGTCTTGCTAATAGATAGTCGAGCGGATCAAGGCCATCTCTCTCTCCTCTTCCAAGAGGTTGACTGCATCTTGCCGGGCTTGTTCCGCTTCTTCTTCAGAGTATAGCTCGACTCGAGGCGCATTGTGAAGCATGTCACTCGGCAGAACTGCTTCAGCTCCATAGACCAGGAAGAATGGAGTTCTCCCAGTCGACCGATTAGGAGTGGTCCTCGACCCCCAGAGAACTGATGGAAGTTCGTCGACCCAAGCTCCTGCTGCGTGTTTGAGATCACGCCTCAGCCGATGTTTTAGCCCTTTGAGAATGAGGCCGTTTGCACGTTCTGCTTGTCCATTCGACTGAGGATGAGCCACTGAAGCATAGTCGACCCGCGTGCCTTGAGAGGCGCGGAAGGCTTTGAACTTGTCATTATCGAAGTTTGACCCATTGTCGGTGATGATGCTATGCGGAACTCCATATCTGAATATCAACTCTCTGATGAAACTAATAGCAGTGCATGCATCGAGGTTCTTGATGGGCTTGGCTTTGATCCACTTGGTGAACTTGTCGATCGCTACTAGCAAATGGGTGAAACCGCTTACGCGATTCTCAACGGGTCCAATCATGTCCAATCCCCAAACAGCGAAGGGCCAAACGAGTGGAATGGTCTTCAAGGCTGAGGCTGGCTTGTGCGACATGTTGGAATAGAACTGACATCCTTCGCACTTGTCGACTATTTCTTTTGCCATTTCATTTGCTTTCGGCCAGTAAAATCAAGACGGTATGCTTTAGCCACAATGGTCCGAGAGGACGATGATGGCCACAGGTCCCCGAGTGGACATCCTCAAGAATTATCGACCTTCTTCTAGCGTGATACACTTACGGCCGACTCGATCGCGCTTTCCTCGTACAATTGTCCCTTGATCACTTTGTAAAGGCCTTGGATCGACGGACGATCTGTCGAGCCTCTTCTTCATTCTCGGGGAGCTCTTTCCTTAGGATATATGCGATGTACGGCAGCCTGTCGATCGGGAGTGATGACCACAACTTCCATAATCAGGTCGACCACGGCTGGGACCTCAACTTGATCGGATCATTGGCACTCTTTTGCTGCGGGGCTTCTTACGTGAAAGGATCCTCCTGCACCGATGGAGCATGAATGTGTTCCAAAAATACATTACTTGGGAATGGCTTCCCTCTTGGACCCTATCTTCGCCAAATCATCCATGACTTGATTTTTCGATCGGGGTATATGATGAAGCTCTAACCCTCGAATTTCTTCTCCACTTTCTCAACGCATTACAATAACCTGTCATAGCTGGGCTTCGACATCCCACTCCTTCATCACTTGATTAACAACCAGATCCGAGTCGCCATAGACCATAAGGCGACGGACGCCGAGTGAAATGGCCATGCGCAACCCATACAGGAGTGCTTCATATTCCGCTTCATTGTTGGAAGAATCAAAGTGAATCTGCAGAACATACTTGAGCCTATCTCCTCGGGGGGAAACCAATACAACCCCGCACTGTAACCGTTCAGCATCTTGGAACCATCGAAAAACATAGTCCAGGTGTTCCGAGTGAACTTGGGTAGGAAGTTCTTTATTCAGTCCACTCGGCGAGGAAATCTGCTATTGCTTGGGACTTGATGGATTTCTTTGCCTTGAATTTGATATCAAGGGGAAGGAGTTCAATCGCCCATTTTGCCACTCGACCAGTTGCATCTCTGTTATGAAGAATTTCCAACAAAGGGCGTCATTGACGATCGTAATGGAATGATCGAGAGAAATAATGAGCAACCTTCTTCGTGGTCATATAGATCCCGTAAACAAGCTTACGATAGTGAGGCTATCTTTGCTTTGATGGGGTCGATGCTTGTAAAGATAATAAACTGGGCATTGAACTTTGAAGGCTTTTCCTTCTTCTTCCCGCTCGACCGTAAGTACGGTACTGACGACTTGTCCAGTGGCTGCAATGTAAAGCAGCAAAGGCTCTTTGCTAATTGGAGCAGCAAGCACCGGTACAGGTGGAGAGTAGAGCTTTGAGCTCTGCAAACGCTGCATCAGCTTCGGGAGTCCACTGGAACTTGTCTGACTTCTTCATCAGTCGGTAAAGAGGCAATGCCTTTTCACCGAGGTGAGAGATAAATCGACTTAAAGCGGCCAAGCATCCGATGAAGTTCGGACATCGTGCACACGCCGCAGGGCGCTTCATTCGGAGTATGGTGCTAACCTTTTCGGGTTAGCATCGATTCCTCGCTTCGTAAACGAAAACCGAGTAACTTTCCACGGGAACTCCAAATGTACACTTTGATGGATTAAGCTTGATATCATACCTCCTGAGATTGGCAAATGTTTCAGCAAGGTCAGTCAACAGGTCGGAACCCTTTCGTGACTTGACCACTATATCATCCATGTATGCTTCGACATTCCGACTGATTTGAGTGAGCAAACACTTCTGAATCATCCTCATGAATGTGGCTCCGGCATTCTTGAGACCGAATGGCATGGTGACATAACAGAAGCACCCAAATGGAGTGATGAACGCTGTTTTAATCTCATCGGGTCCATACTGACGGATCTGATGGTACCCGAAATAGGCGTCTAAAAGACAACCTCTCGCATCCCGCAGTTGAGTCAACTATTTGGTCGATGCGAGGAAGAGGGAAATGATCTTTTGGGCAGGCCCGATTGATATGCTTGAAATCGATGCACATGCGCAACGACTTGTCCTTCTTGGGGACCATGACAACATTGGCGAGCCACTCGGAGTGGTAGATCTCTCGGATGAACTCTGCTGCTAAGAGCTGAGCCACCTCCTCGCCAATGGCCTTTCTCTTCTGGACGACGGACCGCCGAAGATACTCTTTAACTGGTTTGAATTTTGGGTCGACTTCAGAGGCGATGCTCAGCCAGCCCACAGGAACACCGGCATGTCGTGAGGCTTCCATGCAAAGATGTCCCAGTTCTCACGGAGGAACTGGATGAGTGCTTCTTCCTATTTTGAGTCGAGTGTTGTTGAGATGTTGGTCGGAGCAGCATCGGGATCAGTCGGGTGAATGTGAACCTGTTTCGTCTCGCCAATCGACTGGAATGTTGACTCCATAGCGGGCTTCTTAGCTCGCAACAAATCACTCGGATCTGCAGTTTTCTGATACTCTTGTAGCTCTACCACTGCCAACTGAGCATCGGCGATCTTAGAGCCTTTCTGGAAGCACTCTTACGCCTTCTTCCGATTGCCGTGGCGGTGATCACGCCCTTGGGACCAGGCATCTTCAGTTTAAGATACACGTAACATGGTCGGGCCATGGAACGTGCATAAGCTGGTCTCCCCAGAATAGCGTGATAAGCGCTCTGGAAATCCACGACCTCAAAGGTCAACTTTTCTTTCCGAAAATGCTTTGAATCACCAAAAACTACATCAAGAGCAATTTGGCCGAGTGACTCAGCCTTCTTTCCAGGAATGACTCCGTGGAAGCTCATGTTACTGGTACTGAGTCTGGACATCGGAATGCCCATCCCTTTCAACGTCTCCGCGTATAATATATTCAAACCACTACCACCATCCATCGGGACTTTGGTCAGTCGAGTGCCTTCGACAACTGGGTCGACCACCAACGCTTGCCTCCCAGGGGTGGCAATGTGCGTCGGGTGATCAGACTGATCGAATGTGATGGCGGTCTGGGACCATTTCAGATAATTGGGAGTCGCCGGAGCAACCAAGTTTACTCCCGATTGATAACCTTCAATCGACTTTTGCTTTCGACGTCAGCCAAAAATCATCGTGGTGGAATTGACACAGGGATATCCACCATCACTTGTCATCTCTATCCTCTACTTTATGCATCTCCTTATCCTTATCCTTGGGCTGTTTCCTTGAACCGCTGAATCAAGAGCCGACACTGTCGAGTGGTATGTTTTGGGTAAATGAGTTTACCCTCTTCATCTTTCTTTGTATGAATATGACATGGTAAATCCAACACGTCGCTCCCATCCTGGTCTTTCACCTTCTTAGGGTTCCAAGGACCCTTGGGTTTCCCCTTGAACTTTCACAGGGTCCTTTGCCAAGGCCTCTCCGGAGCCGCTGGCTCGGCTTTTGCAACCACGCTTCCATTTGGAATTTCCTCCGCCGGTCTCATTGGCGGCCGATTTATATTTACCACTCCGGAGCCGATCCTCTTCTTCACCATTTGCATATTTGGTGGCAATCTCCATCATCCGACTCAGGGTCATATCTCCGGTTCAACCAAATTTCAAACTTAATTCTCTGTTCTTGACACCTTCCTTGAAGGCACAGACTGCCTGGTGATCGGATACATTCTCGATCGTGTGGTGCAAAGTGATCCTCCTCTATATATAATCTCTCAAGGTTTCACTCGACTTTTTCACGCACGACATCAACTCTGTCAAACCTGCTTGTCGTTTACAAGTTCATTCAAATGTCCTGACAAACACTCGGTCAAGATCTTCCCAAGTGTAAATACCTTTGGTGCTAATCGATTCAACCACGCATACTGGCTGAACCCTCCAACATAAGAGGTAAATGTTTCATGGCTACCTCATCGTTGCCACCGCCGATCTGAACCGCCACTCGGTAATCTTCAAGCCAAGTGTCAGGCTTGGATTCTCCAGTGAACTTGCTGACTCCAGTCGCCAACCTGAAGTTGGGAGGAATCACTGCGGCCCTGATGGCTCTGCTGAAACACTCTGGTCCCGAGACATGAACTCTACTACTAGAAGGAACATCTCTATCATGGCCGTCTCGGTGAGCTCTGTTCCTGTCGACCAAACCTTGAACGATAATGGATCTCGCATCAAAGCCTGGGTCCCTGGGGTCGACTGGAACTCTTCGCCCAACACTGTGCTGGCGTCTGTCGTCCTGCTGCCGAGGAGCGTATGATCCACCTCTTGGGGGAGGAGTGGGCACTCGACATCGATCGTTGCGATCGAATCGGTGCTCATACTGCTCGCGGCCCTTGTATTGATCATCACGCCGGCCCCCACGTTCCTCATGCCTCAGGGGCGATCTTGGACTATGGGCCGACTGGAATGAATTCGCAGCGACGGACCGGCTGTGATCCCTGTTCCGCAACTGGGATACAACTGAGTTTTGATCTCCTGCCGCCCGGAGCAAATCCCTGATTTGCTGCAAACCTCTACCTGCCTCTGACTGGGAAGGCTGAATTGACCCTGCTATACGGGCGGCAGCTGCTAAATTCTGAATCGGAGTTCGATATAACTGGGTTGGCGGTTGAAAGAGCTGGCGTCGACTGGATTCTGGAACCCTCGGCCGCATACGCTCGTCGAGTACTCGCTAAAGATTCTCCAGTCGAGTGCGCTCAGCCAAGTTGGCCAAGCACGCATCCTCCAAGGCGCGAGCCTCGGGGGTTTCTCCAACGATAGGAGTGTGAAGTGCATCCATGTTCCAACGACGAAGCTCCTCCCTCTGGAGCGAAGTGAGGGGCTTGGGCAAGTACTCTTCGTGGGCTTGCACCGGATCGCCTCCACCGCCACCTTCGTTGGCGCGGGTGAATCCAGGGGGACTGCATGGTCCATCGACCATCAGAACCTCTCCCGCTGGGTCACTGCTATCGCATTCGGATGCAGTCTCTACGGAGCCAGCCGACGGGTCGAACAGGCCGTAGAGAGATTTGTCGGGCTCGATCGCCGCGACTTGGGGGATGGCCGACTGGCGGGCCACCGCATGCCTCACCCACCGCTGAAGCCTCGACCGACCGGAACGCTTGTGCCGGTGGGAGACTGGGAGTGAAGACAGCGCAGGAGCCGACCCATACTGGGTCGACGGTTGCCGCAGGAGGACGCCGCGGACACCTGCTGAAAGTGCGTCGCCCCGCGGATGGGGAGCGCGTCCACGTCGAGTGGATCCTCCTGAAGCCAAGCGTAGTCGTCGGCGACGAACGTGAGTGCACCGAGATGAATCTCGTGGCCGTCGACCAGAACTCCACCTGAAACCATGATGCCGGAGATCGAGCGAATCCCAACTTCTCCAACAATTCGCTAGAACACCTGCTTACGGTGGGCGTAAACTGTCGTGGTTCTAAGTCTGACAGTAGAATAGGGGGTAGGTATGGAGAGGCAAGATCCTAGCTATGGAGTAGTTGTATACGCAAGGGATTTACGAGTTCAGGCCCTTCTCGGAGGAAGTAATAGCCCTACGTCTCGGAGCCCGGAGGCGGTCATTTGGATTATATGCGTATGTGTTACAGGGTGCGAACCCTTCTACCTGTGGAGGGGGTGGCTTATATAGAGTGCGCCGGGACCCTAGCCAGCCCACGTAGTAGAGGGTTTAAGGTGCGTTAAAGCTAGGCGTTCTTAGTAACGCATACATAAAGTGTCATTAAGGTCATAAAGACTATTTAACTACAAACCGTTTGGACACCGAGTGGCTCTTGGACTCTTGGTGGTCGAGTGGGTCTTCATAGTCGAAAGTGTCTTTGAATCTGTCGAGTGGAAGCCTACCAGGTCGACTGGAAGGCTGCTTCTCTTGTGAGTGTCCTTGTGGAGGGTACCTTTGGGCAGGTCTATGACCCTACCCCAGGTACATGACTTCATTATGTACCACTTCTTGAATCTTGAAACCAACAACATTCCTCCCATATCTCATCAAAACCGCCAAAGGAATATATTTTGAGTGAAACATAACATATTTTTAGTGATGTACGTATTTCAAAGCTAGACTTTTTTTTCTATCAAATCGGTGAATATGTATTAATCTACTTTGATCGTGTGGCAATGCATTGGCACATTGCTAGTAGTTATTATAATTTTTTGGACACCAGACAAATGGTGGAGTACATATACGAAGAGAAGAGGCGCACACACTTGATGGGCCTCTCATTTGTCTCGCACACATGAGTGTTATGTAAAGGCGGCGTTAACAAATAAACCCTAAAACCCTAGGTGCACGATTGCTGCATTTGCGGTGCAGTGCGTGGTGGAGCACCTTTGTAGGAATAGTCAGCTCTCGTGATAATTTGATCCGTAGGAGTTGATGGTCGGGACCACAGGTGAACGACTTGGAGCGTGGTGGCTCGCCAGTTGCCACAGATCGAGTAGCCAAGTTTAAAATGTTGTTTTTTAGCGGGGTTAAGAGTTCCAATTTTCAATGGCGCGTTATAAGTAGTAAGTAGTTTTTAGAACGATTGGTATGGAGCGAGAATGGAATTCATAGTATTACGTACCTCCTTGGCGTATGGTTGTATGGTTTGTTTGTTTTTGCGATGGAGGTTGTATGGGTTTATGTTGCGAGATGTTGAACATGGTAGTTCTAGGGCAAATACTATGGTTTAGATTTAGATGCTGGTTTTCAATAATGAAAATCGGAAGGGGAAATCCTTCTTTGATTAAAAAAAACTACTACCTCCATTCTGGTTTACTAGTCCCCATCGTACTTTGGGTCAAAGTTTGTCCATGGATTTTACTTGTAAAATGTGAATGGAAAACGAGATTTTGTTATACCCAAACAAAAAAAGGACTGGAGGGAGTGATTGCTCTGACACGGATGCGACCTCTCATAGCGCGGGCATTGAACCGTGGCCCGACCAAGAGGGTCGACTTTTCGGCTGCGAGCCAGTGAGCACGCCTCCTCGTAGCGTGAAACCAGCTTAAGACTGCCCCTTTGCCTTCATTGAATCCGCAGCGTGTGCGGCAACACGTCCTTCCATGAGCAGCGGGCATTTTAGAACACAAAAATGACTAAAAATAATTAATTTACGCATGGTCTTGACTTGTTGTGCTGCAGACCGGTAGCAAGAACTAGTAGAGGATTTTCTTTATTTATAACTCTCCTCACATTTTTTTGGCTTTGAAGTGAATCATGGTTGTGGACATTATGTATGAATGTGCAGATATCTGTGAACATGAGTTTGATGTGGAAGTTGAACTTGGAATGTCGGGCTTGCGCGTGAACTATACCATGTCCAATGCTTCGTCTATTATTGTTTGGAAAGTAATTGCTGTTATTACTGACCCGAAAAAAAAACATTTTGTGCCACATCAGTAGATGCACTGACATCAGAACAGGCATGCTGACTAGATAAACATTTAAACCTAGCTATTATGAAGGAAATTTTGTATTGACAACAGTTTTAGATAGCAGGAGACGCCTAGCCTCGCTTCGCCTCTGCTAGCTTATTTCTGGCTTCTTCCATCTCTTCTTTGGCTTGGGTGAAGAGAGCATCTGATTGCTCTTTGCGCTTCTTCAGGAACTCAGCTACATTCTCAAGGGCTGCTGCACGCTTTCTTTCAGCATTTACTAATGCCACGAGGACACGAACAGCTGACGACTCCACCAGGCTTGTGTGTAATCCAGCATCATCTGGGAATTTGCACCTTGTGTCTAATCCAGCATCATTAGAGGCGGCACCTTGTGTGTAATCCAGCCTCATTTTGGAAACATGATCTCGAGGTTGACCATACTTCCCTCCTCGCAGGAACTGCATCCTGACATGAAGTTACTTCTTTTTTAGATCAATACTCAGAGCAACCTAGATCCATTTAGTAGAAGCCAAATAAACAGAACTCAAAGAAGTGAATTCAAAATGAATGAATAAATGAAAACAGACTACAAGGTGAGAACACCCACTTCCTACATCAAGCTAAAAACGAAAGCATTTGGACGATTAAGACTCTTCTTATTACACATCGAAGAACACCACGCTACACGAAACTACAACATATACACATCGAAGGACACGAGGCTACACGAAAGTAATTGAAACGGTGTTACTTACCAAAGCTCGTTTACAGGTTCGGTGCAGCTCCTCTTTAACTTGCCACACTCCTTGAAGATGTCCCGAATATCCCGTGTTTGGTCTTCATTGCTCCTCTGCATGTTCACACTCGTGGTTTTAAAATCTCAACATGGCAAGAAAAATATACTACTAGTAATACTCGCGCATCTTGTGGGCAACATTAAAGCACTAAATGCGCCATGTTAGAGCATCTCCCACAAGAAAATCTACTCATACAAATGCATTTGATGCGTGCAACGCATGGGCATCTTGCTAGTTCTAAAAACCTTTCCATCATTTGTCACAATACTGGTTGCAGATAAAAAATCTACCCAAGCACAGCGTGATACAGAAGCGACGCACAATTACAAGGTGATATTCTATTGGACAATGGAGGCTATAACCAATTACTTTTACGGGAACAATAGCACCCAGGAAATTTGAAGGGTAGGTATGAAAAAGTTTGGAACTGCACATGTACTGCTAAGTGATTCAATACACACATTACCAATCGAGGAGGAGAATGATGGTTGCGGCGGCCTCTGTGAGTCATGGTCGGCAACAGGAGTCAGTTCATTGTCCACGGCGGTGGTACTTCTGCGCTTGGCGTCGGCTTCCGGGAAGCAGATCCGAGACTGTGGAAGACGATGCTGGAAGAGGCTCCGTGTACGACGACGACGGTGGACCGGCTCCAGTGCGGCGTATGAGGTCATCGATGAGGCTGATGCGCTGCGGTGGACGAGTGCGCCGATGTAAAGAGGAGGAGCACGAAGGCTGCGGTGCCGTGAAAAGTCTATTTTGCGGCGGGGATAGAAATTGGGGAGTATTCAGGTGTACTACTCTGGGTGCCGGGGTGGGGTTGGCTGGGTAGGGTGAACCTAAAGTTACGAAAACAGCCCCCTACCAAGCGTCATCCGTAGGCCTGTTCCCAAGGCTATGATGGTAACTTCCTTTGCTTTCGAATCAGGGTCGTGGGAGATTTTCCCGCCGACCTCAAAATTTTGTGACACTGGACTCCTCGTGTGGCATGTTGAGTGATTCGGCTAAGCAACTAGCGAGTAGTAGTAGTAAACTCTGCATATTAGGTTTGACCGAAGTCAAACTTCCTAAAGTTTGACCAAGTTTATAGAAAAATATAAATATTTACCATAACAAATATGTATGATGTGAAAGTACATTCAATAATGAATCTAATGGTATTTATTTGTTATTGTATATGTTAATATTTTTTGTTATAAGCTTTCTGAGAGTTTACAAAACTTGACATTGACCAATGCTAATACGCGGACTTAAATAAAAACGGAGGGAGTACACATTTGTTTTCTTAGTTTGTAGTGAACTAATCATTTGTTGAAATTGTGAAATAAATATATTAGGCTATTGACTTCGAATGTAATGGTCTATACAATTCAATATTTACAATCTACCCTTCAAATTTCCTGGGTGCTATTGTTCCCGTAAAAGTAATTGGTTATAGTACTTCACAACATGCTCGAACTCACATAATCCCAGTCAAATGAGAATCTAAATGCATTTTTTAGTTATTACTTTGTAGGATGCAACAAAAACAACCATAACTCTACATCAGCCATTATAGAAGCAACATTTTGACATATCCCAATGTGTGAATGAAACGTGCAGAGAGAGCTTTTGAAGATGGAGCAGATAGGGCGGGAAAGATTGTATGTATGTGGACGAGAGAGTAGGAGACAAACCTAATGAGACAGAGAGATAGAGATAGAGAGAGAAAGAGAGAGGAAGAAGTTAGGTCTGTGAGAAAGATGCATACATGTAATATACATGAGATGCGTGTGCATCTGGATTCTATATACGTGGAAGGAGAAGAGACAACATGTTTGATGAGAGAGCTGGAAAAACATGGACGAGAGGGGAAGGATCTCGTGGGTTGAGGGATTGACAATTTTGTGCGGGGGATAGAGGGATTGGTAATTTTGTGCAAGAGAGAGAGAGAGAGAGAGAGAGAGAGAGAGAGAGAGAGAGGTGGGGAGGAGTCACCACCGTCATCACATCACCCTGCTTCCAAATGACCCCGCATTCTCTAGCGCGGTGTGGTTGCCATCTTCGATCTGCTCGTTGCCCTCTTTAAAGATTGAGGTGTTGTGCATGTTGGGGTGCAAAGAAGCACAAGCGAGAGTGGTCGTCGTATAACCTTGGATGGGGATGAATTTTGTGCTCGGGGGAGTGTGTGTGTGTGTGTTTTGTGCTGCGTGTATTTGTGTGTGTGTGTGTAAGATATTGAGAGAAAACAAACCTAAGGAGAGAAATGGGTATTCACGAAGAGATTGTGCGGGCCTTGAGGTGGGCAGGGGCCGGGTGAGGGTGTCAAAATGTGCGCGTTCATGCATGTGTTGCATGTGACCGTCTGCGAGGGCAGACGAATCGAGAGAGATGGTTGTTGTGTTATGGATGCTCCTCTCTGTCTCTCTCTCTCTCTCTCTCTCTCTCACACACACACACACAAGTAAACTAGAAGAACGTTCTCTCATGTATACACAACGTATCGGCATCTGTCTATGTCTCACTCATGCATGATCATTTGCACATTCACACCTCTCTATGTCTGTATCACACGCACACCGTCTCCACATTGACCTTCTGCCACAACACACATATGGACACAGACACACATTCTCTCTCAGTCACACACACAAAATCAGTATTAAAAAAAACTAGGGCGCACCTAAAACGTCCAAATCCAAATAAACACGAACTGGAGCTAAATTCAAATATATGGAAATATTGCAGCGTCAAGAACTTCCACAGGAAAAAAAAGTTGAGTAATATTCGAGGATTGTTTTCACACACACAAAAAGGTTCGGTGGATGTCCTTCGAGCGCGACACGGTGGCCTTGCCGTTCGATCGACCATGACGCGGTTCACGCAGCGCTTGCACAGGATTCCGTATCGTGGCTGTGGTACTAACTAATAAAAGCGCTGCCTAAGTCTAATGTTTACGTGTACTAGTACGGTTTTCTTTTAAGTTTGACCATCCATATATATAAAACTAAAGTAAGCTCCCACACGCGCACTCATCAATATGCCGCCGCCGCCGTTGTGCATGCCGGCGCCCGCCTGCTTCGGCCAACAATTTCTCGCCCATCACCGTCGTGTCGCCGCCATCCCTGTACCATGAAGCCGAAGGCTCGCCCACTCACGTCGTCTGTAGTCCCTTCTCACGATGCCGCGGCTCTGCCAAGCACGCGAGCAGCTGGTGGAGCTGCGTCTATGCATGCAGCGTACGAAGAGGAGGACGAGCGCGTGCTCCAGCACGCCGGCGAGGAGGAACTAGCGTGTCATTGTCGTCTCCGCCCGCGCGGAGGAGGCGCACATGGTGGCTGTCGTGGCGGAAGCCGGTCACGTGCGCGTCGAGCCCGCAAACCGGGTGCGGACGTGGAATCTACCTTCGAGACCTTGAATGCCACGTGGGTCCTGCAATCTGAAGGAGAAATTTGGGCCAGTCGACTCATGTGAGCCGTTTGATGCAACATGGATGGCTAGAAGGGCTTCTTCCACCTCTTCTGCCATCTTCTTCCTTCGCTCCATCGAACTTCTTTCACAAATCGACTGACCCAAATTATACTACTAGTACGAATGTATTACGACAAAGTAGGAACACGAAGATCTGACGATGTAGTACCAACTGCAAGAAGAACAATAATAAGACATAGTACAATTACTACTGTACGTACTAAAGAGTTCAAATAACGAGAAAGAACATAAACATAGTTCTGCTGGGGCCTCAGCACAACACACCCATGAAAATAAACTAAGCAACTAGTCCGCTTGACACTGCAGTAGAACCAGCATGAGCTGACGACATCGCCACCTACCGGAGTCCGAGTCCACGTCCTCGACTTTGTCCTCGTCCCTCTTCCTCTTCCTCTTCGTCGGCCTTCTTTGCTTGAACGGACACTTTGGGCTCGCTTCTTCATCCAACCCTTGTAGATATTTAAACAAAGGTAGGCATCCATTGCTGCGTCTGAATGTGATCTTCATCTAATGTCTTCGACTCCCATGCATGATGAAACTTCGTGATGAGGTTTCTTGGTTTAAGCGTCTGAAGGATCAATCATGGCTGATGCCAGGGTCAGCATTGAAGGTTGAGAGGAGGACACCAGGCTTGCCTTCTAGAGATCGAAGGGCTGGCCTACAACAAGACCTATCCGACGCAGGACGTCACTATCGTTCTTAAAGCCTACAGTAACGAATTTCACTCTTTTGTCCTTGAGGAAGTTCTTAAAATCCTGGCACTCAACGTCGGCATGGCATATGTGGTAGACCAAGCAAACGTTATGCACGCAAACCTGGATCATGGTGAGCTTCTTCCTCTCTTCGTCCTTTAGATCCTTCTCTCGTCCCAGGACTATGGTGTACTCAACATCTAGCCCAGCGACCCACTCATGCGTTGAACTGTTGAACATGCGTAGGAAGCGAGCAAGCCATGCTGTCACCGTCTCGGATCCACGTGTGTAGATGACGATGAACTGATCGCCGGTGATGGCTCTAACCTGGTACTCAGCAGCGACCATGGAGATTTGGGAGGCCATGGATTTTGGAGGAGGGTTAGGAGAAGTTGAACTGTTGTACCCATAAAAAAAAACTGGGAGCGAACTAATGTGAAAGGACGGGACGACTGGGAGCGAACTGTTGTAAGGTAGAAGACGGGGACAAGTAGGGCGTGCGAACGGCGTGGGGTTGCTGGCTTGCCCAGTGGATAAACGGCTGCAAGCCCCCAAAGAGTTCTCGAGAACTATGCAGGACCCACTAGATGTCATGTCTACTAGACCCATATCATAGGCCTGACGGTATAGCTTCTGCCTGTTCACACGCCATGCCGGCGCATGGATGTAACTTCACTTAATTCCGTCAAATGTCGCGCCTCCCATGACCTTCGCCTCCCTCGCGCGGTCGCGCCCTTTGAGACTTCGACCGGCTATAAATGAGCATTTTTTTGCCTTTGTTTTAGACAAGCAATTTTTTTCCTACTCCGCATGCATGATACTCCCTCTGGTCCTTTTTACTCCCATCAACCATTTGCAAAGTGTTTGACCAAATTTATACTTTTTTTGAACACCACCTTATATTAATTAACCAGCCACACCAGTACACTCATTTGATACAATATTCACCACATAGGGCGGTACATTATTTACAAGAATACCATCTAATCTATTGTCAAAGCTATACTTAGCGATTAAGTGTGCCACCTTATTGGCCGAACGGCTAATCTTTGACAATTGAAGATTGTTGATCAACTTCGAGATGCTCAACGCTTTCATCTTCAGTCACGCATAGCAGACTGTCATAGTCCCCCGATGCAAGAGACGCTACCACAAAAGCGCAATCAGTCTCTAAAATTACAGGATTATGAAGAGAAATACCTATGTAGAGACCGGCAATGCAATCCCTAAGCTCCGCTTCCTCCACGCTTTGACATGCATCAATGAAATCCCACGACCAAATTTATACTAAAAATATCAATATCTACAAGTACTGATTATAATGAGTATAAGAACTACCTTTTATAATGAGTGTAAAAATATTTATTTGACATTGTGAAGGTTGACACATTGTGGAATAGTTTTTGAAGTCTGCAAAAGTACTCAACTAGTGCTGTCGTCCTTCACAAAAAAATGTGTTTACCAATGCATGCATGAACACTAGTTACTCTAACCCCCCTCTCTTCTTTAATTCTTTGCCACAGCAGCAGGTTTGCTATTCCCTTGTGCATGATACCAGCTAAGATACCACCATTATGGCCAGCCTTAATCATCACATGCAATAATTTAGTGCACCTTGAAATATGAACATGTGTGGGGCGTGTATGTTTTTAATGACTTGAGACTATACCTAGCCCAGCATTCAAGATGACTTATTATGCACCGTTCCCCATACCTGCAGGAAGCCCGTTCGTCTCCAAATCTTTTCCTCTCCATGTGTGGAAACAATATGCACCTTAAACTCTCCTTCTCCCTCCGGCGGTCCCACCACTCCACCCCGCGTGAAAAAATCTGCATGCATGACTCTCCTCCCCCCACGCTCGTCCCATCCGGTGTGACCAGCAATATGTCCACCCGTCGCTCCCCCGTACTTTACTCCAACAAATATGCCCACGTAGCTGGTACTTAGCTGCAGGTGCATTGGGTCAGCGACATATGGGCCCAACAGTGCGGCCTGCATGTCGCTGGCGCAGCTGAACCTGCAGATTAAGTCGATGCAACTTCGATCCATATCTTACGTAGGTGTGCCATTGCTCGCTATAAATACTGCGCCTCCCATGACATCGCTATCTCCTCCCCCTCATGTTCACGTTCATCGCTATCTCCTCCCCCTCCCTCTCACGTCGATCACCATGGCATCGCCCCTCCCAAGCCCTAGGAGCCCCTTGCTGCACTACGCGGACGGTCACGCGTCGCCGTTCCGTTCCTCGCCGCCACTAGTCGAGGAGGACGCATCGGTGTTCCGCTCCTCGCCGCTACGCGCCGCGTCGCCGTTCCGTTCCTCGCCGCCACTAGTCGAGGAGGACGCGTCGGTGTTCCGCTCCTCGCTGCCACTAGTCGAGGAGGACGCGTTGGCGTTCCGCTCCTCACCGCGACACGTCGAGGTGGACGCGTCGGCATTCCCAATCTCGCCAGCACGCGCATCGGAGGACGCGTCAGCTCCCTGCTACGAGGAGAACGCCGCGCCACCCGCTGAGCCCCCCAGACTTGAGGAGTTTTGGAAAGAAATGGATTTTGCCTTGTGGGAGGCTTTGCCTCCAGCAGAGCGCGCCAAAATAGAGGCGGAGAAGAAGGTCGAGGAAGAGAAGTGCACCACGGAACAAGCTGCCTGGGAGGCCTATGTCGCGTCCGAGAGAGTCAGGCAATTGGCTCTTTGGCAGGAGGCTCGTGCGAGGGCCGTGTGGGTGGCGGAGGACGGCCGCGCCGACGCCCTGAGTGCAGTCGGGCCCAAGCGCCTCATCTACGCTTGGCGGTACGTGGACCGGGTGCACGCTTCCAGCAAGGAGGAGTACCTGTTGGCGCCGGATCACCACACCGGTGAGATCGCTTCGCCGCCGGCAAGCCATTAATCAGCACCTCGCGAGTTGCGAGGCTGAGGAAGAGGCGTTGTGTCAAGACCTGTTGAAGCAACCGCAGGTGGCACTCGTGGCGCGCCGCAAGCGCTCCTGCGAGTGCCGTGGCTTTTAGGAGGAGTATAATTTTTGTTTCGTAAGGCGATCTCATTAGTTTTGGGACGCAAATGATAAATCCCGAACGTTCAGGAATTTTTAGCGTCCTTAATTAAGTATGTAAAAGGGAAAGTTTGGAAACCTTGTGTATTCGTACGCATTTTGCAAGTACGTGCATATAGCACAAACTTTACTATATACTATCGCACTACACATCTCTCTCGATATATGCTTGTAGATTGTGCTACTCCCTCCGTCCAGGTCAATAAGTCATCTTTGGTTGTGCACCGTGACCAAGGAGGGAAGACTTATACACCTAGACGGAGGGAGTACTACTATTACTTATGTACGTGCAAATGCACGTTTTAACATTACGATGCAGTTTTTGTAAAAGTAGAAAAACAGCACTAGTCAAGCTTGTGAAACGATTCAATGCAAAATAAATGCAAAAATTCTCGTTTGATTGTTTACTTTTAGCTTCCTTCTCTGTGGTTATTTCTTTGTCGTACTTTGTACGGAGTATCTCACTTGTTGGGAAGGCATGCAAATTCCCAAACCGCTTCCTACACCCTGTATCGAATTTTTTGCCTAACAAGTTGTGCCGTGCAATTGGAATTCCAACTTGAGTACTACTACTAGTAGGATTACCGGGGGCCAGTTCTTTTAGGCTTCTAGATTAGTAATCCCATGACTACTACCTCCGTCCTGGTTTATTGGTCCCCATTGTAATCTGTGTCAAATTTTGATCATAAATTTAACTAATGAAATGTTAGTGCATGTCACATGCACTACTCCATCCGTCCAGGTGAGTAAGTCATCTTAGGCTTGCATCATGACCAAGGAGGAGGAGAAAACGAGAAACATTAATGTTTATTTCGTAATTAATAGTATTGCATGCAATGAACTAACCACTGCATGTCGTGTTTGATATCTCAAGTCATTAAAAGCATGCACACTCTTTATGTCTTATTGGTTGATATGTCAAGAAACAAGAAACGAGGTAGAAGTTAATGCACCGCGTCTAAGTGTTTTGGGATTATTTGGTTTTCGTAAGATGGCTTACACACCTAGACGGAGGGATTACAATGGTGAGGAATAAACCAGTTAAATCTTTGGTCAAAATTTAGCACACATTACAATGGTGAGGAATAAACCTGGACGGAATAGTAGTTTAGAAGCCCAAATAAATGAGTGAGGCGCCTTATTGTTACTCTCCACTATGACTAGTCTTGTGGGAAAAGCCGGGGAAGCCACCAAAAGAACTGGCCCTAGGAGTAGTAGCTAGGGATCGAGTGTGCGAGATGAACCGGAGAAAGTAAATGCAGAGAGATGAAATGCAAAAAAGACGGAGGGATGTGATGGTTGCTTGTCCGTTTATTTTACCAGACCACTTATTACTGGGAGTGGTTGGGTTTTGATATGACGGCTTTACTGCCACGCCATGAGCGAGGTGAGAGGTGAGACTCCCGTGCAGCGCCGCCCTCTACACTAGTACTACTACTCCCTCCATCCATTTTTAGAGGGCCTAACTTGTCAATCTCTCGTACCAAGGCATGTCCGCAAAAAGAGGAACTGATTTTGGGACTAGTATTTGGATCCCGTGTAATCTTGTATGCGGCCTCCTTTGAATGCCTAGTCGCTGGCCTCCCTTCCTTTAATCCCTCCCATGCAAATTACTCTCCTCCCTTTTCTACATGCATGCCCAACCATAATTCCTCAAATCATGCATGCATTGGCTGAAATATAGAGCTCGCTCCTCCTTTGAAAATATGGTGGTGCTATCCATGCATGCAAATCAATGCGACGGCCAGAGCATTTTCACGATGAAGGGACCACGCACGACTTGCAAGAGAAAATTAAGATGGAGATGCCTCGGTTAGTTCATTTGGATAGGTTTGTTCGGATATTATTTCATCTCTAGAGCTCACAAACATCCGGGTGAAATAGATAAAAAGCATCTTTTGCAAACAAAAGCGTTCAACTGTTCTTCCAAAACTTGTGAAGAAATAACTCTTATTGTGCTTTGCAGGAAATGATCTTCAAGAATTAGTTTTTGGGTATCCATTGTTATACATGTTGCCTACAGATGACATGGCACTTTCTTATAGCCAACAGTTGGCTATACTATTTAAGTATTAACCATGCCCTTATACACCTAGACGGAGGGATTAAATCAGGATGACTTGGGGGCGGAGGATATGTAAGAAATGGTTCATCATAAGTCTTTACCGATTACTATAGTAAAAATTCATACATGGAAGATTCTAGACTAAACCATAAATGGATACACTTTTATTCATGCGTGATACTCCAATAGAGCAAGATCATGCATGGAAGTCTCCACATGCTTAGACAGCGGATTACATTAAGCGAAGACTAATGATCAACATTTAACTTGATAATGCAGATGTCCAGGTGAACCTCCTTGGAGTCCCCGTGCACATCGTTGGGGTTCAAATAACACTGTGCCCTTTCCATGTCCACATCGGCGGGAAAGTCCCAGCTCGGCAGAATCCAAGTATGCTTGGCGTAGCCAGTGTCGCCGCCCACGTACCTCCGAGGGGTAGTAATAGTGAGCACGCACCCGTACATCGGCCTCGTGTCAGCGTCAGCGTCAGCGGCGTCGCCCCTGATGCACACTACAGAGATGTGGCGGTGGCCTGCGCAGGCCTCGCCGGTGGCCACGATCAAGAGGAAGACGCTGTCGTCCTCCTCCGAGACTAGGAGGCGGCACTGATCCTCCAGCGACTCCGGCACGGTGAATGGGTAGCACGTCTCGTACTTGATGTTCTTCGCCAAGGGCCAATAGTGATTGCCACACGCCTACGTCAGGTGATGCACGATGTCCGCCAGCGAGCCCCAAAACAGCACCGTGCACTCATAGCAGTAGATGAAGGGCTCCTTGGAGGCATCGGCCATGCCGTCCATGAAACGGGAGTGGCTGTAGGGGACGTTCCGCCAGTTGAATATATGAGCAAGTTACTACGAGATTTACTACAAAATAAATCATGACGGCTATAACAGAGATTAATTTAATCATGTGGACTAGCATAGTAGATGAACAGATCGAATCTAGGACACAGACTAGAAACATGAATTCTACCACGATTTCAAACATGAAGGACAGAAACACATACGATGCAACGGGAGCAGCACCATTGGCGTTGAGGTTGTCGCCCATGTCTTTGAGGAAGAGGTTGCCGAGGTCGGGGAAGAAGTCGTCGTCGGTGAAGTCGTCGCTGCTAGCGATCGCGAGTGCACTCCCAAATTTCAATAAGCGCCTTGAATGGAGCGCAGGAAGGAGTGGCTGTAGGGGACGTTGCGGCCGCCAAATGGAGCGCAAGAGTAGCCCACGAAGCATTAGATGGTGCTCCTCCCTAGTCTCTATTCTTATCTCTATCTCTACTACTCTTCTTTGTTTTTCATAATATACTGGTTGTAGTTGTCAAATCGAATAGTATGTCTGGCATCGACATGACCCTACGCTGGTGGTATGTGTCTTGTAAGTCAAGCGGCGTGCTGTAGTCATCATCACCTGTCCACTTCTCGCAGCACATATTCGCTTCTCCATCTTTGTCCGCACATAATCTCGTCCAATCTTCCATCCCCGCTAAGGCGCCTCCCCCCTCGTCCGAAACCCAAGCACTAACAATGGAAGAACCGAGCAGCGTCCGCCGAAAGAGTGGCTGGAATTCGCTCTCCATAGAGGTAATCAAGCTCATTGTTTCGCATGTGGACAATCTCAGTACCATGCCGCTCGCCACGTGCTCGTCGGGGCTGTACCATTTACTCAAAGCCCTCAGGCTGGAGCTTTTTAAGCCAGCTCCTTGATTACTGATGCCGCCTGATCTTCAGAAACGGCGTGTCACGCAGCATAACGATCGTAGGGTGGCGAGCATGAACCCCCTTGACTGCGATCCGATCCCCGTCAGCCTCAACTACATTAACGGTATGTACTTGGTCGGCATGAACACGTCTTGGATGGTGCTCGTCGATGGTCGCGGCAGCTGGATGCTCGTGGAGGACTACACCCGGCGATTGATCCCCCTTCCTTCGATTAACACTGCACTGCTTTGGCACCGCGGCCCAGAATACTCGGAATCTTCAAGAGCCAACATGATACCAAGTTTGATTTGCTCAAGGTTGTAATCTGCCAAGTGTCCACAAGATCTGCGGATTATAAAGACTTGAGCTAATTGCGGTCTTCAACCGCGGTCTCGCCTATCTGACAGGTCACTGCGGTAAGTGGATAAATCTGCACGTCCATCGCAGGATCATACATCCTCCATGGTTCTCTGATGGCATTGAACACAAGGGCTACATTTACCTTGTTGACTCCTTCTATGGCTGGATGTATTGCTGGCCTACTCCAGTCATCGCTACAAATGGCTGTTACAGCAGTATGTTACTTTTCTATGATATCATGATGGCTTTGCTTATATTACTGTCAACATTTGCTTAAAAATATTCATGATCATAACATGTTGTTCTTAAGATTGACTAAACTAAGAGCCCTTTTTTATTTGACTCCAACTTGATATGATGTTGTAGGCCGCCTGGTGTCCCTACCCTTCCTAATCCCAGAACCTTTCAAAGAAAAGCGGCATGGCGATTGCGGTGGTTCTGGCTCGATCAGACGGCGGCGAAAGATTGATGATCGTTACGCACGTGCAGACGTGTTGTTTCGCGGAATACAATCACCGATCCACCGCAAGGTCTTTGAGCGGGATCCCGGCTTCTCCGGGCCTTCGTGAATTTTTTTTTGGAGGCTGGTAAGTAGCCTTGGTACACGCTCTTTGTTTTTCGGACTGAATTATCCGATTAAGAAGGAGATAGCCGACGGCAAGGATCATGATGGCAGCACGGTTTCGTCCATCAGGCAAAACTGTGTACACAGCGTACCATGCGTCTCTGCATGCACCATACCCTGATATGTGCTGCCACGCTCTGCAGCCCAAAGTAGGAGAGAGGGTCACAAGTATCAGAACTTCGACACTGGCTGGAGTTTCCCCGTCGAGCACCCATCTGGTTCAAGCCGTCGGCCAATCTCCTGACTTAATAAATAGTAACGTCTAAGCGAGGCGATTAGTTAGATGCGTACACTTGGTGTAGTAGGATCTTTATTTAGTTTGATGCATACACTTGTTCTTTTTTGGTAGCCCTTTTGTAATGATGGCTGATGTTTGGTTTGGAAGAGAGCTGCGTCTTCACTCTTACGGCTCGCTATCGCTTACATTGCACCCCAGCCCAGTTCTTGCTTCTTTGCTGTTTTCAATGTACAATCGGTAGTATATTTAAATGCATTGGTTGAATAAATGTGTTGTTAGAACGACAAACACAATGTTTTGGAAGTCGTTGCACGGTTCGATCCTTTAGTGCCCCGTACCGTACATAGCGCATACTATTTATCGTACGGAACACATTTTTTTTGAAACTCGGAACACATTTTCCACTTGTTGATAACATGCAGTCCACTGATGAAGGCCCAATAGAGAAGCCCATAATTAACTGGAAGGGGGGCTCTCACCTGAATCCGGCCTAGGTACATGCTCATGGTCCCCTAAACATAAATAAGTAAATAAATAAATAAAGCTAAATGCTCATGCACCAGTTCTTTGGGAAAATAGGTAGCCCAGTATTTCTTTTCGAAGAATACCCAAGCTAGGCCTATTTGTTTTCTCCGAATTACTGGGCTGCAAATCTTTCAAGACGAGGAGGGATGCATTCCGGCCTGGCTTAAGAGTATGGTCAATGTCTGTTAAAAGTAATATCAAAAGGGGTTAAAAGTTCTAAAAAAATTATAGCAAATGGGATATAAGTTTCTTTTTTTGTTTTTGTTCTTCAGTGATATCTTATACGTATTTCATTGCATTTAACATGACATAGTACTAATTTATTTTTAAATTTGTTTTAGTATGGCTATCAATTTTTGGATTAAGAATATTTCGTTCCCCAGCAAAAATTTGTGAGTTTTCAAAATTTCCCACATATTTAGTTAATTTTTTGACCTGCATCGACGGAAAATGGCCAGCAATTCTAAAAATGGAAAACAGGCTGCAATAAATTCCATATGAATTATAAAATGAGTAAAAATTATAAAAATAATAGCAAATGGGCTGTACACACCACAGATATCGAGGCTGACTTGTTTACGCAAGGCTTTGTCAGTGAACACACGATATCGAGGCCTGTTGGGCTACAAATCTTTCAAGACGAGGAGAGCTTTCATTCGGCTGGCCGAGAAAATGGCCCATCAGTAATGAGAAATGGGTTGTACATTTTTGAAACACATCAAACCGGCAATTAGGTTCAAATATCTTATTTTAATTTCGAGATTTGAAATTACATTAATTTTTATGCGTGGAGAATTTGTTGGATTTTATATTGATATACATTTATTTTTAAAATCAGTTTGAATGTGAGTCGAAATTTTGGGATTAAAAACAGTTCGGACCGCACCGAAATATGCAAAATTTCGTATAATTTTTTAACCGTGGCCACAATATGGGCTGTAATGCTAACAAAAAGAATATGGGCTCCAATTAAACCTGAATAATTAGCAAATGGGCTATAAATTATTAGAAATAATGGCAGATGGGCTGTATGCTGTTTTCCACAGATTTGAGGCTTTCCTAAAAAAGGTTGGCCTTTAGCGATGGCTTGTTGGATGGCTATCCAACGGCCGTCGTCTTCTTCAATCTCTGCTCTTCTGCTCCGGCCGCTAAAGCAAAGTGGCGGGACTGCTCGCTTCCTCCTCCCTCACAACGGCTCTTGCCGCAGCCCTCACCGCCCACCCAGTACCGTGATCGCTGGCCTAGCCAAACCTCTACCCACCCATACCTGCTATTATTCTCCGGCGACGGCAAACGAACCAGTAAACCCTCGTACAGTCGTACTCCCCTCCGCGTGGGAAACAACTGCCGAGTCTTTCCTACCTCCGTGTCGTTCCCTTCCTAGGCCTCGTCGTCGTCCACCGCCCTGGTGTTCTCGGCGCGGCCTGGTTAACGTGGTCAAGGACCGACATGCATCTAAAGTGGACTTTAAGTGGAGAGGTCGACAACTGGGTCCACGGCCACACGCAAGGAAATGCCTCCTTATTACGCACAAAATAATGATTCCTCCACCTGACATCAGGGACCCATCGAAAGGGCTTCTGTATTTCGCGAAAAAAACGTTACCGCCGCTGACAGCACGGACCCACCAGCTATATATTCGCACGCAAGGAAGTGTCTCCTTATTACACATAAAAAAAATACTCCCCCTGTTAGCTGGGACCCAGTATAGTGGCAGGTTGACTTGTGGGCCTACTAAGTTGACGGGGACAGAGGGCTTTGTCAACTTAGTCAATATGCACGATTCTAGCTCCAGTGACCGTATGATGTCCATCCAATGGCCGTAGTGCTTCTTCAACCTCTGGTATTCTTGCTCCAGCCGCCCAAACCAGCGTCGGTCGTGCCTCGTGCTCCTGCCTCCCATGGCCGGCTGCGACGCAGCGGAGGCCTCACCGCCCCCTACTACTCCCACCGCTGGCCAGGCCATCCCTCTACTCACCCACACCCCATGTTATTCTGCGGCGACGGCAGCCTCACACCACGGCGAACCAGTGAACCCTCGTACTCCTCTATGTGTGGGCATCCACTGCCGCGTCTTCCCCGGCTCCGCGTCGTCCCCTTCCTAGGCCTCGCCGTCGTCCACCGCCCTGGTGCTCTCGGTGCGGCGTGGTCAACATGGTCAAGGAACGGCTTCCATCGGACGTGGACTGTACGTGGAGAGGCTGATTTGGGTCCACGACGCTGACAAGGAAGTGCCTCCTTATTACGTGCAAAATAATTATTCCTCCACCTGATAGCGGGGACACACCGGACGGGCCACCGTATTTCGCCCCCTGACTGCTGGGACCCACCAGCTACATCTTCTCACGCAAGGAAGTGCCTCACAGTCGGGACCTACCTAGTCGAAGCGTACATAGGGTTGTCATTCTGGTCGCGAACGTGTATGTACATATATACTGGTTGATGTAGAGGCGCGCACGTGTCGTAGTAGAGGCGCGCACGTAGCATGTACACGTACGTACAACAACCAGGGTGCAAGAAAGAAAATATGGCCACGTATGTGTACATACGGGCGGGGTCTCGAACGCCTACTCGCGCATACGTACGACGAGGGCTCGTGTACATGGCTGGGTCGGAACGGAGAAATAGCATCGTCGTCGTGTTCATGGGGAGGAAAGGGAATGCGTCGTGTTCATGGGGAGGCAACATAATGCGTCGTGTTCATCGGGAGGGCTTGGACGGAACAGGCGATGGAAACGAGGCCTGGCGTACCTCAGAACGGAGGAAACGGCCTTGTGTTCGACCGGCCACGTTCGAAACGGGATCCTGTTCATTGGGAGGGGTGCAGCGTCGCAAAAGCAGAGGAAATGGACCTCCCTACGGTCCGAAACGGGGTCTGTTGATCGGGAGGGTGTGGCGATCGCAAAAGCAGACGAAAAGCAGACTTGTATTGGGCCGCCACGGTCGAAGCGGGGTCCTGTTCATCAGGAGGGGTGTGGTGTTCCGCAAAACGGGACTCCACGGGATACTGTTCATCTCCACCATCGACCTCCTCCAGCCTCCACGGGCTCCTATTCATCCAGCCTCCACGGGCTCCTGTTCATCCAGCCTCCACGGGCTTCATCCAGCCTCGACTGGCTACTATTCAACCACCCCTCCACCTTCTACTGTTCATCCAGCCCTCCACACCACGGGGTCATGTTCAACCACCCCTCCACGGGCACCTCTCCACCATCTACTACTCATCCAGCCCTCCACACCACGGGGTCCTGTTCAACCACCCCTCCACGGGCACCCCTCCACCGTCTACTGTTCATCCAGCCCTCCACTCCACGGGGTCCTCTTCAACCACCCCTCCACGGGCACCCCTCCATCGTCTACTGTTCATCCAGCCCTCCACAACACGGGCACCCCTCCACCGTTTACTGTTCATCCAGCCCTCCACCACACCACGAGGTCCTGTTAATCCAGAGGCAACGCCACCGCTCACTGTTCATCCAACCTCCCCCCTGCAACGCTCACTGTTCATCCCATCTATTTTCTTCAGTTAGCAGTAGTAGCGAAGGAATCGCTCGATCAGGTTTAGTTAACAGCCATCAATCGATCGCTCGGGTTCAGTAACGCGTAGCCTGCAGTGCAATCGCTCGGGTTCAGTTAGAGCCCAACGCCTCGCTTGGGTTCAGCCAGAGCCAACGCCTTGCACACACGCGCGTACGTGTACGAGAGAAGCGCGCATCGCTCGGCCCCCGACCTCCCACCGTAACCGAGAACTCCCCACAATTTTCCTCCCCCTCGCTTCTACCACGGTTTTTTCCGTCATGGACGGCCCAAACAATGTCATGCAGGTGCGTCTCCGGCCCGCCCAGGACGAAAAGCCCATTTTCTGTCATGATTTTTTGTCATAGAAGTAGGAGCCCACCACATCTATGATGATACCGGGTTTTGTCACAATTATCGTCATAGAAGTGTCATTTGTATGACAGAAAAAAATTTCATTCGGCCCAAAATTTCACGGATGTGTCTTTTTTTGTAGTGTATGTTGCTCATATCGTGCGTATGGTGTCTTGCATTGCTATGTCATTTGATTAGTTTAGACATGCTTTGTGTGAATGCCACCTATTTAGTGTCTAATTACCACATATGTGCATTATGCAATGCCATCTTGTTGCAAGACATTATATATGTGAATTATGCAATGCTATCTTGTTGCAAGGCATTATATATGTGAATTATGCAATGCCATGTTGTTTAGCCAATCATCATATATGTGAATTATATCATGCTATCCTTTTTTTGTATTAAATGTTCCATTTGTGGACAACATTTGTATATTCAACTACTCTTCCTATGCATCAGCCATTTGAAGCGGTGATGGAAGTATCTGGAGTGAAAACAAGGTATTCAGAGCAGACAATGCTACCTCTTTGACGGACATCTTGCTGGTTACACATAGCTCCTCAGAGGAGGATTCAGAGACTGATGACCAGTCGTATTTCCCCCCTGAGGTCTATGCTCAAACTTGGCAGGGTTATATTACTCATGTCATGCATGTTGTCTTGCATTGCTTAGTTTTACATCATATATGCGATTGCCATCTGCTTACTTTCTTAGTATATAAATCATATATTTGAATTATATCATGCCATCATGTTTACATAGACAACATCTATCTGAATTATGGCATGCCAACCCATTTAATAAAGACATCATATAGTTATATCAACTCATCCTGTTTAGTGTTTACAGTCATCATATTTTGAATTATGTCATTCTATCTGTGAATTATATCATGCTATCATGTTTCCACAGGCGGCATGTGTGTGAATTATGGCATGCCAACCTATTTAATAAACACATTATATAGTTATATCATGTCATCCTGTTTACATAGTCATCATATTTTGAACTATGTCTTTCCATCTTTTTTAGTTGGCCATCATATATGTGAAATTGTGTCATGCTATCATGTTTAGTTAGCCATCCTATATGTGAAATTGTGTCATGCTATCCTGTTTGGTTAGACAACATAAATGTGAATTATTTCATGCCCTCTTTTATTCCCCACTATCCATTGTACCTGTCTATGATACAATGTCTGTACATTCAATTACTTTTCTTGTTTATCAGCCATTTGAACTGGAGAGGTGATGGCAGTATCCAAGGGAGTAACAACACTGTCTTTAGAAAAGATAGTGCTACCAGTCGATGTAGATAGATCAATGGTTGTACTTGCCCAAGAACCAACCCCACCACATATAACCCAGACTCTCGCAGATTGTACCCCTACCCAGTTGGACAGGGAACCAGCTACACCCCTTCTAATCCCAACCCCAGCAGATAGTAACCCAATTCCAGTTGACACAACACTATCTCCACCACAGAGCACCCAAACATGAGCAGATAGTATGGGAACTGCAGTGCCCAAAGCACGAGGACCACCACTCTGAATCCCAACTCAACCCTTAAAGCAGAAGAAGAATTGTTCTCAGGTCAGGTTATATAGCTATGGTTCATACTCCTTTGCTCTTGCATCACTGTATTTACTCATACCAACTATTTTCAAATTTGAAGGATGGAATTGAAACTCCAATGGCACAACAGGTATGTTTTAAACCTGTTTCTTTAACTAGTTTCCTATTGTAACTTGCTCTATGTTGATTTCTGTTTCAATTGAATAAACAATTATGTTCTCATGTCATGCACATTACAAGTGTTGTTATTGCTCTGTAGTTCCGACACTTATATTTTGTCTATTCTGCTTTGTCTTGAACAAATATTGTTTGAACTGTGTCTCTATCTTGATTTTGCAACAAGAACTAGAATGATATAGACCATAAAGTGACCATGGTGCATAGATATATGTTTTTTTATGTTGTTATCCGGTCCACTTTACTACTGAACTGATTTACCAAAATGAGTTTCATATACAACATGGTAAACCTGTGATGTGTCTGCTTGTTTCTCTTTTAGAATGCGGACAAAATATTGGAGAAGAGTACCCCGTTATGCAATGGTAAAGGAAGTAATGCAGATAAGGTCAAGATAATGAGACATCCCTGTTGGTCTCCAAGAAACTTGATAAAACTATATTGAAGACACTGAGACAACCCCAAAGTCCTGTCTTGATGTATTGTTGGAGTTACTGGCAACTACTGCTAGCACTAGCTCTTCAAACTCACTGCCTGAATTAGTTTGGCTTCTTGAGTCTCAACTTCCAGTTGAAAGACATCGATCAGATGTTCTGCGACAGGAAGCCGAAGGACTGAGAAAGTCCCTGCAGAATTCAGATGCATACTTTCTGGTGTAACAACAAGCGCTGGAGGATTTAAGTGCCAAACAATAGAAAGTTAATAAGCTTGCTAAGCATCTTGCCAGCATTATGGGTACCCAGGATATTTTTTCTTGAGCTCTTCTGAAGTGGTTTCAGTTCAGGACTTGTTTTGCTGCGGCGTTTATTTGCACTGGTTGCCAACTTTGACAACCATTGTATGTGATATGTTGCTTTGTTCCCTATATTTGCACTGGTGGCGAACTTTGATGCCTAGTGGATGTAATATGTGAAATAGCCGTGATAGCCTAGCGTAAGTTGCTTGCTTATTTATTTCCTTGTTGTCTTGTTTATTTGTTTGCTTGTAGTCAGTGCAGTTCTTTTTCCGCGGATTGCTAGTGGCTGTAATAGCCTATTTTTTAAAACTAGGCCACAATAACCATGGGCTACATATTTTCTGTAGTGACCCTGGGCCTCCTACGGGCCATAGAAACAATGGGCCTTCTACGGGCCGTAGCATCAATGGGCCTTCTACGGGCCGTATGATCGATTGGCCAAACATGGGCCAATAACAGACCGCATTATGGGCCATAAACGGGCTAGAGTTGGAATCGTCCGTTCATGGGCCGGCCATAACGGGCCGTCGTTAATTGGCGTGTTGATGATCTTTGTGAAAACAGCCCAGCGGATTGACGGGCATAAGCGGGCGGCTGTAACTCTGAGCTGAATTTGGCCCACAACCAGAAAAGGCCAGTAACGGGTCGTAAGTAACCGAATGTTGGAAATGAGCCCAAGAATAAATGGACCCCGAGAAGGCCAAAAAATAACACAGGTTGGAAATGGCCCAATGGAATAATGGGCTATTAATGGATATAAAGCGGTACACTGTTCATTACGGGCCAGTTTCTCCACGGGTCGTTAATGGGCCAAGAGTTACAAAGGGCCTCATATGGGCTGAAAGACATCATGGGCCATACATGGGCCAGAAGTTACAACAGGCTGGAATCATATTGAACGGCCCAGATGAAGCTACTGGGCTTAATTCCGATAGGCCGTAACGGGCCGTGAGTTAGCGGGTCTTAAATGGGCTATATACAAACAAGCCGTTAACTGGCTTTCCATGGGCCGGCCCGCTACCTTTTGACCAAGTCAAATGCGCCGACCTTTTCACCGGAATGGGCCTCTGTTGGGCCATGCCACGTGTCCACGTAACATAGGCGCCTCCTATCCAATGAGTGGATGACATCTATCGCAACGGTGAGCCAACACGTGTTTCCTCCGGCCAATGAGAATTTACACGTGGAAAATCCCCATTGGTCTGGGCTGTTAACGGGTTATTGGATCCAAAACCGGACCTGATAGCTTAACGGCGACCCGTTACACAGTGGATGCCATGTGCCGGTTACCCTTGACGAAAACACCTCCATGATGCCCCATTTATCATCATGGAAGTGGACACTTCCGTGATGATAATTTTGGTAATGTCATGGAACACTTCTATGACAGCACATGTATGACTATCTTGATTCTGTCATAAAATCGTCATGGATGTACATGCATGACAGAAAACGTGACCTACTGTGACAAACACGTATCATCACAGAAGTGTATTTTTTTTTGAAGTGCTAAGGGTCCATAGCTAGTGGCTAGATGGCTTCTTCTCTCTCTTTGATTCTCAATACCATGTTCTCCTCGATGTTCTTGGAGATCTATCCGATGTAATCTTCTTTTGCGGTGTGTTTGTCAAGATCCAATGAATTGTGGAGTTATGATCAGGTTATCTATGAATATTATTTGAACCTTCTCTGAATTCTTTTATGCATGGTTTGATATCTTTGTAATTCTCTTCGAACTATCGGTTTAGTTTTGCCAACTAGATTGGTTTTTCTTGCAATGGGAGAAGTGCTTAGCTTTGGGTTCAATCTTGCGGGGTTCTCACCCAGTGACAATAGGGGTAGCAAGGCAAGTATTGTATTGTTGCTATCGAGGATAAAAAGATGGGGTTTACATCATATTGCTTGAGTTTATTCCTCTATATCATGTCATCTTACTTAAAGCGTTACTCTGTTCTTTATGAACTTAATACTCTAGATGCAGGCCGGAGTCGGTCAATGTGTGGAGTAATAGTAGTAGATGTAGGCAGGAGTCGGTCTAGTTGACATGGATGTGATACCTATATTTCATAATCATTGCCTTGGATATCGTCATAACTTTGTTATTTTCTATCAATTGCTCGACAGTAATTTGTTCACCCACCGTATTATTTGCTATCTCGAGGGAAGCCTCTAGTGAAACCTACGGCCCCCGGGTCTATTTTCCATCATATTAGTTTCCGATCTACTAGTTTGCAATCTTTTACTTTCCGATCTATAAATCAAAAAACCCAAAAATATTTACTTTATCTTTTGTTTAGTTTGATCAATCTCTATCAGATCGCACTTTTGCAAGTGACCGTGAAGGGATTGACAGCCCCTTAATCACGTTGGGTGCAAGTGTTTGATTGTTTGTGTAGGTATTGGTGATTTTTGCGTCGTCTCCTACTAGATTGATACCTTGGTTCTCTTACTGAGGGAAATACTTATCTCTACTTTGCTGCATCACCCTTTCCTCTTCAAGGGAAAACCCAACGCAAGCTTAAGAAGTAGCAGAGATCATGCAATTCCTGGATACCGGAGGAATACCTTGTGTGATATCAAACATCACAATGTAACTAGGTGATCATAAAGATGCTCTACAGGTATCTCCGAAGGTATCTACTGAGTTGGCATGGATCGAGATTAGGATTTATCACTCCGTGTATCGGAGAGGTATCTCTGGGCCCTCTCGGTAATACACATCACAAGAAGCTTGCAAGCAAAATGACTAAGGAGTTAATTACGAGATGACATATTACGGAATGATTAAAGAGACTTGTCGGTAATGAGATTGAACTAGGTATGAAGATAGCGACGATCGAATCTCAGGCAAGTAACATACTGACAAACAAAGGGAATTACTATGTTGTCATAAGGTTCGACCGATAATGATCTTCGTAGAATATGTAGGAACCAATATGGGCATCCAAGTTCCGCTATTGGTTATTGACCAGAGAAGCGCTTCTGTCATGTCTACATCATTCTCGAACCCGTAGGGTCCACACGCTTAACGTTCATTGACGATATAGTATTATATGAGTTATGTGATTTGGTGACCGACTTTTGTCCAGAGTCCCAGATGAGAACACGGACATGACGAGGAGTTTCGGAATGGTTCGGATGTAAAGATTGATATATAGGATGATGCTATTTGGTGACCGGAAAGGTTTCGGAGTGTATCGGGTAGTCGTGGGATCACCGGAAGGGGTTCCAAGAAGCCCCGGGAGATTAATGGGCCTTATGGGCCAAGAGGGGGGAACACACCAGCCCACAAGGGGCAGGCGCACCCCTTCCCTTGGCCACCGGCCCTATGGATAGAAAAATGGGGAGGGCTAGCCCCTCTTTCCTTCCCTCAACCTAAGAGGAAGGAAAAGGGGGCACCTCCTCCTGCCTTCCCCCCGCAGGCAAACAAGGAAGGGGGGCGCCATAGGGCAGGAGGCCAAGGGGGCCGGCCGGCCACCTTGGGGAGCGCCTTAGCTGTCTCCCCTCCCCCCACCTATATATATATATATATATGTATGTATCTATATATATATATATATATATATATATATATATATATATATATATATATATGAGGGAGGGTGCACCACACAAACACACGACAATCTCGTATGGTCGATAGTTATTCCGGCCAGTCGTGTTCTTTGTGATGTAAGTGTAATCCGAATACGCTTGCTAGCATCTAAATGGTCGTTTTGATTCGGAATCTCGCTCGTTGGAGGATTTGCTATCGGGACGGGATGAACTTGTGTCTATTACAAGTTTAATGCATGCACTGGATGTTCTCAAACCTCTAACATGATGGGAATTGGGTTTAGGTACGAGTTTCATGGACAATTTGTTGTTATTTTCAACAGATTTGATTTCGGTTTGTGATCTTCGTCCGCGGGAGTGGTTTCCGTCGCTTCTGTCGATTTGTCATTTTCCTGTGAAGATAGGCGGCGAATTTTCTTACATTAGTGAGATTGAATCATTCCTACATTGGTAATTTGGTCGGTAGGCCCATACACTCTGAAATCAGGCGATTGGATCTCGTTCCGCCTGTCATGGTTGGTTCTTTGATGAGACAGCTTGGTGGCGCATCGTTTTGATGTTCGGGGGGAGTAGGATATCGTTCAAGATGGCGGACTGTCAAGTTGTAGTCACCGAAATGATTAAATCTGGAAACCAAATTCGATCGTGGGTGTTTTTTCAACCATTTTAACGGTCTCTCTTACAAGTTGGACTTCTATATCTTTTGGGTTAGAACTTCTATCGTTTTATGGATGTTTTTAGGTGATGCTGCAATAGGATCTGTTCGGTTGCTATTGTTATAAAAAAATTGTGTATGCGTTTGTTTTTCATAGTACTCATGTGTGTAAATGTGGAGCTGGTCCATAGACATATGCATCCTCTTTATCTTTAATCTATCTTCGGGGATTGTTTTTTGGATCATGCACAGTCTATAGTGGAAGTTGGACTTCTTTGGTACACATGGTTGAGCTTTTGGGTTTCCACATTGCAAGGCGATGCAGCATTGTGCTCTATATTTCTTTGTTTATTTTGTAATTTTCATTTTTGAATTGGCTTAGATTTTGTCCCATGGGAAACCATGGGATTGTCCCAAGTATGCACGCATACTTTTTATATTTTTGTAACATGTTTTCATACTTTGAACAGTGGTAGCACTTCAGTACGTATTTAACCTGAACTTACTAGATTTTGCTCCTGTATAATTTGCTTTTTTTTGACATGTTCATCTAGTGTTTTTCAAAACCCCGAACTTTTGTGTCTTTACAATTTGAACTTCTTCAATAATTTTTGATAATTTTTTTAGATTTTAAATATTTAATCATTGAAAACCGCACTGCCCCTGTCAACCTAGCGTGCACCAATGTGGTAGCGCGAGGCCGAGCCGGGGGGAGGGGGCAGGGACACCCCTCCCCCTGTGAGGCTGAGCCAGGAACGAGCCGGAGCAGACGACGACCAGGCATGTCGCGTCATCACATGCGGAGGCGAGTCCGTCACATCCATGACCCCACTATCTATCATAGGGGTGTGGCTCTGGGTCCATGTTGTGGGGGTGGAAACAGAATAACCGCATTGCGCCTGTCAACCTACCGCGCACCAATGCGGTAGCGCGAGGCCGAGCCGGGGGGGGAGGGGGAGGGACCTGTCGTGGAAATGTCACGGCAGATGTCCTAGCAAAAGGACTTAGTCGTGGAGCCATCACAACAGGGTTAGCTTAAAGGGGTTAAACGAGACAAAGGACACAAGGAGCTTATACAGATTCGGCCCCTTGCGGTGAAGGTAAAGGACTAATCCAGTTTGAGGTGGTATTGCTTATGTCTCGATTACCAGGGAACGAATAAGCTTGACCTAGCTTTCGATATGTTGTCTCTTGCCCTAAGTCGCCGCCGGGTCGTCGCTTTATATACACAGGTTGATGCCTAGTGGCTCACGGAGTCCTGGCCGGCTCATAAACAACGTGTCCGGCTCGGTGACTTACTGTACCTGCCTTATAATACAAGTCATACATATACGGCAGTTTACACTTGTTTGGGCCTTAAGTCGCCTTTGGGCTTCAGGCCCTTGATGAATCCGCGTAGTGAACTACCGTCTTAAGCATCTTCATGGGCTTTGTCTTATAAGCTGCCAGGGGCTTAACCCGACCCCTCCTGGGCGGGTTAAACCCAATAGTTATATCCCCAACATTAGGCCCTAGGTTGATTTGAACTTGTTCATATCAATCTTCAACACATAGAAAAAATTCCTTCCTCATATCTCTTGCAAAACCTTGTAACTCGCCGTGACGTCATCTTCTAAGTTCATGGTAACCCGCCGTGACGTCACCTATCATTAATATTACACAAAACTCAAATCTTAATAAATCTTCTCTTTTAATGAATCTCCGAAAATTGTGGCATCTGCGCCGTCATATCCATTTTCTGGCTTCCTCGATTCCCGTGCATGTCACTTATCCTTTTATCTTACAAATAGGGCCGGGGGTCCCTTTCACTTTCCCCCCTTGCCTCTTCGTCTACATCACGCACCTCACGACGCCTTGGCCTTTCGTGCTTTCGCCGCCATCGACCTTCGCCTCTGCTCTAAGAACAGCCGCTGCATCGGCCTGATCTGACCAGATTTCGTCCGCGCCCCTCCGCTGTTCAACAGCCCTAGTTAGTTCTTCTTCTTCCTCTTCCCATAGATCTTTTAGGGTTTGGACGAGTTCGTCAGAGTTCATCCTCGTTTTCCACTGCAGTTTGCGATTTTGATTGGAACTTGGTACTCCTCCTATGTCGTAGTAGCCATAGCACTCCTTTTTACTATTTGGAACACCTTCTCTGCATAACAAAACCGATCTGGACCCATGAACTGCCTGAGTACTGGTTTTTTAGGTCTGAATATTTTTTCATTAACTGAAGTGCCGCAGATCCGAAATCATAGTATCCATCTGTGAAACTTGTATTTGTCCACACTTAGTGATTTTTTGATCCTCAGATCTGTACTTTGAATATCTGTATGGGCGGCTTAACTCAGAAATAGTAACCCGCCAGGTATCGTTAGTCCCCTCTTAAGCCACCAATAGTTCCTTGTAGCTTTGAAATGCCAATCTCCGGCTTAACACATATGCATGCTTAATTATTGTTTGCCTATTAACCATAAGCCGGCTTAACCATGCAATCTTGAACCGTCTTAATCTTCCTTTCAGATCTTTGAGAAAATGGCTAAGACATACACATCCCGCAATCTGGTGAAGTCCCTAGTTACCGAAGAAGAACTGAACAACTTTGTCACCACAGGTGCCTTAGCCAAAAAAGAGATCATCCATTGGAGAGCTCCTGGGGAAGAAATTCCTCCTCAACCGAAATATGGAGAAGTGATTGTTTTTGGTGACCACTTGGGCCGAGGTTTCAGCCCACCCGGCTCAAAGTTTTTCCGTGACGTGCTTCATTTCCTCCAACTGCACCCTCAAGACATTGGATCCAACTCCGTGTCTAATATTTGTAACTTCCAAGTATTCTGTGAAGCTTATCTTAAAGAGGAGCCCACAGTTGATTTATTCAGGGAGTTCTATTACTTAAACCACCAAACAGAGTTTGTCGACGGGCCATGCCAAGAACTTGATGGAGTCTCAATTCAAAAGAGAAAAGAATTCAGCTTTGCCCATGCCAGGCTACACAGTCACCCCAAAGACTGGAACCAAACTTGGTTCTACTATCAAGATACATCTCCAACCGGCGAGAATCCTCTACCGGGTTACCGTGACCATTGACTTAGCAACAAACATCCACTCCCCCAACGGCTTGATGCAAAAGAACGGTCCAAATTCGCACCAGCCTTTTCAAAGCTTAGAGCCTTTATGGCCAATGGCTTAACCGGTGTCGATTTTTTCCGGTGCTGGTTATCTCCGAGTATCTTGCCGTTAAGCCGTCGCCCCGGCTTAATGTGTGATTACACTGGTGACACAAAAGATCCTCAACGCCATTGTGACATTCAACTGTCTGATGTGGAAATTATTGAAGCCACCCAAAAGTTGTTGAATGAACCTGTAAAGGAGTCCAGCAAAACTGGACTTAGTCATTTCTGCACTTTCAACAAGCCGCCAGCTGTAAGAATTTCACATCTTCTGCTTAACTCAGGTTTTGATGCCCACTTATGATCTTTTCAATCTTAACAGGCCGACGATCCATTTTGTAAGAGGAAAACGTAGGATAAGCCTGCTAAAATGGCTCGAACCAAAACCAAAGCCACCAAGAAATCTACCAAGAAGGCCACCGACTTAAACACCGATGATGACAATGAAAATGAGTCAGAGGTAGAACTTGACTCCCTTGGCTCCTTTTTTTACATCTCATTGACAATGATTGTTATCGGGACGACGCAGAGGCCAGCCATGCAGGTGACACAAAGGTAATTATTCTTTCTTCCGTCTTAGAACCTCTGCCAACACAGAAAACTCGACAAGCAAGCCGGAAAGTAAGCTTTTCTCACCCTCCAGCTCACTTGGATCCCAACTTTCTTTTGAAGAAACAGCAATATGAAGCTCACCGAGTCACCCAACATAGTGGTGGACAAATCACCTCCTCCGGCTTACCAAATACGCCGGTTCACAAATGCCGCCCAGAGGTCTTTCCTACTTCTGACATACTTTATCCCAAGGCGGGTAATTTCCATTAACCTCTTAACCCGTCTGATTCAAACTATCAGGGGACCCCTCATTCCTCCTCTGGCGAGTCCACAGGAACTCATATCCCGGCTTTCAAGACTGTACCTGGGTAAGAATATATTCAACTGTTTAAACGTTATCTCCAACATTTATGATGACCTCTTTATGTTCCTTATTTCCAGGGGCCAAGCAAAACCCAGCAAGAAAGCTAAACTGAACAAGCCGGACAATGATTCTAACCCACCTGAATGGGAAAAACAACATCCACAACCTGCTAGCCCAATTGCTGATGCTACCCTTAATGATCCTCCACCACAAGATCATGAAGTTTCTCCAAATGATATAGACGCTGAAACGGCTCTCTGTAAGCTACCAAGTCTAGTCAAACATGCCGAGGAAAAGACTGATGACGTTGTTGTCACCGGCTTTGGATTCATAGCTCCGGTTCAACCTACTGTTATCTAAGCACATCGCTAAAGAAGAAATTTGTGTTGAAGATAAAGGCAAATGGAAATCAGACTTGGAGAGCTATACTCATTTCAGTGTTCAAGATCTCCACTCTGGTTACTTAAACCGTCTATACACTAGCCGTGACATTGAGGCCGGCTTAGTGAACTTGATGAAGGAGCGCTATGAGGTAAACACTGCAACTCTTTGTTATACGAATCTTCTTCCCCTTAGCCGCCAAGTTTATTGGATATGATAGAATAACATGTGCTGTAAACTTCAATAGCTACATAGATCAACTCCGGTAGCCCCCAAGGGCCGGTTTATATTTACCATATGAACTGGGACTTTATAATACCAGCAGTTCAACTTTGCACCTATAGCCCCCAAGGGCCGGCTTAATAAATATGTTAAGCCGGGACTTTAACTCAGCAAGAATCAACATTGCATCCGTAGCCCCCAAGGATCGTCTTAACAAATATGTTAAGTTGAGACTAATCATCTCGCAGGAGATCCATAATCCCATCTATAACCTTCATAGGCCGGATAATTACCGTTTGTCCGGGTCAGCAAATGAGTTCATTTTTTACAAGAGCAATATGCATTAGCCCCCAAGTACCAAGTATAATACTTGTATTGTGCTTGGGACTTCATAGTGGTTTTAAGAAGAAATAGACATTAGCCCCCAAGTGCTAAGTATAATACCTATATTGTGCTTAGGACATCAAATAAATTCATTGCCTCTCATTTACTGCTTTACCTCTTGTAGACTGAGCTTAGCAGCAAAGAATCCCAGGTCGCCGACCTTCAAGAAAGTACCAAGTCTCAACAAGCAGACACCTCCAATGCCAAGGATGAATTGACTAGTGCCTTATCAGCAATGGAGAAATTGAAGGAAAGTTTCAAAGCTGAACAAGCTGGTTGGGATAAAGAGAAGGCAACCCTGCTGAAGAGGGCTGAAGATGCTGAAGCAGCCCTTAAACTGGTGACTGCAGAGCTTGCCGGCTTAAAATAGCAAATAAATGCCATGACTGCTGCCGTTTTTGGTAAATATCTCTCTTAACCTTTTTAACATACATAAACCAATGTGCTCCGGCTTACAAACGTCCTTGATGAAACAGGATCCCGGGTTACCCATCTTGGCTCAGATATGCGGAAAAAATTGAAAGCCGCCTATACGCTCATAGAACAGTTATATACGGGCGCACAACGGGTTATCTGCACAGCAACTCACAAAAAACCAGCTCCAACCCTTATCAAGGATACATTGGAGAAGTTATCGATGCTGCCTGCGTGGATTGAAGAATTGAAATTATCAGCTGCAAGAGCCGGTGCACTGACCGTGCTAACCCGAGCCAAAGTGTGGCTAGCTGACCTTGAGCCGGTAGACTTGGCAAATGGCTGCCCGAGCATTAAACAAGATGGGTCACCCTTCAGCACAGATGACTTTGCCGCCATTACGATGGAAATGCATCCTTTGGCTAGTAAATTGGCTGCAGATACTGCTCTCACACATTACCAGCCGGTTTACGATGCTAATAATAAGAAGATCAAAGCGCCGACTCATGATGTCCAGGACCTGACTCCTCTGATTCGTAAGCACAGTTATGCCCCTAATGTTGATCCATCGACACTTATAAGTTATGAAGCTGTATTCAGAGCTTTAACCGGAATCGACTGGGCAACCACTGACTTCCAGCCATTGGGTGAAGAGGAGGAAGATGAGCCGGCGCTGGACGATCCTCAATCTTCAACTCACACTACAAAAATAATACACTTCCGTGATGATACGTGTTTGTCACAGTAGGTCGCGTTTTTTGTCATGCATGTACATCCATGACAAATTTATGACAGAATCAAGATAGTCATACCTGTGATGTCGTAGAAGTGTTCCATGACATTACCAAAATTATCATCACGGAAGTGTCCAGTTCCATGACAATAAATCGCGCGTCACAGAAGTGCTTTCGTCAAGGGTGACCGACACGTGGCATCCACCGTAACGGAACACCGTTAAGCTATCAGGTCGGGTTTCGGATCCTCTAACCCGTTAACTGCCCCGACCAATGGGAAATTTCCACGTGTAAAATTCTTATTGGCCAGACGAAACACGTGTCACCGTCGATGGGTCGAGATAGGCGCCTATGATACGTCGACACGTGGCATGGCCCAACAGAGGCCCATTCTCGTGAAAAGGCCACCTGTTTGACTTGGTCAAAAGGTGGCGGGTCGCCCATGTAAAGCTTTGTTAACGGCATGTTTGCATATAGCCCATTTACATCCCGCTAACCCAAGGCCCGTTACGCCCTAGCGAATTAGGCCCAATAAGCGTCATCTGGGCACCCAATATGATTCGGCCCGTTTTCGCCGGCCCATGTATGGCCCATGACGTCTTCGGCCCATATGAGGCCCTATGTAACTCTTGGCCTATTAACGGCCCATGGTGAAACTGGCCCATAATGAACAGTGTGTCACTTTACACCCATTAACGGCCCGTGGTGAAACTGGTCCGTAATGAATAGTGTGTCACTTTATACCCATTAACGGCCTGTTATTCCGTTGGGCCATTTCCAGCCCATGTTATCTTTCGGCCTTCTTAGAGCCCATTTATTCTTGGGCTCATTTCCAGCATTCGTTTACTTACGGGCCGTTACTGTCATTTTCTGCTTGTGGGCCAAATTCAGCCCGTGGTTACAGTCGGCCCGTTTGTTGTCCGTTAATACATTGGGCCGTTTTCATAGCGTCATCAAATAGGGCCTATTAACGATGGCCAGTTATGGTCGGCCCATGAACGGGCGATTCCAACTCTAGCCCGTTTACGGCCATAATGTGGCCTGTTATTGGCCCATGTTTGGCCATCGATCATACTGCCCGTATAAGGCCCATTGATGATACGGCCCGTAGAAGGCCCATTGTTTCTACGGCCCGTAGAAGGCCCATTGTTTCTATGGCCCGTAGAAGGCCCACTGTTTCTACGGCCCGTAGGAGGCCCAGTGTCACTACAGTAAATATTAGCCCATGGTTATTGTGGCCTAGTTTTAAAAAATAGGTTATTGCAGCCACTAGCAAACCACGGAAAAAGAACTGCAATGACTACAAGCAAACAAATAAACAAGACAACAAGGAAATAAATAAGCAAGCAACTTATGCTAGGCTATCATGGCTATCACACATATTACATCCACTGGGCATCAAAGTTCTCCACCAGTGCAAATAAACGCTACCGACAAAAGAATATACAAACCGAGAGCACTTGAAGGCACTAGGCACGGCCAGTCGCCCCAAAGCCGAAGAAGCTGAGTAGACCTCAGTTGTGTCAACGATAGATGCATAAACACTAGATATAAGGCATGATGGTGCGCACGGCAGTCCTCTGACATCTTCGTTGCATCTTTGACTTCAAGTCGGAGCTGAGCTGAAGCAAGCCTTTCCGCTTTAAGTTGAGACTAAAGAAGTCGAAATGATTGAGGCAACGACTGCATAGAGGTTGTCTCACACCTGCTGGTGAGTAGCTTCAACTCACTGTCTTCATCAAGAAAGGACCTTGGGGTCATCTCGCTGTCCTCAAGATGGTTTGGCTCACTATCTTCCCTAAAGTTACACTGTAGTAAGAGATACGATGCGAGAAAGAAAAACAAGGAGACACGTAACATGTTTCACAATTATATAAGCAAATAAATGGATCTGTTACGCATAAGGAACATGTTTTTACAACTACAATTTGAAATCGGTAGTTGTTGCAAACATCCAATCAGATGTAAACAGCAAAGCAAATAGCAGTGGAGGAAATGATGCCTATCCTAATCTATACTAGAACAAAGTTTGAAGGCTTGAGAAGGATGAACTTACATTACATGTTAATACGGGCTGGAAAAAGCCCTTCTCCATGTTGATGGAAGGATAATTCAATAAATTCCCCAAAGAAAATTCTTTATAAGTGTTGAAATTATTCTACATTTCACAAAGAGTAAATATAGATCAAATAATATTGGAAGAAACAAAGGATAATGAAGCTCAGGTGCAGACTGATGATACATAATCAAATAGCAATTAATTAAGTACAACGTTACAAGGCAAAAGGGAGAGGTCTTGACAAGAGCAATGCAGAGCTCATTATTGTTTTGAGATCGTATGATCCTTTGAGCAAGGAGATTCATCTGAAATTAGTTTTCATACAAGAGAGAAGGTAAGGCTAAGCAGAAATTTAGGAGTTCAAATTTTGAATTGATATCATAAACGATACTTATTTGGGCTCCCAGCAGTTCTAATAGGGGTTTGGCCACCGGAGTAGGGGTAAAGTGTGGTACAGTTGCTCTGTGTTTTACGTGGCTGCTGATCTATCTCGATTTAACAGGTATCACTACCTTTTCCAAATACCTAGTTTTTACTCCTTGAGGATCTGCACTCACCCTCTTCCTTTTGGACATCTATTACAAAAGAACAACATTTGACTGGAAAAACATAGTGTGACAACACATGGAATAGGTATAGAAAATGGATAGGTATGGCATATACTCATATATGATGCTTAAACTAAGCAGATGGTGTTACAAAGTAGATTAATGCAAGAGGTTAGAAGCAAAATATGTGCGACCAATACAACTTTGAAAAGTTAGAGCAAACACCTTGATGGGTGAATAAGATAAGCCATCCTCCACCATGCCAAGTTTGTTAGCCAGTGGATCGTTCATAATATTCCTCTCGTCGCCCATTCTCATATTCATTTTGATAATGTTCAATATCGACATGCATGAAAACATAAAAACAAGTGAGATTTTCTTTGTAATGCGAAGTGATTCTAATCCAATCTCGCCTCCCTGTAAACTCCTTTGTGCTATCTCTGCAATTCTTTTAAAAGATGACATGCATGCTGTAATTTGTAGTGTGCATTAATATAATGTGGCCTACTACTCAAAATATGAGAGCACCAGAAGTGATGACACTTCGTAGATGATAGCTTCAACATATAGTAAAGAAGAACAAGTCGACTGACACATGATTCAAAATATACTAAGGAGAACAACTCGACTGACCAACAACCGCAAGAGAAGAGTATCATCTTAAAGAAGAGCAGAAGAGCAAGCAGATTGAAGATATTACAAGTCTTTTAATACAATGTAGGTTGGCCACCCATGATGAACCAGAGCGCACAGAGAAATACTATTCTTTCCGGTCTCTCCATATGTGGCTCACATGCATTTCAAACTAAAGTAGGAACATTTAGCTAACCAATTAAACATCTCTCGGTTTACTAATATCAGCAATAATATCGAGATATGAATTTGTACAACTAAGCTTGTTTAGCTCGATGGGTGGAAGCGGTGCTATTATGACACGAACCACGTAGGCTGATTGTGGTCATCATAAAATGGGGAAAACATAAGCATGATGAGTACAAGTGTTGACCGTGGCGGTGGGATGGCAGATCTGAAGGCGCAAACCGCATAAAGGGTAGTTAGCAACCGATGTTTGCTTTGAAATAACAACTAAGATTTGGTATGGACAAGAAAGTACGGTCAACAAGTGACAAAGAAATGCAATTATGCTTGTCTCTCTATATGTCGCGACATGCATTTGGAAACTCAAGTGGGACCTTTAGCTAACCAATTAAATGTGTCGGTTAACTAATATCAGTATCATATCACAATCATATTTGAACAACTAAGCTTTCGAATTCTAAGTGTTGTGTTGTTTAGCTTGAAGGGTGGAGTAATGCTAGTATGACAGAAAGCACCTACGCAGATCATAGTAGAGTAGATAAAAGGGGAAAACCCTAAGCATCAAGAGAAAAATCAGGAAAGTGGAACTAGCTGGACCAGTGGGTGGTGCACATGCTTTTTGAAACGAATATAGGAACATTAGGTGACCAATTAAACGTTCTCTGTTTTAGTGATATGAGCATCATATCATATTCGTATTTCAACACGTAAGCTTTGGGTTGAGGTCTTGAGGAGCAGTGCTAGCACGACACGAAGCACCTACGATGATGGTAGTGAATATAAAGGGGGGAACCATAAGCTTTACGAGTATAGTGCCCGTGCCATGGCGGATCTGAAGGTGCAAACCGGACAAAGCTACTTCCCAACCAATGTTTGCTTTCAACTAGCCACTACGATTTGGTACGGACAAGAAAAGTACAGTAAACAAATTACGATCTATTCTCTGGGTGAGATCAATAACTTAAGCACATACGGAAGAGTACCACCTCTCTTGCGACGCCATGTAGGCCTATCTTGTCGTTGAGGGTGCGGGTGCGATGGCTGTCGGCGGCGGGGAAGAAGAGTTTAGACGGCAGACGACCGGGTCGGGGGATATATCCTGTTGCCGTGGATGAGGCGGTCGTAGGAGCGGCAACGGCAAGCTGGACGACGGCGCCGATGAAGCGAGAGGAGGCGATGAAAGGATCCTGGTCCAGCGCCGTGGATGAGAGACGTCCATCTCTTGTAGTGGACGACGAGGTAGGGGTAACGGCTCCAGCAAGGTGGAGGATGGGGGTGGCGGACGGAGGAGGCTAGCCGCAGTGCGGAGGTTGTCGTGCCGCCGACGGTGTATGAATGGGGAAATGGAGGGGAGGGGGGATCTCAAACTTTGGGACGCGCTTCTCTGAAATGGGGGAAAGTTACGAACTTATCCCCCGTTTAAAATTTCAGACATCGCGTTGGTTGGGTATAGGACGGTAATCTTGCATCTCCCAAATATTTGCCAGTAACTATTTCGGGCGAGGAGAGGGTGTTTTGCCGCCCACGGTGTATGAACAGGGATGACAGGTAGGGCGGTTGTGTCACGTCTGATGGAAGTTACACATCTGCCCCTATTTAAAATATTAGTCTACATTGATTTCGGGTGAGGAGAGGGTGTTTTGCCGCCCACGATTGGTGCCCACGGTGTATGAATGGGGCTAACAGGTAGGGCGGTTGTGTCACGTCTGATGGAAGTTACACATCTGCCCCTATTTAAAATATAAGCCTACATCGATTTCGGACGAGGAGAGTTTGTTTTGCATACTTGTGTATGAATGGGGAAATGGAGGAAGAGACACATGTATTTCGGACGAGCTTGAATCAAATGTGTTTTGCCGCCCACGTTTGGCGCCCACCGTGTCTGAATGGGCTCAGAGGCCGTCGTGTCACGTCTGATAGAAGTTACTAGTCTACCCCTATCGACAGCAGTGTAAATCATGTCGATAAGGATGTCAAGTGTCAGGGGTAGACAGTAATTTCCGTCTCGCAAACACTTGCTTCGGGCAGCCCACAAATTATAGTGGGTGTTTAGCCGCTTCCTTCAAAACTTGGGAGAATTAGCATTCACGTTTGCCCTGGGACCTGGCAAACTAAATTAAAATCCAATTTGTATTTCGATTATGAATATCCACAAATAATTATACGTTTTCTTATTTATTTCTTCAAAACCACAACAAAGATTTATTCCACCTTTATATATGATTATGATTTAGAAATGTTGTGATCTTCGAATTCAGTAGGTTGGATACACTCTGAGTCAAACAGTTATTTCATCCAATACAATATGCTCACACGAAAAACAGTTCACCTTATGTCAATCATACAAGTACTGAGGATTACCTCTCCTAAACAATTCGGATCATTACAACACATGGACAACATAGGGGGTCTTGCAACATAATCCATTCAGAGACATGACACAACATGCAAGTACAATAATCTAATGAAAATTTCAACTGGTATGTAAAGAAGAACCGGGATTATCTTGGGCTTAAGATAGCAGAAACAGCAGGACCTCCTCCGTCTTCAAATGCAACATTCTTACTTCCTCCAATTCTTGGGTTGCTTGCATAACGCGTGCCGCTAATTCCATAATTTCCAGCCTCAAGATAAAGATTACCTCATTCATGGCAGCCACAACATCTCTTTCTTCCTCTAGTAGAGCCTCAAGCACTATAATATCTGTGCTCAGACTGCTCTCCGGCGGTGTTGCCTCTGAAGTGCTACCATCTGGTAACATGGATGGCGCACTGCTTCCACAAATAGATTCTGGGGTTGTACATTGTGTCCTAGTGTGAACGGCATCCTGAAATGTTTTCGTTGGACATCAGTAAGAGATGGTTATCGTATGATCCAGGCAGTAAGCTTACATGGTAAACAACGAACGAATTATTGCCGAGCAAGGCAAACTATATTTAAATGGTTTGAAGTAGCATCAGCCGAAAAGAAATTAAAATGGTAAGATGAAACTAGGGATGTAAGTGGCAAATAAACGAAATCCATCAGTCACATCTAGTTAGTTTTTGCTACCTCCCTAGTTCATTTTCCTCAAAAAAAAAAACAAAAACTCTTTTGAACTATCATACCACTAGTGGACTTTAATCGGGATTAAACCGGACCCAGTTGACATCCCTAGTTGAAAGGGAGTGTACAACCGCTATATTTAAGTTGCCAAGGCATCTAAGCAGTTGAAATAATCTGAGAAATCACTTAACAGTGTGGCCTCATATAAACTACGAAGACAGTCTTGTGATGAAGTTAAGATGAAAATATAAGGACTCAAATGAAATAGGCATGCATTTCTTTAAGATAGTACAACAGGCACTGCTGACATATTGGCCAACTCAGGTATAGTGTAACAACAAATAAGCATTCGAATCAAGCAATACAAAGAAAGCGCACAACCGAACTATTTGTAATTCGGTAGGATTACACGTTGAGGGCACAAGCTAAGAAAGCATCCCACTCGCATTACATTTCACATGTACTAAAACACACCGGCTTACCATATGTTCTTTGTGAAGCCTAGCTACTGTTGCAATGTTCTTTGAAGATATCGTCAGCATCCCGTGGTTGCAAATCTAGTTGTTGTAGTTTATTCTGCACCATCTATTTAGGTAAAATTAATTTTAATCGCATGCACTGGTCCGAATTGATCAGCAATGGTTCATCTAAACTAATGAAAGAAGGGTGTGTGCATACACAACAATACTCCCTCCGATTCTTTTTACTTTGCGTATAACTTTTTCTTAGTTTTCTCGTATTAGTTTGCGCGTTGCCGATTCCTAGCGCTGGTTTCCTTTTGTGCCCCGCCCCATCCGCCTCTGCCTAATTAATTGGCAAATTAGTCTAGAAAAATTAAACCAGTGCCCTCCTTGGTATGCGGGTCAAGAGTTATCTTGTGAGTAAATAGAATCGGAGGGAGTATATCTGCTTCCCTCTATTTTTATGCTTGTTCGAGGTGCCAGCCCCAAAAGAACAAATATTTTGCTTGATGGGGTTGGCAGCTCCATAATTAATAGAAGCATCAAATTAGTCATGCAACTTGGGAAGATCAAGAACACACAAACAAGTAATGAACAGAGGCTCGAACCGATGTAATAGCTAGCATCGAGAAAATGTAGGGTAAAACAAACAAAAAGCAGCGGAACCACATGCTAGTTTGCTGATGTGTAATTAAGCATAGAGAACATTAAGCGATCGATGGAACCAACAGGTGGCATCGTAACAAAACTAAAGCATATTAACTATATGTGCCTTTGGTATGTAATTTAGCACATGTAACATGTTCCTTGCCGTAAGTATGGCCCTCTGAGGTGCAAGCGAGAATAACGCGTCTCATGAAAAACTGAATGATGCCCTGAAGAAATTCAAAGGTGCGGTGCTTATGCTAGGAAAGTGAATGTAGGCGCCGGCCGTTGGATAATAGTACCTGGTTCTCGGCGGCGTATGGGTATCATTGTCATACTTGATAGCTAAGGATCGTCGATGGTGATCGTGTTGCGGTTGAGTTTGGGTCGACTTCGCCGTCGCTGAAGCAGCTCCGGTGCTACGGTTGCGGCGCCTGTCGACATACAAGAAAGCTCATCTGTGGTAAGCGAACAGTTGCACGATAAAGAGAAAAACCGAAGGAGTACAAATCGAAATAACCTGATGAGGCTGCGGCGTCGGTAAAGCAGGGCCAGTGGAGTTGAATATGGCGTCCGTGGAAGCGGGTCCGGTCTGATGGGCGAAAGGCTTTGGCGAAGCGCGTTATGCAGTGCTTTCGGTGAGGCGGATCTGTTGCCGCGGCAAGGGCTTGTATGAAGGGCCAGCGAAGGGGCGGACGAGGGAGTCAGTGAAGGGCCTACGCTGTGGTGGACGAGGGCGCCGGTTAAGCAGATCCGGTGTGGTGGACCATGATGGCGGTCAAGGAGATATGGAGCGGTGGACAAGCCAGTCACTCAAGCGGCTCCGGTGAAGTGGTGAGTTGGCAGTTGGGGGTTCCAAGGTGCGGAAGGTAGATCCGGCGGGGTGTGAGGTCCACTGCTGCGGCGGAGGACTAGATTCGGCGGCTTGCCGTGGTTAGAAGTCGGCGAGGGAAGGGAGGGGCTCTGGGGAAGAATATTGGGGGCAAAGAGGGAAAAATAATGGAGTTACCAAAGTTGCCCTTTTCCGTTCATGTGGCAGTGGTAAAACAGGAATATCGCAGGGCTAAACTTTCGGGCACGTGATATTTCGATGTGAGTGGGAAGTTTGAAAGCTTTGGCGCCTAAAATTATAAGTATTCTGCTCTCGTATGGCCGACTATGATATCATGGTCGACAATTTGTTTGTTTTGCACGCAAAAAAATGTGCAAGTTTTGAAAATCAATGTCTCCATCTCGAAACTTAGATTGTCCATTCAATTCAAATATGGATCATTGAGCTACTACAAGCAAATACCATCATACGGTCTAATTCAAATGAAATTCCGAATGTGTTTATCCTAAATATGATGACAAAAGCAAAATTGTGTATGTGTATGAATAAAGTGGATGATTATAAAGTTTGAACATGCCCGTATGTGTATATCTCTAGGTTTGATATATAAATTTGAAATCACGAAATCCTGGCTTAAAAAATGTACCTCCGTTTAAATGAATTAGAAAAGCTAATGATGGAGTCGAATTCCAAAATTCCAATATTAGGTTTGTAATTCTGGTACATCAAGGTATATCAGCATGTTAAAAAGTATCGTTATCTCGTAGTACAAACTGTGAAACAAATTGATCAACCATGAGTGCACAATATCTCAATTACACTAAAGTCCCTCAAATATAGACACCTCACTCTTTATCTGAAGTCACCCCCCCCACCACCACACACACACACACACATAGAGAAGTCGTTCTCTCCCCCAAACACCAACACACGAGCACATTAACACCCATCTCTCTTGTAAAGTCCGGACCCCAACATAGGTCTCTATCACTTTGTCTCTCGAGCATGCACACATCTCTTCCCTCACTCTCTAGGTCTCCCGCTATCTCTCTTACCCAAGCACACGCACTATGTAGAGTGTATATTTCCCATACACACAAAACGTCGCCCCAAACGTCTATCTCCCTAGTTATGTGGTTCTCGAGCAATCACCTCACACACCACCCCCACTGCAAACAAGCACACTTTATCTCCTTGTGCACCACTCTCCTCTTTCTATCTCTCCCACATGCGGACCGCCCCAGCTCCTTCCCTGTATACATATATGTCGTGACTCTTTGCATAGCTCCCTAATGTATAATCGTTCTCGATTTCGCACATTGTTCTCTACACCATCTATTCTACATCTCTCATGAAGTCCCTATCACACACACTATGACTCGCTTCCCTTGCGTCTCCGTTCATAGGCCAATTTCGGATAACATCAACATTGTCTCCCTATCTATACGCCATTTATGGACACAAACGACCCCTCTCGCCCCCTCTCTTCCTCTCTCTCTCTATCTCTCTTTCTCTCTCTGTCTCTCTCCGTCGCTAGCTCTCTCTTTCTCGCGCTCTCACACCCCTCTCCCACACACACACTCGATGTCTCTTCCAAATAGTCTGCTCCCCCCGCCCGCACCCATGCTATCTCGCTACTACACATGTCACACCATTCCCCCTTCCCTTATACTAGGTTTACATCATCAGTGGTCTCTCTACTCCACATACACTCTCTCCCTCTCACACACAAACTCGTGCACAAACACACAGACACGCACAAACACCCATTTACCTGGATCCTCATCTCTCCTCATGTCCGCATGTGTATCTCACACACTCACTCTCTAATTATGTATATGTGTCTCCACGTTACACAATACAAAGCCCCATGTACATGTCTCTCTCTATCCTCCACACACATAGACACAAAGAATCTGTTATCATTGCCTCAGTCTCTAACATATCACACACGCACACTGTCTCTCTCTCTCTCTCTCTCTCTCTCTCTCTCTCTCTCGCAAACACGCTCAAGAAGGGTTTCTCCATGAATAACTTACCGTCTATTCATCAACATTCGTGGCAGTACGGCGAAAACGAGACGTGAAAAAGAATACATCTACACGTGCTTAGACCACCTAGTATGACTACTAGGACTAGAGCAAGCCAAAAAGCGTGCCGCCGTCACCCCCTCCTTGTCGGCGACGGGAAAATCTTCGTTTTACACAGTCGAGAAGTCATTGTGCTAAGGACCCACATGCCGAGGTGTTGAATAGAATGTACATGCTAGTTTACTGAAGCAAGTATCGATAATACGTTTGTATCTCCATACTTATATTTCTTCTCTTACAAGAACACCGAGTTGGTGATGATGGTACGTGTGCCATCTTGCAATATAGACCATCCGATCTATATCTGACGGATGGAAATTGAATTAAAAGATAACCGCACCCCTCTCCACATTTGCAGACAAGGCCTTCCCTCGTTCATCCTTATCTCCAACAAACCTCATTGTTGAGCAATTAAGAAAGGAAGCCTCTGAAAAAACTGGCACAGTGGCTGCCCGGCGTCGTCAATCCCCATGCCTCCGCTCAGTCCGACCACCAACCACCACCACACCCCACTCCTCTTCACCTTATCTCATATTTCTCGAGATATCATTAGTTTTTACACATGGGATTACTCACGCAAGGGTCAATCACAACAAGTGTTCTATAAAAAAATGCATCATGATGTTCCGTGCAATGCACGGATCTTGCTAGTACTCCTACACAAGACTAAGTTGGTGATCTTTGGTGTATACGCCATCCGTCGTTTCTGACCATTAGATCTACATCTAACGATTGTGAGGTAAGTTGTTGCCTTTTCTCACCAACATCCCACTTGTCTACCAATTTGCGGAAAAACCCATAATTAGTATCTTCAAACCAACCACATCCCTCCCTGACCTCACCAAAACTGCCCAAGGAATATATTCTAGTTGAAACATAATATATCTCTAGTGACATATGTATATCAAAATTAGAGTGTTTTGTACCAAGTTTGTGAATAAGTATTATTCTAATTATGATTCGTTGCAATGGACATGAACATTGCTAGTATTTCCAACCATGCATTTCTTTTCCTAGTATTCCATAGTTTCGAGTTTTCCATCAAGATATTAGTCACTCATGGTTGATATTTACTTTCAATCATGTACACATATGCACTATGTAATTAGCCTTGCTTATTAGCTTCCAAAGCTTAACTTTCACTCCTACTTACAATATGTAGAGTATTTAGCAAAAAACTACCACTTTCAACCAGCCCTAGGAAGAATCTATTGTACAAAAAATAGCAAAAACATACCCAAAATTTCTTAATCCACACCAAAAACTAACTAGTACTCCTACCGATTAGGTTCGTTTAAACCCATTTATGACAGGGTTGGCCCACATGTCCGTACTGACGAGGCAGCTTAAACCAACACATTTTGTTTGATCGTTGACACGAGGGACCCACATCTGACCTTCTATCCTGTTATTCCCCCTCAAATAATTATTTTTCCTGAACATTACTTCAAACAGTACTGATGCGTGTTCGTCGGTGGCGCCGGTGATGAGCGAGTTAGCCGCCGCTCGGCCGGACGGGCAGGCCTTGTGGCCCAGCCTCCTTGCAGGTTGGCAGGCTGGCCCGAGCGTGACTCACGAGAGAGCAAGATGCCGCGTTGGCCTTCGCTCAAGCCAGATGGCTGGCCTTAGCACGGGGCGCGCGAGCAAGCGGCCGCGATGCCGTGCCAATCTAGCTAGCAAACCTTGCAGAAAAGCAGCTGGACGGAGCTATCTTGGCTAGCTAGCGCCCGCGAGCGCCGGACGGAGCTGGCATCCGGGCTGCCGCAACATGGGCTCCGCACCGCCGACAGTTTTGACCTTGTGTTCTGCCGGCGGCGGTAGCTGCGTCCCATGCCGAGGATGACTAGGTGGACGGGCCGGAGGTAGGAGGTCACTCGAGGATTTTTGTTGGTAAGAGCATGTACAATGGTTGATAAGGTAGTCTTATCTTAAGTCTGCCACGTATGCAAGTGGTAGTAGTTTCTTGGCATTTTAGTGGTTTCTTGCATTATTGGAGCAAGTACAATAGAGCTGAGTCAGCGGGCTATAAGAAATAAACTACTACATGTTGGCTATAAGATGGGCTGTAGATGACATGCACTGAAATTAGCTAGCAGCTGGTTATACTATTAACCATGCTCTTAGGGGTTTCTTGTAAGGGACAATGTACGTACTACTAGCGACAAAAGGCGATTCTAGGTTGCGTTGTACTCCAACGAGTACTACTAGTGGTCGGGGGAGTGTATACCTCGTTTTGTGGGTTCGATCCCGGCCGAACGCACGGCAGCCTTTAAAAAAAATAGTACTGCTACACTTTGCTGCGAGCCAATATTTTACACGGGTAGTTTGAGTTTTGAAGTCAAGCGGACGTGCGGCCCCTAATCTGGGTGCCTTTGGACAGCCTAGCCACGTGAACGGGTTTTCCTTCCCGACATCCCGTGGCTCGCGTGCTCGCCCTAGCCGCACCTCGCTTGCAGCTTCCAGCTAGTAGCATATTTAAACTAAGCGCCTCCCAATTAAGCACGAGGAGCGGAAAAACTGGCGGGGCATTGGGATCTGTGCAATATGGCTCTCTTCGTATAGTGCTCTACTACTACTCTGTAGCTTGTGGCGTTGCATGCATGGACTTCACTCCATTATCGGCTCTACTATAAAAGAAATTCCTCTTGACGTGTTTTTTTTGAAACGGAGGCAAAAGCTTTGCTTCATCTCATTCATAAAGAAGGAACTACTAGCAAAGTTCAACGAGATCCATTACACCTCCACAAATGGAAGCGAAAAGCCTAGTCTGGGTCCAAGGCCGCTGTCATCTTCATCCCGATCGTCGCCGGGTCTGGGTCCAAGGCCGCGGTCATCGTCTTCTGGGCAGCACCCGGCGCGGCGACCGTCTTCTCCAAACACCCTCACGTAGAGGGTGGCATCGCCGTCGAACTTGAAGTGCAGGGTGCACCGCCGGCTTAGACCACGCAAGACGGGCAAACGTTTGCCACCATGGGTCAGGCCACGCTCGTGGCGGAGACCTCCAGCGAAGCCCAGGAGGCCCGGCTGCAGCAACCGTCCGCCTGAAGCCAGAGGCCGCCTGGGGCACCGACCGGAAGTTCTCCTAAAAGGAAGCGGGGAAGCTGGAGCCAGGTGCTGGCCGGCTCCACCGACCACACGACAAACTCCGGCAGCACCTCTGCTGAGTGGAAGTGCGGCCTAGGAGGTCGCGCGGTCGCAGCGTGCCCCCCATCGACAGCCTGGCGCCCATTGCCGCGTAGGAGATCACCTCCACAGCCGCGGGAAGCCGCTGCGGGAGCCACAGGACGCTTGCGAGGACGACCTCGACCGCGCTTGGCCGGGGGAGAGTCAGGCTCTACCTGGCGGGCCATTCCCTTCTCCATGGCCGAGAACCTCTTCGACGAAGCCATGGAGAAGGAGAAGCAAGAAGAGATGGGCTGGAAGGGCTCACGCCGTTCCGTACTTATAGCCGGGGGAGGCCAACCATCGGCCTCCACGATCGCAGTTAATCATGACCCGTTTCTGCATGCAGGGACTTGTCAAGTCATGCGGTTGCCGAGGCATCGTGGGGAAGTGGAGACGCCCACGACCAACCAATCGCCATGCGGCGCCCAAGGCCCTTGAGCTGTTGGGCCCATGGCGCTTCGCACTTGCCCTTCGCTTCTCTGCTAAGCCAAGTCGAGGCGCCTTGGGCCCGGGGAGCTCTGTCGGCGTTACGGGAATGGGGTCCCAGACTTGCACTGCGGCTGCTGGCGTGGCTCAAGTGGGGGCCCAGCACGGCCCAGCTTTGTCAGCTCAAGCTCAAGACCCTCGCGAGGGGCCAAGCCTCGCGGGGCGGACGACAAGAACCTCCCTCAGGAGCAGCCTCGTCAGGCAGGCTCGCGAGGAGGTGGAGAGATCAAGGCAGGGTACCTCGCGAGGGTGCCCTGTGACGCAAGCCATGACGATCAAGGCCAGGCGGGCGCCAGCCCGTGCAGTGTCCTCATTTCCCCTTTGGTGCAAAGGAGTCAAGCACAGCCCAAGGCATCAAGCAAAGGTTACCGCTTGATTGCAACAAGACCAAGACCAATGACGCGGCGGGATGGAGGTCATCGTGGAGCCCAGGACGGCGTCACCGTCAGAGCCTTTGGCAGCCGAAGACCAACTTTAGTCAGGATAAGTGTACTATATGTTCCTCCTTCAAAATGGTCAATTGTTGGCGCCCTTCCCGCTCGTTATTTGGGAAGAGGTCCAGGGTCTCCCTCTATAAATAGGACTAGCCACCACCAAAGTAGAGGAGGATCGAGATCACACACAGAGAGAGAGAGGGGCGACTGAACTCACCCCAGCAGTTCATCGCACCAGCTCAAGAACAGACCCTCGCGAGGTTGTTCTCCCGTTGTATTGTTCATCATCAGCCCCTGAGGCAATCCACCACACCACAAACTAGAGTAGGGTATTACACCACAACGGTGGCGCGAACTAGTATAAACCTTGTGTCTCTTGTGTTGTTCATCGTCCGTAGTTGAGGCCCCTCGCAATCCGTCCACACATGAGCTGGTAGGGGAAAGATCTCCGCGCGCACCCCAGTGTTCGAACCTCAAGGGTCTGCCGGAACCCGAAATCTGACAGCGAAGTGCCCACAACATCAGAAGACTACATAGATTACAAGCTCATTGCCTTGTTCAACAAGGGATTAGTCTATCTGGAATCCGGTCGCCATACATGGTTATGGCTCATCATCAATCCTGTTGAGGAAACATTTCTGTCTGATGCTATAGTGCCTGATGGCATCGTTTATGCGGTCGACGCACAGATTGGCTGCCTATACTGGTGGAAACTATCATCGTGTAATTTTTCTATCTCATCTCATCTTTACCTTATGAATACGACGGCCTGTTCATTTGTTACAAATTTAGAATGCATAGCATATCTATAACCACATCATTGCTATATGTTCCTCTCATTTCCTAGATTTTTATGACCACGCATGTTATTGTTAGAGTTGATATGAGAACAACTGGCATCTAATGATTGTTAGAATACATATTATGAGCATAACATCATGATTTCTATATGTTACTCCGTTTACAAGATTTTTATAACAACCATGTTATTGCTTAGAGTTGATATGAGAACAGTAGTAGTAAGTGCTTGTGGGGACCCCGACTCATAAGTCGAGATCACCGAATGCACGTGTACAATGATCCCAGAGATCAATGCTCACTGAACACACAAAAGCTGAATAACAAGAGTCTTACATCCATACATACCGTTTTACACAAGTAGGACCATTATGGTCAAGTCTTGAGTGTATCATCGCAATGAAATCTTCAATAACAACTTGGACCCATGCCATACGCCTTAACCCTACGGGCATTACCGGGAAGCGTCCTAGCTCGCATGTTCGTCACCAAGGTACTCCTCATTATATCCTGTTCTTTCATGCCTGGCCAATAAAATAACCAGTGGCAAGCCAATGAGTACTTTGAATGTACTCGCAAGCAACCCATGTTTTGGTTCAAGATAACACAATGCATGATATAGGTAAATTTTTGCAGAAAGCTAGTTTTGAGTGCAATGACATGTTCAACAAATTGTAAGACATGCATCAGGAGAATTAAAGTAACCATAAGCACAGGTTACAGATATCAACATAAATAGAGTGGGCACCAACCCAACTCAATCATGTCAAGTCCTTTGACTAGACCTAAGTAGTTTTATCAACACACACACACTGGTTTGCAATGCTCTGGACGTAGTTTAAGCAGCACCGCCCAACTGTACTTGACCGTGGACACGGCTATTCGAATAGTTTTACACTCTGCAGAGGTTGCACACTATACCCACAAGATCCAGGGAACGTCCGTGTCATCCACGACCCGCGATACCTCAAGTACCCGGGGTAAGCACCCGATCACTACCTTTCCCTAGACGACACTAACATGGAGTCCACTCGATTGGTAGTAACCCCCGTGCCCAACATTATCACATAACATTTTCGTGGAGCCACGCTCCATAATCATCTCACATCACAAGCACGGGGTACCAACGGTGTGTCCGGTGCCCCATAAAAATGTTCTTGGCCGCCCTACCTGGCACGACCCCGTCCTGAGAGAGAGCACCAACTCTCCCCCGTCACTAGTAATGCGGGCTCCAAGCTAGTATCGACCTAGGTAATCAATAATGCCCTTTCCCATATAAGGGTAGAGTGGTTGCGCATGTAAGGTTGGGACAGTCGACAAATCTTAAATTTAATCCGTTTTCGAAAACAACACACACTTGCCTCGGTACACCACTTCGTCATCAAGTGGTTACCCATCTCATCATCTCCCTCGGGCATAAATGGCACCCGACGAGGTTTTCGAAAAGTCTTTTGAAAATGCTTTGTCTCCATCACCATGCATATCCCCGTCCCTTTTAGCGCAGCACTACTTTAGCATCCTATCTACTCCCACTGGCATAACCCTCATAAGAAGGTAGGGTCATGCACAATGCAAGTATCAACGAGGAAGTACTGTGGCAAACCATCAAAGTGGATACCACCTCATCATGATTCCGTTGCAACAAGAATATGGTGCTATATGACATGCATAAAAAGGGTTTCATAGACATGGTCAAAGGGCTGCTTGCCTGGTTCATCAGAGTCTTCAAGTCTTCTGGTCCTTCTCCAAGTACTCCGTCCACTTCGTCAACTAACGTCGGAAACAATCATAATAAGCAACACAACAAGGCAAAAAAAATAAAAGTTCTCTAAAAATATGAAGTTGACTTTTCTAGGATACCTCTGGTCATATGAGGAATGACCAGAGTGATTTCATTGGAAGTGGATCAATGGATATTTCTAAACATTTCAATATGATGGAATCAAGGGGTTTATGGATTTGCAAGAAGTGTACAGAAATATATTTTTGGAAAATGAGCAAAGATACCCATTTAACAAAGGATGATTTTAGAAGCATCTAGGATTTGGTTTCACTGAATTTGGAGTTCAAATGAATTTCTTATGAATTTGCAAAGTTGACAAATATGAAGAAATGGCTCATTATTTTATGTGGTACAGAAAGTATTAAGAAAAATGTTCATAAACTAAGTTATGAACTTGTAAACATCTAGGAATTTGAATAATGGAATTTGGATCATTTTTGGGCTCTCTGTGATTTTCTAAAGTTCATCACAGAAATGGAAAATGGGGTTTTGATAAATATTTCTGAAGATAAAGTTTCTGGAAAAATGTGCAAATAGCACCATGTGATAGATCATGATTTGTGGATCCCCTAGAAATTTGAATCATCAAATTTGGAGTTGAGTTGATTTATTTAAGTGCTTTTGAAGTCTACTGGGAAAAAGAAAAAGGAAAATGGGGCTTTACCCTTATCATGCAGCATAAAGGCGAGAGATAGGCAGGCGGCCCAGCTGCTTTCGACATGTGGCAGCTGTTGACGCAGGAGGCGCACTCACGGGAGTACGCCTTCCCCGAGCGAAGGCGGTGGCAGGTAGAGCCCGTCTCCACTTAACGGGGCGGGGCGAGGCCCACTAGTCAGTGGCTCAGCCTTGCTGGCTGACCGACAGGCGGGGCCCGGCTGTCGGGTTCGTCTCCCTCCCTCCGCTCGAACAGATCAGCGGCAGGAGAGACTTGCCGTCGCTCGCGCCGGCGACCCAGGCAACCTCCGGCGACGTTCCACCCACCTGCGTGGTCAGAGCGAAGGGGCGCATCCATCCATGGGTCACACGCATGCCGGAGAGGACTAGGTCAAGGAGAACGCCGACCATGGCGGACGTGGCCGACGGTGATGGTGGGCTCGGCACCTTGGCCTCCGGGAGGAGTCGCCGGAGCACGGGGGAGCTCCGATGGGGCTGTGGGGGTGCAGAGACACCCATATATGGACAGGAGGGGGCTCGGGCGTCAATGATTTAGGCGATGGCCAGCGGCTTGGCTGCGGCCATGGGCGAGGCTGGAGGGCGCGAGAGGAGGAATGGGCTGGCCTGGGTGGTGTACGGGAGATAGTGGGAGCAAATGGAGCAGCGAGTACGGCATGGAACGGCCTTAAGTAGTGAGGCCAGGTGCGCCGTAGGCGGAGCTCACGGCCATGGCCTGGGGCATCGCCAGAGGCCATACCGGCACTTTGGGGAGTGTCTGTGGCGCTTGTGGTCGTAGTCCAGGCCGGGGGAAAGGAGAGGGGAGCGGCGAGCTCTGGCGGGACCCGGCTCATGCGCCCATGGCCGAGCAGGCGGCGTCAGCGCAGGCAGCAGGGAGCGAGAGAGGCGGAGAGGAGGGCCAGCAGGGCTATCGTGGTGCGGACGTCGAGGGCCTCGGCTGGCTGGGCGGCCCGAGGTGGCAGATGTGCTTGGCGGCGGCTACTGCGGGAGGCAAGATCATGGCAGCTCCAGAGCGTGCCTTTGGCTGCCATGGAATTGATTAAAGGGCAGGGGCGTGCCCACTCATGTCTGGTAGCGCCAGGGAGAAGTAAACAAGTGGGGAGGGGCATTGGATGCCCTGGAGATCCACTGGAGTGAGGAGGGAGGTGAGAAAGGAGAAGAATGCTGCTGTCTAGGAGGGTAAATGGGGATGTTTCACCCTTCAATCATTGAGTTGAGGCCGGGGAAGAGTTCTTGGAGGTGCAAGGGGACTCGAGGGGCTGTGGTAAAAGTTGAGGTCATGGAGAAGAGTGGAAGTGGTCAAAATGATGATTTTGGAAAAATGGCAGAAGGTGTTTGTTGTTGGTTTGGGCAAGAAAATTAATTCCAATTGCCATGAGAATTAACAGGATGGAATGGCACATAGAAGTAGGGTGTTCCACCAAGTTTGAGCTCATTTGGGGAAAGTAACCAATGTAACTTTGGTAAACCCTAGAAATCAGCAGAAATGGCTTTGCAAAGATTTAGTCATGCAAATCTATTCTCCTTGATGCACCACTTGGTGTAGTGTCATCATTTGAGGTTCTGAACATTTCCACAAAAGTTGATATCAAAAGGAGAAAGTTTCCAATGTAGAGTTGTTCAAATTTGGTTCTGGACAGGAAGGGTTTTGGGGCACTTTGATCAAGTTAACTTGTTCTCCAACTTGTGCCACTTGGTCTAGATGAATTATTAGACCATTTAAGCATGTTCACAAGGTTTGGGAACATTTGGACATGTTTGGCAATGTAAAGTTGTTCAAACTTGAAAAAGGACAGAAGTGGTCTTGAGAGGGTTTCATGGGGTTATACTGTTTTCCATGACATGAGACTTGGCAAGATAATCAAGCATGTCATATTTGACATGATAGAATTTTCTTGGCATTTTTGGGCAATATTTCCTTTGTAAATATTTCAAAAGCTTGAAATATCCAGAAAGGGTTTTTGAGGGATTTGATCAATATTTTGAACATGACCATGTGTTGAAACTCTTATATATGGACAATATGTGTCCACTAAGTTCCCCTAGGTTTTTCCAAAATATTTTTAAAGCATTAAAATAATTTTAACCTATTAAAGACCATTTCTGGCCTTAAGAAAAAGATTTTAAATAAAATAGGAAAATAACTTTTAAAATTATATTTTTATGGTTTCTGGGTATCCTATATCTAATAGGAGTCAAATATATATTTGGAAAGATTTTTACTGCCCTCAATTAAGTACTTGCAGTGCAAACCTCAATTCAGGAGTTTTTGAAAAACTAATTTTTGAAAATACTATTTGGCCAAATTATTTTTGTAAGAAATTATTTTTATGTCCTATACACATGGCATGATCATTGGGAAAGGTTTTAGGGTCAAGGAGAAGGAGTGTAAGAGTTGGAGGATTTATTTGATTTTTGGAGCACTTGCAAACAGCAGACAAAAATAAAATCAAGCAAAGTCCAAAACACTCAAAAGTTTTTGTCAAACCACATTTTATCATGATTCATTAGCTTAAGTGTTGTGGCATGAAAATCAGGGTGTGACAGACCTACCCCCCTTACAAGAATCTCGTCCCCGAGATTCCCAAACTTGGCGCGGAAAGGGGTACAGAAACTTGGATCTGGGGGTAGTCTTCGCGTCCTCATACCTCCGAGTGGTGCTCCGTTGAATCTTGAAGCACTTGATGGTGTGGTTTCGTGTATAAAGTTCGACTTGATCTAGGTTGCTAATGGGTTTCTTGCCTAGGTCAGGTTGGGCTGGAGGTCGATGGCTCGGTGATCGATGTCCTTGTAGAGATCAGTCTAGCTAGGAAGTTGGAAACACTTCCGGAGTTGTGTCATGTGGTGAAACTTGTGCACAATGGGTAACTTTCGGTGGTAACTCGGTGGTAGCCGTCTATTCTTCGTCTTGCGGTGATCTTGGAGAGGGCCGATAAATCTTGGTGTGAGCTTCCCTTTGACATGGAAATGCTTGATTCCTTCGAGAAGTGGTTTGCAGATATGCCTGGTCTTTGATGCGGAGGTATACTTCGTGAAGATGGTGGTTGGCGTAGTTCTTCCTCCTAGGCATGACGATCTTCAGATGTTCCTTGGCTAGTTGAACGGCTCTTCTTCCGTCTTCGGGTGGACAAGTAGGTCACCAAATGATGCTGACAACTATCTTGTCTAAGCACTCCATGAAGTCTTTGTTCACGGGGTACATAAAGTAGGCTGGGGCATTGGTGGTGGTAACGGTTGAGTGTGGGCCAAGGTGTATTCGATCTAGAGTCAAGACCCATGGTCATGATCTGACCATGTTGTATCTTAGTAGGGCTTAAGGGTTTGAAGGATTCTAGTGTGCGAGTGAACATTTATCGTCTTATCCTTGAGCACAGTCTCTGAGATGCCAATTGTGCTATCTAGTCCTTTAAACAAATCACATCATATCACTGATAGTATCATTCCGTATTGGTCAACTCCAATCATGACTCATTTGATTCATATCCTCATGACTCTCGAGAGGAGGTCTAACAAAATCATATATGTCCTCAATCCCCAAACTCATATGTATGTCTGCCCCTAAAAATCCACGGGTAGAACATATAAGCTGCTAAGCTTGAACGCGACAATCCAAGTGCTCAGCCTATTTTCTCCAAGGTCTAAGATAAAGCATCTCTATCCCAAGGAAACACGTCGTAAGCCACTCCAGATCTTGTTTCCTTCCAATGAATCAACTCCAGCAACCCATTAACTACACCAATCATTACATGATCCAGTAGCTCTTCAAATGCAATCTCTATGGTGTTCCACACGATCTTCTAATATCCTATAATCTACAAATACTGGGAAGGCTACCTTACAATAGTCAGTCCACCAATTTCCATTATCATGGTCAAGTAAACTCCAAGGTCAAGCTTATATCAACTCCGACAATTAATCCAATCTCCTAGTTTATTGTCTTCCGAGAAACATGGTTTCATGATCGAGATCATTAGTCTAAATCCAATTTACTCCGAACCATGTAGACTTACTCACCACCTATACTCAACTAGGATCACCTATTTAAATCCAAATCTCATGTCAACGAGAATTCCTACATGCTTCCCCAAAGTCATTATCATAATGTCAACTATCTCCTATCAATACCCCCTGGCTAAGTCAAATCCACATACTTCCAAGAATTCAGCTTGCAATCTTAATTGTCCCACTAAATCCAATTTATCCAGGGGTAATGAAAGCTATGCTACTCTATATTAATGATCCCACCAAGTTCATCTACCAACGTGAAAGCCTCATAATCCACCAAAGTCTCAGATAATTCCTCAAGGTCAACGATATAAACTCACCAAGTCATTTGTCCTCAATTCCTATATCCTCAAACTGGTCTTCCCTATGGCATCGTTAGTCCTGGTGCTATATTAGGATGATAATGTGCTTGTTCACTATGTCCACTAGTTCCATAATGAACCCAGTGTTGTGCGAGGTTTACAGAGGCTTAACTGGTTCTCTTGCAATTCTGTGGGTTAAGCACATGGTTAAGGACTGGAGTATCTCATGAAGTCTCGAAGGGTCTAGGAATGGTTTCTAGTCTGGAGGGTTAAACATAACTCTACGGGGTTTCACTTGGTCGAGGAAGCTGCAACAAAAGTCTTCAGTGCTAGTTGGTCGCCGAAGCAGATTCCTTGGTGCATCTTGTCTTGCTGGTCTTTAGTTGAGGAGAGAGATGAGAGGGATAAGTAGCATAAAAAAAAGGGGATGCCTAAAGGGGGTTCTATAGTGCAGGTGCAAACAAACAAGTGCCGAAAGGGCCAATCATAAGAAACAAGGTAAGGAAGGTGATATAGTCGCGTACTTGTTGCCTAGGTCAAAAAGGGCGAATGATATCAAAACACAAACAAATAAAAACAAGCAACACACAATCATGGTTCTATTCGAACCATCATACGGACTTCATTGCGCATAGGGGGATACACGACTCATCCTACCCTAGGGGTTCTCGGATTCAGCAGTCGTGCCTTGTGCCTCATGCAGTCTTCTGAGTTTTCCTCAAGTGTTGCTACGTCTCTTGTTTGATGAAATGATCCGGGTTGGGACTGAAGAATCTTCAACAACTTCTCTCCTGATGAGGTGATGGGGTGAAGGTGGCTCCCCGTGGCTGGCATTGACTTGATCTTCTCTTGTCTTCATAATCATGACGATCACTTTTGCCTTCTAAGCCGTCGATGGTACCAGGTAGGTAATCCTTTATGCAATGACATTATCAAGGCATAATGGAGGTCCATTATGTTGGTTACGTTGATGACAACATCGATACCAAGAGCGGGGGATGAAGAGAACCGTTTTCCTGCTCACTATCGTGACGCGGACCAAATGGCGAGGTTCTCATCCACCGGTGGTTGTCGATACAACAACGGTAAGGACAGGACTGCTCTATTAGCGATGTATATCATGATCTTGAATTTCCTATGCCCTGGTCATCGTTGGCTAAGGTTGCACCATCTTGCTGTAATGCGAAGGTTTCACCATCCTCACGGGTCTTCATGTCCTCATTCTTCAAAGGCGTATCTTACATTGGCATCGTCTTGTTGTGGTGTCGCCAATTTGGGTCCGAAGAGGTGGGTGAGTGTTTGGCAAGGTGTACTCCTTTTAGATCATCCACGGGGATTACAAGGAATCCCGTGGTAAGGGGCATAAGGATTCTAGCGACCATTAAATTTTGAAAGGGAAGAGGAAAGTACGTCTTAGTTTTCGAAAAACTGAGAAGGGAAGAGAAGTATAGATAGTTTTGGAAAACTAGTAGTAGTTTTGGAAATAGTTTTACCCTAGCTAACGACCATGCTAACTAAGGCTTCCTACAGTCAGGATGGCTCTGATACCAGCTCTGTGGGGACCCCGACTCATAAGTCGAGATCACGAATGCTGCGTGTACAGTGATCCAGAGATCAATGCTCACTGAACACAGAAGCTGAATAACAAGAGTCTTACATCCATACATACCGTTTTACACAAGTAGGACCATTATGGTCAAGTCTTGAGTGTATCATCGCAACGGATATCTTCAATAACAACTTGGACCCATGCCATCTGCCTTAACCCTACAGGCATTCTGACTGGGAAGCGTCCTAGCTCGCATGTTCGTCATCAAGGTACTCCTCATTATATCCTGTTCTTTCATGCCTGGCCAATAAAATAACCAGTGGCAAGCCAATGAGTACTTTGAATGTACTACTTAAGCAACCCATGTTTTGGTTCAAGATAACACAATGCATGATATAGGTAAATTTTTGCAGAAAGCTAGTTTTGAGTGCAATGACATGTTAAACAAATTGTAAGACATGCATCAGGAGAATTCAAGTAACCATGAGGACAGGTTACAAATATCAACATAAATAGAGTGGGCACCAACCCAACTCAATCATGTCAAGTCCTTTGACTTGACCTAAGTAGTTTTATCAACACACACACACACACTGGTTTGCAATGCTCTGGACGTAGTTTAAGCAGCACCGCCCAACTATCCTTGACCGTGGACACGGCTATTCGAATAGTTTTACACTCTGCAGAGGTTGCACACTGTACCCACAAGATCCGGGGAACTTCCGTGTCATCCACGACCCGCGATACCTCAAGTACCCGGGTTAAGCACCCAATCACTATCTTTCCCTAGACGACACTAACATGGATTCCACTCGATTGGTAGTAACCCCCCGTGCCCAACATTATCACATAACATTTTTGTGGAGCCACGCTCCTAATCATCTCACATCACAAGCACGGGGTACCAACGGTGTGTCCGGTGCCCCATAAATATGTTCTTGGCCGCCCTACCTGGCACGACCCCGTCCTGAGAGAGAGCACCAACTCTCCCCCGTCACTAGTAATGTCGGGCTCCAAGCTAGTATCGACCTAGGTAATCAATAATGCCCTTTCCCATATAAAGGGTAGAGTGGTTGCGCATGTAAGGTTGGGACGGTCGACAAATCTTCAATCTAATCCGTTTTGAAAACAACACCCACTTGCCTCGGTACACCACTTCGTCATCAAGTGGTTACCCATCTCATCATCTCCCTCGGGCATAAGTGGCACCCGACGAGGTTTTCGAAAAGTCTTTTGAAAATGCTTTGTCTCCATCACCATGCATATCCCCGTCCCTTTTAGCGTAGCACTACTTTAGCATCCTATCTACTCCCACCGGCATAACCCTCATAAGAAGGAAGGGTCATGCACAATGCAAGTATCAACGAGGAAGTACTGTGGCAAACCATCAAAGTGGATACCACCTCATCATGATTCCATTGCAACAACAATATGGTGCTATATGACATGCATAAAAAGGGTTTCATAGACATGGTCAAAGGGCTGCTTGCCTGGTTCATCAGAGTCTTCAAGTCTTCTGGTCCTTCTCCAAGTACTCCGTCTACTTCGTCAACTAACGTCGGGAACAATCATAATAAGCAACACAACAAGGCAAAAAAATAATAGTGCTCTAAAAATATGAAGTTGACTTTTCTAGGATACCTCTGGTCATATGAGGAATGACCAGAGTGATTTCATTGGAAGTGGATCAATGGATATTTCTAAACATTTCAATATGATGGAATCAAGGGGTTTATGGATTTGCAAGAAGTGTACAGAAATATATTTTTGGAAAATGAGCAAAGATACCCATTTAACAAAGGATGATTTTAGAAGCATCTAGGATTTGGTTTCACTGAATTTGGAGTTCAAATGAATTTCTTATGAATTTGCAAAGTTGACAAATATGAAGAAATGGCTCATTATTTTATGTGGTACAGAAAGTATTAAGAAAAATGTTCATAAACTAAGTTATGAACTTGTAAACATCTAGGAATTTTAATCATGGAATTTGGATCAATTTTGGGCTCTCTGTGATTTTCTAAAGTTCATCACAGAAATGGAAAAAGGGGTTTTGATAAATATTTCTGAAGATAAATTTCTGGAAAAATGTGCAAATAGCACCATGTGATAGATCATGATTTGTGGATCCCCTAGAAATTTGAATCATCAAATTTGGAGTTGATTTGATTTATTTAAGTGCTTTTGAAGTCTACTGGGAAAAACAAAAAGGAAAAGGGGGCTTTACCCTTATCATGCGCGCAGGGCGAGAGATAGGCAGCAGGCCGGCCCAGTACCTTTCGACGTAGCGTCTTGGCTGTTGACGTGGGAGGCGCACTCACGGAGTACGCCTTCCCAGCGGTGGCGGTGGCAGGTAGAGCCCGTCTCCACTTAACGGGGCGGGGCGAGGCCCACTAGTCAGTGGCTCAGCCTTGCTGGCTGACCGACAGGCAAGGTCCGGCTGTCGGGTTCGTCTCCCTCCCTCCGCTCGAATAGATCAGCGGCAGGAGAGACTTGCCGTCGCTCGCGCCGGCGACCCAGGCAACCTCCGGCGACGTTCCACCCACCTGCGTGGTCAGAGCGAAGGGGCGCATCCATCCATGGGTCACACGCATGCTGGAGAGGACTACGTCAAGGAGAACGCCGACCATGGCGGACGTGGCCGACGGTGATGGTGGGCTCGGCACCTTGGCCTCCGGGAGGAGTCCCAGGAGCACCTGGGAGCTCTGATGGGGCTGTGGGGGGTGCAAAGACACCCATATATGGACAGGAGGGGGCTCGGGCGTCAAGGATTTAGGCGATGGCCAGCGGCTCGGCTGCGGCCATGGGCGAGGCTGGAGGGCGCAAGAGGAGGAATGGGCTGGCCTGGGTGGTGTACGGGAGATAGTGGGAGCAAATGGAGCAGCGAGTAGGGCAAGGAACGACCTTAAGTAGTGAGGCCAGGTGCGCCATAGGCGGAGCTCACGGCCATGGCCTGGGGCATCGCCAGAGGCCATACCGGCACTTTGGGGAGTGTCTGTGGCGCTTGTGGTCGTAGTCCAGGCCGGGGGAAAAGGAGAGGGGGAGCGGGGCGAGCTCCTGGCGGGACCCGAGCTCGCGCGCCCATTGGCCGAGCCGGGCGGCGTCGCGCACGGGCAGCAGGGGGTGAGAGAGAGGCAGAGAGGAGGGGCCAGCAGGGCTATCGTGGTGCGGACGTCGAGGGCCTCGACTGGCGCGCTGGGGCGGCCCGAGGTGGCCAGATGTGCTTGGCAGGGGGCGGCTACAGTGCGGGAGCGCACTGTAGCGCGCTCCAGAGCGTGCCTTTGGCTGCCATGGAATTGATTAAAGGGCAGGGGCGTGCCCACTCATGTCTGGTAGCGCCAGGGAGAAGTAAACAAGTGGGGAGGGGCATTGGATGCCCTGGAGATCCACTGGAGTGAGGAGGGAGGTGAGAAAGGAGAAGAATGCTGCTGTCTAGGAGGGTAAATGGGGATGTTTCACCCTTCAATCATTGAGTTGAGGCCAGGGAAGAGTTCTTTGGAGGTGCAAGGGGACTACGAGGGGCTGTGGTAAAAGTTGAGGTCATGGAGAAGAGTGGAAGTGGTCAAAATGATGATTTTGGAAAAATGGCAGAAGGTGTTTGTTGTTGGTTTGGGCAAGAAAATTAATTCCAATTGCCATGAGAATTAACAGGATGGAATGGCACATAGAAGTAGGGTGTTCCACCAAGTTTGAGCTCATTTGGGGAAAGTAACCAATGTAACTTTGGTAAACCCTAGAAATCAGCAGAAATGGCTTTGCAAAGATTTAGTCATGCAAATCTATTCTCCTTGATGCACCACTTGGTGTAGTGTCATCATTTGAGGTTCTGAACATTTCCACAAAAGTTGATATCAAAAGGAGAAAGTTTCCAATGTAGAGTTGTTCAAATTTGGTTACGGACGGGGAAGGGTTTTGGGGCACTTTGATCAAGTTAACTTGTTCTCCAACTTGTGCCACTTGGTCTAGATGAATTATTAGACCATTTAAGCATGTTCACAAGGTTTGGGAACATTTGGACATGTTTGGCAATGTAAAGTTGTTCAAACTTGAAAAAGGACAGAAGTGGTCTTGAGAGGGTTTCATGGGGTTATACTGTTTTCCATGACATGAGACTTGGCAAGATAATCAAGCATGTCATATTTGACATGATAGAATTTTCTTGGCAATTTTTGGCAATATTTCCTTTGTAAATATTTCAAAAGCTTGAAATATCCAGAAAGGGTTTTTGAGGGATTTGATCAATATTTTGAACATGACCATGTGTTGAAACTCTTATATATGGACAATATGTGTCCACTAAGTTCCCCTAGGTTTTTCCAAAATATTTTTAAAGCATTAAAATAATTTTAACCTATTAAAGACCATTTCTGGCCTTAAGAAAAAGATTTTAAATAAAATAGGAAAATAACTTTTAAAATTATATTTTATGGTTTACGGGTATCCTATATCTAATAGGAGTCAAATATATATTTGGAAAGATTTTTACTGCCCTCAATTAAGTACTTGCAGTGCAAACCTCAATTCAGGAGTTTTTGAAAAACTAATTTTTGAAAATACTATTTGGCCAAATTATTTTTGTAAGAAATTATTTTTATGTCCTATACACATGGCATGATCATTGGGAAAGGTTTTAGGGTCAAGGAGAAGGAGTGTAAGAGTTGGAGGATTTATTTGATTTTTGGAGCACTTGCAAACAGCAGACAAAAATAAAATCAAGCAAAGTCCAAAACACTCAAAAGTTTTTGTCAAACCACATTTTATCATGATTCATTAGCTTAAGTGTTGTGGCATGAAAATCAGGGTGTGACAGACCTACCCCCCTTACAAGAATCTCGTCCCCGAGATTCCCAAACTTGGCTCGGAAAGGGGTACAGACACAAGGATCTGGGGGTAGTCTTCGCGTCCTCATACCTCAGAGTGGTGCTCCGTTGAATCTTGAAGCACTTGATGGTGTGGTTTCGTGTATAAAGTTCGACTTGATCTAGGTTGCTAATGGGTTTCTTGCCTAGGTCAGGTTGAAATTTTGGAGGTCGATGGCTCGGTGATCGATGTCCTTGTAGAGATCAGTCTAGCTAGGAAGTTGGAAACACTTCCGGAGTTGTGTCATGTGGTGAAACTTGTGCACAATGGGTAACTCAGGTGGTAACTCCAGCTGGTAGCCGTCTATTCTTCGTCTTGCGGTGATCTTGGAGAGGGCCGATAAATCTTGGTGTGAGCTTCCCTTTGACATGGAAATGCTTGATTCCTTCGAGAGAAGTGGTTTGCAGATATGCCTGGTCTTTGATGTGGAGGTATACTTCGTGAAGATGGTGGTTGGCGTAGTTCTTCCTCCTAGGCATGACGATCTTCAGATGTTCCTTGGCTAGTTGAACGGCTCTTCTTCCGTCTTCGGGTGGACAAGTAGGTCACCAAATGATGCTGACAACTATCTTGTCTAAGCACTCCATGAAGTCTTTGTTCACGGGTACATAAAGTAGGCTTTGGGGCATTGGTGGTGGTAACGGTTGAGTGTGGGCCAAGGTGTATTCGATCTAGAGTCAAGACCCATGGTCATGATCGACCATGTTGTGGCTTGGTAGGGCTTAAGGGTTTCAGGGATTCTAGGGTGTGAGTGAACGCTTATCGTCTTATCCTTGAGCACAGTCTCTGAGATGCCAATTGTGCTATCTAGTCCTTTAAACAAATCACATCAGATCACTGATAGTATCATTCCGTATAGGTCAACTCCGATCATCACTCATGTGATTCATATCCTCATGACTCTTGAGAGGAGGTCTAACAAAATCATATATGTCCACAATCCCCAAACTCATATGTATGTTCCGCCCTAAAATCCACGGGTAGAACATATAAGCTGCTAAGCTTGAACGCGACAATCCAAGTGCTCAGCCTATTTTCTCCAAGGTCTAAGATAAAGCATCTCTATCCCAAGGAAACACGTCGTAAGCCACTCCGGATCTTGTTTCCTTCCAATGAATCAACTCCAAAGAACCCATTAACTACACCAATCATTACATGATCCAGTAGCTCTTCAAATCCAATCTCTATGGTGTTCCACACGATCTTCTAATATCCTATAATCCACAAATAATGGGAAGGCTACCTTACAATAGTCAGTCCACCAATTTCCATTATCATGGTCAAGTAAACTCCAAGGTCAAGCTTATATCAACTCCGACAATTAATCCAATCTCCTAGTTTATTGTCTTCCGAGAAACATGGTTTCATGATCGAGATCATTAGTCTAAATCCAATTTACTCCGAACCATGTAGACTTACTCACCACCTATACTCAACTAGGATCACCTATTTAAATCCAAATCTCATGTCCAACGAGAATTCCTACATGCTTCCCCAAAGTCATTATCATAATGTCAACTATCTCCTATCAATACCCCCTGGCTAAGTCAAATCCACATACTTCCAAGAATTCAGCTTGCAATCTTAATTGTCCCACTAAATCCAATTTATCCGGGGTAATGAAAGCTATGCTACTCTATATTAATGATCCCACCAAGTTCATCTACCAACGTGAAAGCCTCATAATCCACCAAAGTCTCAGATAATTCCTCAAGGTCACTGATATAAACTCACCAAGTCATTTGTCCTCAATTCCTATATCCTCAAACTGGTCTTCCCTATGGCATCGTTAGTCCTGGTGCTATATTAGGATGATAATGTGCTTGTTCACTATGTCCACTAGTTCCATAATGAACCCAGTGTTGTGCGAGGTTTACAGAGGCTTAACTGGTTCTCTTGCAATTCTGTGGGTTAAGCACATGGTTAAGGACTGGAGTATCTCATGAAGTCTCGAAGGGTCTAGGAATGGGTTTCTAGTCTGGAGGGTTAAAAATAACTCTACGGGGTTTCACTTGGTCGAGGAAGCTGCAACAAAAGTCTTCAGTGCTAGTTGGTCGCCGAAGCAGATTCCTTGGTGCATCTTGTCTTGCTGGTCTTTAGTTGAGGAGAGAGATGAGAGGGATAAGTAGCATAAAAAAAGGGGATGCCTAAAGGGGGTTCTATAGTGCAGGTGCAAACAAACAAGTGCCGAAAGGGCCAATCATAAGAAACAAGGTAAGGAAGGTGATATAGTCGCGTACTTGTTGCCTAGGTCAAAAAGGGCGAATGATATCAAAACACAAACAAATAAAAACAAGCAACACACAATCATGGTTCTATTCGAACCATCATACGGACTCGACTGCGCATAGGGGGATACACGACTCATCCTACCCTAGGGGTTCTCGGATTCAGCAGTCGTGCCTTGTGCCTCATGCAGTCTTCTGAGTTTTCCTCAAGTGTTGCTACGTCTCTTGTTTGATGAAATGATCCGGGTTGGGACTGAAGAATCTTCAACAACTTCTCTGATGAGGTGATGGGGTGAAGGTGGCTCCCCGTGGCTGGCATTGACTTGATCTTCTCTTGTCTTCATAATCATGACGATCACTTTTGCCTTCTAAGCCGTCGATGGTACCAGGTAGGTAATCCTTTATGCAATGACATTATCAAGGCATAATGGAGGTCCATTATGTTGGTTACGTTGATGACAACATCGATACCAAGAGCGGGGGATGTAGAGAACCGTTTTCATGCTCACTATCGTGTCGCGGACCAAATGGCGAGGTTCTCATCCACCGGTGGTTGTCGATACAACAACGGTAAGGACAGGACTGCTCTATTAGCGATGTATATCATGATCTTGAATTTCCTATGCCCTGGTCATCGTTGGCTAAGGTTGCACCATCTTGCTGTAATGCCGAAGGTTTCACCATCCTCTGGGTCTTCATGTCCTCATTCTTCAAAGGCGTATCTTCTGTTGGCATCGTCTTGTTGTGGTGTCGCCAATTTGGGTCCAGAAGAGGTGGGTGAGTGTTTGGCAAGGTGTACTCCTTTTAGATCATCCACGGGGATTACAAGGAATCCCGTGGTAAGGGGCATAAGGATTCTAGCGACCATTAAATTTTGAAAGGGAAGAGGAAAGTACGTCTTAGTTTTGAAAAGCGAGAAGGGAAGAGAAGTATAGATAGTTTTGGAAAACTAGTAGTAGTTTTGGAAATAGTTTTACCCTAGCTAACGACCATGCTAACTAAGGCTTCCTACAGTCAGGATGGCTCTGATACCAGCTCTGTGGGGACCCCGACTCATAAGTCGAGATCACCGAATGCACGTGTACAGTGATCCCGGAGATCAATGCTCACTGAACACACAGAAGCTGAATAACAAGAGTCTTACATCCATACATACCGTTTTACACAAGTAGGACCATTATGGTCAAGTCTTGAGTGTATCATCGCATAGCGGATATCTTCAATAACAACTTGGACCCATGCCATACGCCTTTAACCCTACGGGCATTACATTTGGAAGCGTCCTAGCTCGCATGTTCGTCACCAAGGTACTCCTCATTATATCCTGTTCTTTCATGCAGCCAATAAAATAACCAGTTGGCAAGCCAATGAGTACTTTGAATGTACTGCAAGCAACCCATGTTTTGGTTCAAGATAACACAATGCATGATATAGGTAAATTTTTGCGAGAAAGCTAGTTTTGAGTGCAATGACATGTTAAACAAATTGTAAGACATGCATCAGGAGAATTCAAGTAACCATGAGGACAGGTTACAAATATCAACATAAATAGAGTGGGCACCAACCCAACTCAATCATGTCAAGTCCTTTGACTTGACCTAAGTAGTTTTATCAACACACACACACACACTGGTTTGCAATGCTCTGGACGTAGTTTAAGCAGCACCGCCCAACTGTCCTTGACCGTGGACACGGCTATTCGAATAGTTTTACACTCTGCAGAGGTTGCACTGCTGTACCCACAAGATCCGGGGAACTTCCGTGTCATCCACGACCCGCGATACCTCAAGTACCCGGGGTAAGCACCCGATCACTACCTTTCCCTAGACGACACTAACATGGAGTCCACTCAATTGGTAGTAACCCCCGTGCCCAACATTATCACATAACATTTTCGTGGAGCCACGCTCCATAATCATCTCACATCACAAGCACGGGGTACCAACGGTGTGTCCGGTGCCCCATAAAAATGTTCTTGGTCGCCCTACCTGGCACGACCCCGTCCCGAGAGAGAGCACCAACTCTCCCCCGTCACTAGTAATGCGGGCTCCAAGCTAGTATCGACCTAGGTAATCAATAATGCCCTTTCCCATATAAGGGTAGAGTGGTTGCGCATGTAAGGTTGGGACAGTCGACAAATCTTAAATCTAATCCATTTTCGAAAACAACACACACTTGCCTCGGTACACCACTTCGTCATCAAGTGGTTACCCATCTCATCATCTCCCTCGGGCATAAGTGGCACCCGACGAGGTTTTCGAAAAGTCTTTTGAAAATGATTTGTCTCCATCACCATGCATATCCCGATAATCTTCAGTGTGTGAAAGGAATCAAGCTTCCATGCGATGGATGGCTTTCGCAAACCCGACATGCGGCGATGCGGTTCATGCCTACAGCAAATATGCACAACTTGATTCGTGCTGATATCTAGACTGAGCCATGTATTACGCTGTTGTATACGACCCTCTTTGTTGGATATTATGTATTGTTGTTCGTTTGAAGCACTCCTCTGGTTTGAAGGATAGATACCTTCCTGGGATCAAGTGCATCCTAACTCACCTGCGTAGGATGTACTGATAATGATGATGGAGATGGTGTGCAGCATATATATATATATATATATATATATATATATATATATATATATATCTCAGTTAGGCTACTAGTGCGTAATTGTTAGTTAAAAATATGTATAAATTGTGACACTAAATAAGACTAGTAAGTAGTACAAGAGCAGTACTAGTATACGTCGGTCAAATTATTCATCATGTCCACACATTGAATTGACGTGACAACACGCTGCGCGTGAGGTGACACAAGAATCCCGGCAGCGTGTTCGGGTATTATGGACTTCAGATTTGGAGTACCACTTATCTGTCGAAATCTTTCATCATTCACTTAAAACAGTCGATTGATCATACATTGAGTACCATATAACTGGAATTACCGATGCAAGTCGAAGAAGGATTGGCCGATGCTGCCGGCTGGCGTCAAGTTCGATCCCACGGATCAGGAGCTGATCGAGCACCTTGAGGCCAAAGTGAGTGCTAACAGTGCAAGATTTCAGTCTCTCATCGATTTGTTCATACCAACCATCGACAGCGAGCACAGCATATGCTACACCCAACCTGAGAAACTTCCAGGTAAGACACCGATCGGCCGTCTACTTGCACAAACATATTCCTTTGTTTATAGCTCTATTTTTATTTTTAGATGTAGACCTGGTGAAGCAATTACAACTTGACAGTTAATAAAAAGTGAAACAAGTGACTGCAACATGCCAAAGATGTTATGAAAATGCCAACTAGGTACACTAAAACATGTATTCCACAAATCTGCAGGTATCACATCGAGTGGCCTAAGGAAGCATTTCTTCCAGCCGCAATTCAGTAGCGTTCAAAGGGAGCACGTGGGCCGCCGCAAGATACAGTCGGAGTGCGGCATACACGCGATGTGGCACAAGACCGGCAATACCTTGCCGGTGATGGTCAATGGCCGGCAGACGGGCAGCAAAAAAGGTTTTGGTGCTGCACACCAACAAGAACTTCGACTAGCAGAGGACCAACTGGGTGATGCACCAGTACCACCTCAGGGACCTGGAGCAAGAGAAGGAGCGGGAGCTGGTCCTCTGCAAGATTTTCTACCAGACGAACACTAGGGCCAGGAGTAAAAAGATTATAAGTTAGTTTGGTATTGGTAGTTGTACTACCTTGTCGTCCACAAGTTGGTATTGTTGTTAACGATCTTTTGGTATGAACTTGCATTTGCTTCCAACCATCATGCCGAGGGTCGACGTGGATATAAAGGTGAATCATTTGTTTCGAAACGAATTTTCAGGCACCTGATTTTTATTTGATGGGTAGCATAAGCACCCGCCGTTCGAATTCCAAGTTCTCCAATTTTTTCGAAACAAGTGCATGCACTCATTATCACGATAAAAAACAATATCCGTGCTGCATCCCAGTTATCAGTCTGTACTTGCAGAATTCTCTAGTTTATTGAGCACGTATATTGTTTTTTCAGGTCGAGTAAGTTTCAACTGGGCTGTAGATTGCCCAGGGTTGGTTTTGTTTTTAACAGGCCCAGCCCATGACGACAACGGGGCACAAAGATCCAGCAGGTATCTACTAGCCTCTGGCCCGCCAGCGTTAGTTATATTTTGTCTTACAACATCCGCAGGCAGTTTTTTTACTGAATCAAACACACAGCCCAGTTCTATTTTCCTCTTGAAACGCATGTCCTACATCCGTTTTCTAATCTCTACCTATAGTTTTACTAGTTCATATACACATATCATTATATTGACAACACATAAAATTCCCTTTTCATATTCACATCCTTATTTTTGTTGTTTTTTTCCCACCCAACGCTGATTTTTTACCACTTGTTTTCCCTTAAACCAACTCAATTGTCCCACGTCTTATTTGCTTACAAAAACTAAACGATTTTTTTGGTAAATCAATAAGTTCTTAAAAATGTTTATCATTTCGGGATTACAAAAGTTCGGACTCCACCAAAATATGCGAAATAAGGTTGAACTTTTTGACCGTGGTCCTGGGCAGAAAATGGGCTGTAATAAATTACTTAAGAATTAGCAAATGGGCTGCAAATTATAAAAAATAGCAAATGGGCTTTATGTTGTCTGCCACAGATTTGGAGGCTGACTTGTGGGCCTACTATGTTCATGCGTACACAAGTTTTCTCAAAAAATAAACTTAGTCAACAATCGACTCTACCAGCGTCAGACCGTTAGATGTCAATCTAACGGCAATCGTGCTTCTTTAGTCTCTGATCTTCCTGCCCTAGCCGCCCAAACCAGCACCGTCGAAACCGCCTTCTCCCACCTCCTGTGGCCGGCAGTGCTGCGGCGAAGGCCTCACAGCCCCATCATACTCGCATCCCTGGCATGTCTATCCCTCTACTCACCCACACCTCCTATTATTTTCCGGCGACGACAGTCGAACCAGTCAACCCTCGTACTCTGCACCGCGTGGGCAGCCACTGCTGTGTCTTCCCCGGCTCCGTGTCGTTCCCTTCGTAGGCCTCACCGTCGTCCACCGCCCTGGTGCTCTTGGCGCGGCATGGTCAACGATGTCCATCCAACGGCCGTAGTGCTTCTTCAACCTCTAGTATTCTTGCCCCAGTCGCCCAAAGCAGCGCCGGTGGTGCCGCATGCTCCTGCCTCCCGTGGCCGGCTGTGCTGCCGCAGAGGCCTCACCTTCCCCATACTACTCTCACCGCTGGCCAGGTCATCCCTCCACTCACCCACTCCCCCTGTTATTCTGCGGCGAAGACAGCCTCACACCGCAGCCGAACCAGTGAACCCTCGTACTCCTCCCCACATGGGCATCCACTGCCGCGTCTTCCCCGGCTCCACGTTGTCCCCTTCCTAGGCCTCGCCATCGTCCACCGCCTTGGTGCTCTCGGCGCGGCGTGGTCAATGTGGTCAACGACCGACTTCCATCTAAAGAGTACTGTACGTGGAGAGGCTGACAGCTGGGTCCATGGCCACATCCCAGTTTTTTTGTGATTTGCCAAGTATGTCGCTTTGTCAGGCCTGTCGAGCTGCAAATCTTTGAAGACGAGGAGAGCTTCATTCGGCTGGCCGAGAAAATGGCCCATCAGGAATGAGAAATGGGCTGTACATTTTTAAAACACATCAAACCGGCTTATTTTGAGATTTTAAATTACATTAATTTTTATGCGTGGAGAATTTGTTGGATTTTATATTGATATACATTTATTTTTAAAATCAGTTTGAATGTGAGTCGAAATTTCGGGATTAAAAACAGTTCGGACCTTTTGAAATATGCAAAATTTCGTATAATTTTTTAACCGTGGCCACAATATGGGTTGTAATGCTAACAAAAAGAATATGGGCTCCAAAAAAAACTTAATAATTAGCAAATGGGCTGTAAATTATTAGAAATAATGGCAGATGGGCTTTATGTTGTTTTCCACATATTTGAGGCTTTCCTAAAAAAGGTTGACGCACAAGCAGTGACTATTGGATGGCCATCCAACGGCCGTCGTGCTTCTTCAATGTCTGCTCTTCCTGCTCCAGCCACTCAAACAGGCGCCGGCGGGACTGCCTGCTCCCTCCTACCCGGGGCCGGCTCTGCTGCCGCACAGGCCTCACCGCCCCACCGTACTCCCATCACTGGCCTAGCCATCCCTCTACTCACCCACACCTGCTGTTATTCTCCGTGACGGTAGTGAGCGAACCAGTAAACCCTCGTACAGTCGTACTCCCCTCCGCGTGGGAAACAACTGCTGAGTCTTCCCTGCCTCCGTGTTGTTCCCTTCCTAGGCCTCGCCGTCGTCCACCGCCCTGGTGCTCTCGGCGCGGCCTGGTCAACATGGTCAACGACCGACATGCATCTGAAGTGGACTGTACGTGGAGAGGCTGACAGCTGGGTCCACGGCCGCACGCAAAGCACCTTTTTTCATTTTCATAACAAACGGTTATTATATTTCGACCATGTGTGATGTTTCTTTTTCCCGCTCCCGCCTGTATCCCTCTAAAATATCTGCCCGCCTCGAGGGTTTTTCTATTTCATAACACACGGCTGTTATCTCCAGACTGTGTGTGATGCACCATCATCCAAATTTTCAATAGCCCCGGCATATCACTCCCGCGTATTAAAATTTTCAGTAGCCGCGTCATTTCCTCAAACACACCCCCTCCACACACACACACACACACACACACACACACACACACACACACACACACACACACACACACCAAAACCTCCTCGGGGGCGCGCGCACACACACCCCCCCTCCCTCGCTCGAAACCCTAGCAAGGTCATCGCCGCCGCCGCAAGGCCTCCATTGTCAACATCTGCCGGCTTGTCCGTGCATCTTACCCACCGATCTCCATACCCAGGCCGCCCTTGAGTTTCTTAGATGACGCCTGCCAAATGCTCCCTTTCGCCCAGATGCCCATCTCCATACCCCACTCCAGAGCATCGCAGCCTAAGCCCGGCTAGGCTTCCCGTGGAGCTCCAGGAGCGACTGGCCCAAAAGAGGTGTATCGCAGTCTCTTCACCCGATGTCGCCGAGGAAGCTGACGACCAATACTGGTCGCGGGCACTCAATCAGCGGGCTAGAGTATGCGTGTACGTCACGGACGACGGCTACGACATCGAGGTCGTCGACAACAACGGCCTGAGGCGAGCTATGTCACAGGTTAAGTGCCCACCCCCAACCCCTCGGGTTCAACCGCCGTCAATCTCATCTATGGCCCCGCCGCTGATCTCCTCTGTTCTGGCTTGCTGTCAAGAATTTTCCATCCTACATCACCATCGAGCCCCTTTTTTCATTTCTAAAGGACACGTTCTGCGACGCTGGCTTGGGATCCACAACTTCCAAGTCAGACCTCATCGATGGCGACCACGAGGAGGGCACCCTCTCCAGCTCTTCCAAGGGGAAAGAGCCCATCTGCTCTTCCAAGGGGAAAGAGCCCGTCTACGACATCAGGGAGGGCACCCTACAGTCGTGCTCTTCCAAGGGTAAGGAGCCCATCTGCAAAAACATGGAGCGCATCCAGGGTTCGTGCTCTTCCCACGGGAAGAAGCCCATCTGTGACAAGTGAGGAAACCCATTATTTTGTTTTGCCGTGCCTCTTCACAGGCGAGAATCCATGATTTGTTTTGTCGAGTCCCTTTTGTAGTGTAGTGAGAATATGTCCGGTTTTAATTGCTATATTTCGTTGTTTGCAGTATGCCTCGTTTATTTCAGTTGGTCATAATGTGATGCTCTATATGTGCAATTATTTACTGTGCAGTACATTTCATCAATCCAGTTTTACACATACCGATAGGAATGCATATATTTGCTTGATGTTAAGCCTGTTATAGCTAGCATATGCCTCTTTTAAAAAAATTATTGTCCGGTTGTTTGTAGTTAGCATGTGTCCAATTTCAAATGTTATCTTTGTTTGTTCGTAGTATGCCTTGTTTATTCCATCTATTCACAACATGATGTTATATATGTGCAAGTATGAAATGTGCAGTTCAATTTCATCAATACCAGTTTCAACAATACCACTATGAATGACTGCATTTGGTTGTAGCATCTTGTAGTTAACACGCCTTTCCATTTTTATTTAACAATAACCAGTGTACTTAGACTGGTACAATACCAGTTTGAATGACTATGTTTGCTTGTTGTTAAATGTTAGGCCTGTTGCAGTTAACACACCTTTCCACTTGTTTTGCTTTACTAGCATGCTTAAACCTGCACACTAAAGCTATCTTTTGGAGATTATTTTGTCTGCCATTGATATATTTGGATGATGCTTAGCCTGTTGTCCTTAACATGCCTCTCGATGTACCTACACAGGACAATTTTGGGAACGAATGCTATTTTCCATCGAGGTTAGTTTCATCCCATGGCTTATATATACTCACTGTTCAGGATATGGTAGCTGGTACCATATAGGACGGGGGTGATAAGGGACTAAACGGTGAATTGGACTTTTAACTAAATATATCTGTAAGCCATTTATCGTCAGGTTAACTAGGGCCGTATGTAATATATCTGAGGCTACATAGCAACATGCACTGTACTTAATGTCTAAATATGCAATCCTAGGCTACATAGCAACAAGGAAGAGTGTTACCTTAATGTTCTGATGATGTCTAGATATACGTAGAAGAGCAGCAGCACCACCAACAACAACAACAACAAATACAACAACAACAACAACCCTGTTTGGATACTCAACTTAGATAGAGGTTAGAGTTAGTTTCTATCTCATGACTAACCCTAAACTAACTCCATCCAAAGAGGTGTTTGGATGACAGGGTTAGATCGACAATAAATGCACTAGGAGAACTAGCTCCAATTAGCACCTCTTGGGCTGGATAGTTTTTTTGGGTTGGTTAGATGCAACTAGCTCAAACTAGCCCTCGTGTTTGGATATACTTTGGGGCTATTTGAGCCCGAACTGGCTCAAACTAACTCTAACCCATGGACACTGTAGCAGTTAATCAGCCGATAATTTTTAAGAATGCAATAAACTCCTTCCGGCCCATAATATAAGATGTTAATTCATCTAATATGTGAGTATATTGGATGTTATAATATATTATAGAAGAGTGTTGTACTACATCATTGTGCAATTGTTGTTTAGCTTCTAATATTAACTTGGTGCTTTTAGGTACATATGCCATTGGTAAAGATCCGCGCTTCGACCCTTTCTGTGTATGGGGCAATGAGATATCGATGAAACAACATCAAGTGAGGAAGCTAATAAAGATTGTTAGTAAAATGGGTCAAAAGATGGCAATTAAACTATTTGTTTACACTTTATCCAAGACAACAGCGAACTGCAGGATGGTAAGTAAGAACTCTGCAGCCTTCTTTTTACTGCCCATAATGAGTTGTGTTAGATGACAATGTCTGAATCTTTTTTCCTTTGCAGTGGTTCCCAAAGCAGTTTACTCAAGATTACCTCTCAAACTACATGATTGGTGGGCATGCAAAGGTTAAAGGTTTTCTACCAGAACACGATGTTTATCTAGATATCTTCATGAAGACCATGAAGGATGGGTGGTCGGCCATCACAAGGGGTTGGACTAGAATCGTGTGTGCCTTATGCATGGAGGAGGGCACAATATGGGCATTCTGCTTCACCTTGTTCAGCAACCAGAATTTATTTCGCCTCTTTATTTATTGTCTTTAATAGTACAAGTATACAACTGTGGTTCATCATTCTTTATTTCGTTCCTATGTAATTCTTGAGCATATGTTCCTATGAATCGAATAATGCATTGGTTCTTTGAACCTGATGGATATGAATAAAGCTATAACATACATTCAAATTCAAATTAGGTACAATTTGAAATAGCAGCAATTAAATTATGGTGAAATTACGCTCTATAGGTCATTGCGGCACACACGGTTTGTAAAACACAGACGTTTGCGATATACACACTACAAAAAAATACACTTCCGTGATGACACGTGTTTGTCATAGTAGATCATGTTTTCTATCATGCATGTACATCCATGACGATTTTATGACATAATCAAGATAGTCATACATGTGCTGTCGTAGAAGTGTTCCATGACATTACCAAAATTATCATCATGGAAGTGTCCACTTCCATGACCATAAATGGCGCGTCATGGAATTGCTTTCGTCAAGGGTAACCGACACGTGGCATCCACCGTAACGGGTCGTTGTTAATCTATTGGGTCCGGTTTTGGATCCGATAACCCGTTAACAGCCTGGACCAATGGGGATTTTGCACGTGTAAAATTCTCAATGGCCAGAGGAACCACGTGTCGGCTCACCGTTGGGAGAGATGTTATCCACTCATTGGACAGGAGGCGCCTATGATACGTCGACATGTGGAATGGCCCAACAGAGGCCCATTCCGGTGAAAAGGCCGGAACGTTTGGCTTGGTCAAAAGGTAGCGGGCCGGCCCATGGAAAGCCTGTTAATGGCATGTTCGTATATAGCCCATTTACGGCCTGCTAACTCACGGCCCGTTACAGCCTATCTGAATTAAGCCCAGTAGCTTCATCTGGGCCGTCCAATATGATTCCAGCCCATTGTAACTTCCGGCCCATGTATGACCCATGACGTCTTTCGGCCCATATGAGGCCCTTTGTAACTCTTGGCCCATTAACGGCTCGTGGTGAAACTGGCCCGTAATGAACAGTGTACCGATTTATACCCATTAATGGCCCATTATTCCATTGGGCCGTGTCCAACCCGTGTTATCTTTCAGCCTTCTCAGGGCCCATTTATTCTTGGGCTCATTTCGAGCATTCAGTTACTTATGACTCGTTACTGACCTTTTCTGCTTGTGGGCCAAATTCAGCCTGTGGTGACAGTCGGCCCGTTTGTGGCCCGTTAATCCGTTGGGTCGTTTTCATAGCGTCATCACATACGGCTGATTAACTATGGCTCGTTATGGTCAGCCCATGAACGGATGATTCCAAATCTAGCCCGTTTACGGCCCATAATGTGGTCTGTTACCCATTGATGCTACGGCCCGTAGAAGGCCCATTGTTTCTACGTCCCGTGGACGGCCCATTTTGGTACGGCTCATAGAAGGCCCATTGCTTCTACGGCCCGTAGGAGGCCCATGGTCACTACAGTAAATATGTAGCCCATGGTTATTGTGGCCTAGTTTTAAAAAATTGGTTATTGCGGCCACTAGCAAACCGTGGAAAAAGAACTGCACTAACCACAAGCAAACAAATAAACAAGACAACAAGGTAATAAATAAGCAAGCAACTTACGATAGGCTATCATGGCTATTACACATATTACATCCACTGGGCATCAAAGTTCGCCACCAGTGCAAATATAGGGAACAAAGCAGCATATCACATACACTGGTTGTCAAAGTTGGCCACCAGTGCAAATAAACGCCGCAGCAAAACAAGTCCAGAACAGAAACCACTTCAGAAGAGCTCAAGAAACAATATCCTGGGTACCCATAATGTTGGCAAGATGGTTAGCAAGCTTATTAATTTTCTCTTGTTTGGCGCTTAAATCCTCCAGTGCTTGCTGTTGCACCAGAACGTATGCATCTGAATTCTGCAGGGACTTCCGCAGTCCATCGGCTTCGTGTCACAGCACATCTGATCGATGTATTTAAACTTGAAGTTGAGACTCAAGAAGACTAACTAATTTAGGCAGCGAGTTCGAAGAGCTTGTGCCAACAGTAGTGGCCAGTAACTTAAACACTACATCAAGACATGACTTTTGGGTTGTCTCACTGTTGTCAAGGTAGTTTTTATCGGCTTTATTGGAGACCAAGAGGGATGTCTCACTATCTTGACCTTATCTTCATTACTTCCTTTACCATTGCATAACGGGGTACTCTTCTCCAATATTTTGTCTGCATTCTAAAAGAGAAACAAGCAGACACATCACAGGTTTACCATATTGTATATGAAACCTATTTTGGTAAATCAGTTCAGTAGTATAGTGGACAGGATAACATCATGAAAGAAACATATATCGATGTATCATGGTCACTGTATGGTCTATATCATTCTAGTTTTTTGTTGCCAAATCAAGATAGAGACATAGTCCAAATAATATCTGTTTAAGACAAAGGAGAATAGACAGAATATAAGTGTGGGAAACTACAGAGAAATAACAACACTTGTAATGTGCATGACATGAGAACATAACTATTTATTCAATTGAAACTGAAATCAACATAGAGCAAGTTACAACAGCAAACCAGTTAAAGTAACATGTTTAAAACATACCTATTGCGCCATTGGAGTTTTAGTTCCATCCTTCAACTTTGAAAACAGTTGGTATGAGTAAATACAGTGATGCAAGAGCAAAGGAGTATGAACCATAGCTACAGAACCTGCCCTGAGAACAATTCTTCTTCTGCTTTAAGCATTGAGTTGGGATTCGAAGTGGTGGTCCTCGTGCTTTGGGCACTGTAATTCCCTTACTAACTGCTCGTGTTTAGGTGCTTTGTGGTGGAGACAGCGCTGTGTCAACTAGAACTGGGTTACTATCTGCTGGGGTTGGGGTTAGAAGGGGTGTAGCTGGTTCTCTATCCAACTGGGTAGGGGTACAATCTGCGAGAGTCTGGGTTATGTGTGGTGGGGCTGGTTCTTGCGCAAGTACAACCGTGGTTCTATCTGCATCTGGTAGCACTATCTTTTCTGAAGACCATGTTGTTACTCCCTTAGATACTGCCATCACCCTATCCAATTCAAATGGCTGATAAACAAGAAAAGTTATTAAATGTACAGACATTGTATGATAGACAGGTGCAATGGATAGTGGGGAATAAAAGAGGGCATGAAATAATTCACATTTATGTTGTCTAACCAAACAGGATAGCATGACACAATTTCACATCTATGATGGCTAACTAAACAAGATAGCATGACACAATTTCACATATATGATGGCTAACTAAAAAGGATGGAAAGACACAGTTCAAAATATGATGACTATGTAAACAGGATGACATGATATAACTATATAATGTGTTTATTAAATAGGTTGGCATGCCATAATTCACATACATGCCGCCTACGGAAACATGATAGCACGATATAATTCATAGATAGAATGATATAATTCAAAATATGATGATTGTAAACACTATATAGGATGAGATGATATAACTATATGATGTCTTTATTAAATGGGTTGGCATGCCATAATTCACATAGATGATGTCTATGTAAACATGATGGCGTGATATAATTCAAATATATGATTTATATACTAAGCAAGTAAGCAGATGGCAATCGCATATATGATGTAAAAACTAAGCAATGCAAGACAACACGCATGACATGAGTAATATTACCCTGCCAAGTTTGAGCATACACCTCAGGGGGGAAATAGGACTGGTCATCTGTCTCTAAATCCTCCTCTCAGGAGTTATACGTATCCAAAGAAGATGTCTCGCTTCAGTGAGTAGCATTGTCTGCTCTGAATACCTTGTTTTCACTCCAGATACTTCCATCACCGCTTCAAATGGCTGATGAAGGAAATATGCCCTACAGGCAATAATAAAGTTGTTATTTTATATTTCCTTATATCATGATAAATGTTTATTATTCATGCTAGAATTGCATTAACCGGAAACTTCATACATGTGTGGATACATAGACAAAGATGGTTAAGTTTCCTAACCATAGACATGTGTTGCCATTTGATGAACGGGATCACATTATCGGATCTCGAGTTCTGGCAAAACACTCAAGGTTCGAACACTGGGGTGCACGCGAAGATTTCCCCCTACCTATGAACGCCCTAGCTCACTAAGATCTCGCGGACGAACTCGACGAACTCGCAGCACAAAGAACACAAGATTTATATTGGTTCGAGCCACCGATGTGGTGTAATACCCTACTCCAGTGTGGTGGTGGATGGATTGCCACTTGGGCTGATGATGAACAGTACAAGGGTAAGAACAGCCTCCTAAGGTTGAGGTGTTCTTGTTCTCTGTGAACTTGTGGGTGTGTGGATGGACTGGATCCAGTCCAAGATGGGTTATCCCTACGGTGGTGGCTAGCTCTACTTATATAGGCCCTGGTCCTCTCCCCAAATATTGAGCGGGAAGGGAGCCAACAACGGCCAATTCGAAAGGGGACAACTAGTACAACTTATCCTGGCAAAAGCGGTCTTCGCCTGCAAAAGGCTCTGGTGGTGATGCCGTCTTGGGCTCCATGGTGACCTTCGTCCTGCCGCCCTGCTGGTTTTGGTCTCGTTGCACTGATATGGAAACCTTTGCTTGATGCCTCGGTACTCCGCGCCTGCGCTTGCCTCCTTAGCACCAAAGAGGAAACAAGGACGTTGTGCGCGCTGGTGCCCGGATGGTGCCCGCCTGATCTTGATTGTCACAGCTCACGTCACGAGAGCCTCACGAGGTTTGCCCTGGCTTGATTTCTCCGCTCCTCTTGAGGTAGCCTGGTGAGGCCGCTCCTGAGGAGGTCTTGCGTCGTCCGCCTTGCGAGGCTTGGCCCCTCGCGAGGATCTTGAATGTCTCGCTAATGAAGATGGGCCGTACAGGCCTCAGCACAGCCACGCCGTGGGCCGCAGGCAGGAAAGTCTGGGGACCCCTGTTCCCAGAAAGCGGACAGTAGCCCCTGGGCCCAAGGTGTGCTCGGGCTTGGCTTCGAGGCGAAGCCAAAGGTCAAGCGCGTAGCGCCAAGGACCCCCAAAGCCTGCGGCCTTGGTCGACGCGTGGCGGTTGATTGGACGTGGGCGTTTTCGCTCCCCCATGCTGCCTCGGCAACTGCTTAACTTGACAAGTCCCTGCGACATGCAAGGAAAACCATCATTACCTACGATCGTGGGAGGCGCCGGTTGGCCTTCTTCCGCTATAAATGGGGAGGGGGGCAGAGCCCCCGTCGCCCATCTCTTCCTTGTTCGTGTGCTTCTTCCTCCTTGCTCCACCGCTAGCTGCAATGGCGCCGTCGAAGAAGTTCTCCGCCGCCGAGAAGGGCAAGGCCCCTCGGGAGGGGCCTAGCTCCCCGGCGCCCAAGCATGGACGTGGTCGTCTCTGCAAGCACACCGCGACCCCCGCCGTGGCCCCCGGCTCCCAGGATGGCACCACTGCATGTGGCAGTAGTCGCTCTGGTCGCGGCACCCCCGTCATCGAAAGGAGACGCGCCGTGGTTGCGCGGCCTCCCCGGCCGCAGTTCCACGCGTCAGAGGTGTTGCCGGCGTTCGTTGTCTGGTCTGAGGATCCGGCCGGCAGCTGGCTCCAGCTTCCCCGCATCTTTGCCGACGAACTGCCGGCCTTCGGTCCAGGTGGGCTCTGGCTGCAGGCAGACGGTTGCTACAGCTGGGCTTCTTGGGTCGCGGTCGAGGTCTCTGTCGTGGGCAACATAGCTCTGGCCCGCGGTTGGCAGACGTTCGCCCGCGCGCGTGGCCTGGGCAGGCGGTGCACCCTCCACTTCAAGTTTGACGATGACGCGACCCTCTACGTGAGGGTGTTCGGGGAAGACGGTAGCCGCGCCGGATGCTGCCCCGAGGTGAACGATGGCGAGGAGGTGCTCGGCCTTGGCGATGGTCAGGGCGAGGAGGAGGGTGAACCTGCCGGCCGCGCCTCGTCCGGCTACGGTGGCTCCTCCCTTGGCGACAGTTCCAGCAGTGGCGGCTACGACCAGCCTCCATGCCGTCGTGCCCGCTTCGAAGGTGGTAGCGGGTCGTCTCGTCGCCGCGCATCCGTGCAGCGCGAGGAGGGGTCCGACTAAGCCCGGGAGTTGCCAAGGGCCTGCCCCCGTGGACTGCTGCAGCGGCGAGCGTTGCTTTTGTTTTGTTCCTCTTTTCCTTCCTGCATCAAAATGAAACCAGTATGGGCCCAGAGGGGCGTGCATCGGACCATGACTTCTTAACCATTATGCTATGTTTGTTGTTCTCGCGTTGTGTCGTCATTCTGTGCGGAGAGAACTTAGCTTGGCGTGTTTGGGGCAGTCTCCTCTTCACGAGGCACTTGTTTCCTCGTGCTCGTCTTGACTCAGAGGTCGCCAGGAACTGCAAAAAAATCGTTAGGAAGCTCGCTAGGAGACTTATCATTCGCCCAAGCCTTGACCCAGCGCTTCATATCACAGTACCCGAGGGGCACGGATTAAGAGAGATGCACCAAATTGTGGGCTCGAACGAGGGCGCCTCGCGAGAAAGCATACGGAAGGCAAAGAGAAGGAAAAATGCTCGCGAGGGCACCCGCCTAGCCCCCTCGCGAGGTATGCGAGAGAGAGAGAGAGAGTACACAGGCCAACTAGAGCCGGAAATAGCAACAAAAGGCGACGGAACCAAATCAGCGAGGGACACCAGAAGCAAACTTCGATTAAAAAGGGCGAGCCAACTACGGAAAGCAAATGAAAAGCCGCGTCTGGCACCTAGTCTAGTCTTCAAGTCTTCTCACCAGCACGGAGCTAAGTGCTGCCACTAGGCGTGGGAGGGAGCCCCCGAGGCCCGAGGGCGGCACTCCTTAGACTCCGGGGCGTGTACAACCCCACTCATTATTACGTGAGAGTGTCACGGGCGGCGATTCTTCACAGGCACCGGGCCTTCTTCACAGGCACTGGGCCTTTCTTCACAGGCATTGGGCCTTGCTTTATGGGTAGAACTTCCGGAGGTGCTGGATGTTCCAGGCGTTCTGGATGGGTACACCGTTCTGTGTCTCCAAGAGCGCGGCGCCAGGCCTGGAGACATGGGCGACCCTGAACGGGCCCTCCCACATAGGTGAGAGCTTGCGTAGCCCTTCCCTGGAGAGGACCCGCCTCAGGACGAGGTCGCCCGCCTCGAGCGTCCCGGAGTGGATGTTGCGGCAGTGATATCGCTGCAGCGCCTGCTGGTACCTTGCCGCCCTCAGTGCAGCTTCGCGACGACGTTCCTCCCCCAGCACGAGGTCCACCCCCCGCGTGGCGTCCTGCTGCATTTCATCAAATGCCAGGACCTTTGCGGAGCGATGCTTGACCTCGTGAGGAAGGACCACTTCGGCTCCGTAGACAAGGAAGAACGGGGTCTCGCCCGTTGGCTTGGTGGCGGTGGTGCGGATGGACCACAACACGGACTGGAGCTCGTCGTGCCAGCCCCTGCCACAGGCCTCAAGCTTCTTCTTGAAGGTCCTGGTCTTGAGGCCCCTCAGGATCTCCGCGTTGGCACGTTCAGCCTGACCTTTGCTTCTAGGGTGTGCCACCGAAGCGTAGAAAATCTGCGTTCCAAGGTTAGCACAATAGGTTTTGAAGATGTTACTAGTGAATTGTGAGTCGTTATCTGTGATGATGCGGTTGGGAACCCCTAAGCGGCTCACGAGGCCCTTGATAAACTTGACAGCAGAGCCAGCTGGGATGGTGCGGACGGCTTCCACTTCCGCCCACTTGGTGAACTTGTGAATGGCGACGTAGAGGTAGTGGTAGCCCCCAGGCGCTCGAGGGAATGGGCCCAAGATGTCTGTCGGCGTTCTGGGAACGGGGGTCCCCAGACTTGCCTGCCCGCGGCCCGCGGCGTGGCTTTGCTAGCAAGCCTGTACGGTCCATCTCCGTCAATGAGGCATTCAAGACCCTCACAAGGGGCCAAGCCTCGCAAGGCGGACGATGCAAGACCTCCTCAGGAGCGGCAATCCTCGCTAGCCGTTCTTCCCCTTGTACTGTTCTTCATCAGCCCAAGAGGCAATCCACCACCACCACACTGGAGTAGGGTATTACACCACAACAGTGGCCCGAACCAATATAAATCTTGTGTCTTTGTGTTGCGAGTTCGTCGAGTTTGTCCGCGAGATCTTAGCAAGTGAGGGCATAGATCGGTAGGGAGGAAATCTTCGCGCGCACCCCAGTGTTCGAGCCTTAAGTGTTTTGCCGGAACCCGTGATCCGACATTTGGCGTGCCAGGTAGGGGCGCACCGAAGCTTCTCTTCCGTCGATCTGTGCTCCACCCGCATGGCAGGCGCCCTGTCATCGCCTCCGACGGGCAGCATCGACGACGGGGCCAGGGGGCTCCGAGCCGTGGCCCCCGCCCTGCGGCGGGTGCGGTGGCTGTCGGATTTCGGGTTCCAGCAGACCCTCTAGGTTCGAACACTGAGGTGCGCACGGAGATTTCACCCTCTACCTTCCTACGCCTCGCCGCCTCGCTAAGATCTAAGCTATGAAAGGAACAACACAAGAGACACAGGGTTTATACTAGTTCGGGCCACCATTGTGGTGTAATACCCTACTCTAGTTTGTGGTGTGGTGGATTGCCTCTTGGGCTGACGATGATGAACAATACAAAGAAGAACAGCCTCGCGAGGGTCTGTTCTCGGCTGGTGCAATGAACTGCTAGGAGGAGTTCAGCCGCTCTCTCTCTGCTGATCCCAGATGCCGGATCCTCTCTCTAGATTTCTCGATGCCTCTACCTTGTGGGTGGCTAGTCCTACTTATAGGCAAAGGCCCTGGGCCTCTCCCCAAATATTGAGCGGGAAGGGCGCCAACAATTGGCCATTTTGAAAGGGAACATCTAGTACACTTATCCTGACTAAAGTTGGTCCTCGCCTGTCAAAGGCTCTGGTGGTGACGCCAGCTTGGGCTCCACAATGACTTCCTTACTGCCGTTGCGACGGTCTTGGTCTTGTTGCACCAAAACGGATGCCTATGCTTGATACTCTTGCCTGCACTTGCCCCCTTTGCACCAAAGAGGAAAGGAGGACACTGCGCGGGCTGGCAACCGCCTGGCGCCCTTTGTCGTCATGGCTTGCGTCATGGGCACCTCGTGAGGTACCCCGCCTTGATCTCTCCGCCTCCTCACGAGCCAGCCTGACGAGGTTGTGCCTGAGGAAGCTCCATTTCGTCCGCCCCGCGAGGCTTGGCCCCTCGCGAGGGTCTTGAGCTTGTGCTGATGAAGATGGGCCTTGATGGGCCACCCCTTGAGCCATCTTTGCGGGCATGACGAGCAAGTCTGGGACCCTCGTTCCTAGAACACCGACAGTAGCCCCGGGCCCAAAGCCATGACTTGGCTGAGCAAAGGAGCGAAGGGGCAAGTCTGAAGCGCCAAGGAGCCCTAACAGCCTGCGGCCTTGGGCGCCGCGTGGCGGTTGATTGGACGTGGGCGGCACTGTTCCCCCACGCCTCCTTATTTTGCGCCCAGCTAGGCGGACCCGCGGTTGCACACAGTCGTTCCCCTTTTCGTTGCTCGACCGTCCCCTGCTCTTCCTCCTCTCGAGCTCCAGCCTCTGCTTCCAATCCAATCCCAAATCGTCCCCCTTCCGTCGCCATGGCTCCGACGAAGAAGGGGAAAGGGAAGAAACCCGTGCCTCCACCTCGCTCGCCGTCGTCGGCGGCTCTTGCCATCGACCGGTCGATCATACTCGACCGAGAAGGCTTAGGCAAAGTCAGCTCTGCTCTGGCCACTATCTTCAACGAGTGCGGGAGGACGACGACCTGGCCGTGTCTCACTTCTCCATCGACAGGATAGCCACCGAGGTTCGGTATTTTGCCGATGCCCTGTGGGCGGGACTGGTTCCCCCCTTTTCCAATTTCTTCAACGTTGTGCTTTCCCATTACCAGATCCATATGATGCATCTGGGTCCTAAATCCATTACTCTTCTTGCCGTCTTCGCTTTTGTCTGTCAGGTGATGATGGGAATCCCTCCTTCCGTTGCCTTGCTGCGTCACTTCTTCTCTCTGCGCCTCGTCGACCCCACCCAATGGTCAGGGTGCGTGAGCTTCATTGCCGCACCAGAAACAGCGGCTTCGGGGATTGATTCCAGTCTTCCTCAGTCCGCGCCTGGGTTCCGTGAGCGGTGGTTGTACGTGGATGTCGGGGTGCCCAGCCCCTGCTTTCGGAGCCAACATCTCCCGCTATCCCCAATTGAGGCCGGGGCCAGGAGACGCTCACGAGCCCCCTGCTCGTCTTAAATGCGGCGCTGCGTTCTCGAGGACGCCGGCGTGTGGCGCCCAAGGTGGTGAAGGAGTTCCTGCTATGCCGCGTTGCCCCTCTCCAGCGTCGCTCCCGCCGGATGTGGACCTTCAGCGGGCGTGAGGATCGCATGAGCCTCCAGGAGGAGGACCTGACGCCTGAAGCGCTGAGGAAAGTGCTCTTGGTCTTGACTGGGAACCCCACCCCCGACAGCATCCGGCAAGGGGGGGCTTTGCTGTATTTTTGCTCGAACAGGGGCGACTTTGTGAATCAGATGCCCAGCTTCGACGAATGGGGGCCGCGCCCCGCAGGCCTCACGGGGCCTCGCGAGAACCCAGTGGCGGTGACCGCCCTTCCAGTTGCCCACGGCGGTCCTTCCTCAAGTGGCGGAGCAGGGAGACATGAGCCGCTGGAGGCTGAGGGGGCCCCCGCCGGGATGACGATGCCAGGCAGCACTCCTGAGGGGGCAGCTCCTGAGGCCCGTACTGCTGCGGCTGAAGGCGTCGAGCCGCTGCTCACGGAGCTCGCGGTTGAAGCCCCTGAGGCCCCAGCTACCCTTCTTGGTGAGGCGGCCGGCGGCGTGCATCAGGGCGACGCCCCGGACGCTGGTCACCTCGATGCTTCTTCCTTGTCGCGGGCCGACCCCTGCGCCCAACTCCTGGGCCGCTTCCGCGTGGACTTCGAGGCTCTCCGGAAGAGGAGGGAGGCCTCGGGTGACGATTACCCTTGCCGACTGCTGAAGCGCAGGAAGTATTTCGCCATTGATGAGTAAGCCTTCCCCCTTCCTAGCTCCTGGTCCTTCTGTTGCTTTGGCTGATCCTTGCTTCGCAGGGCCCTTCCTGCCGAGCTTGCGGAGATGGCTGAGGAGCCATCCCCCAGGCTCCGGCCTCTCCACCGCCTTCGAGCGCCCCGTGCTCAAGCAGAGCCCTTGTGGTGAGGCATGTCGGAGAGGTGAGCCATCCTGCGGCGCATCGCGGCTCCGCGCGCCTCGCGACCCTTCTTCATGAGCCTTCTCGGGGCATAGCCAACCTGCCTTGGGTTTCTCGACTGGTCATGGATGGCGATTGGCTGAGGTCAGCCCTGCGATCTTCATTTGGGGATGGGCTGGCTCCAGGCCGGGCTTCTGGCGAGGCGTGCCCGGCCATCGCGAGGGCGCCAGCCCCCAGCCCCCTTCCCGGAGGGGGAGCGCTGGTTCGTGGCCCTCCGCGCTTACTTGGGGCGGATGACGGTGCAGAAGACGTGCTCGAACGCGCTCGGGAGCGTCGCGCTCTTCGCCAAGGGTTTCTCCAGAGGGCGGCTGACGCGGTGAGCCTGCTTGGTGAAGAGCTCGCTGACAAAGACGCGTGCCTTGAGGCTGAGGTCATGCGCCTGGCTGAAGAAAGGCGCAAGCTGAAGGCGGCTATTGCCCTCGCGCGCCACCAGCGTGACCTCGACAATGAGGAAGCCGGGGCGTCGCTGGCGGCCTCTCGGGAGGCCCGTTCCCAGGTCGTCGAGGAGGCCCGAGAGGCTGACCGACGGCGTGCGGCGGCGGAGGAGCGGGCGCGGGAACTCCTGGCCCGGTGCCATTCCCTGGAGCAGCAGGTGGAGCGGCGTGAGACGGCCCTTGCATCGATGACGGTGGCTTCGGTCGACCAGGCAGAGCTCCAGAGGCGCGAGGAGGCACTGACGCTGGAAGCTGCCGAACAAGCGCGCGATCTTGAGCCTCTGGAGACGAGGGAGCGCTTGGTGACGCCGGCGGAGGATGACGTCGCCACGCGGGAAGCCCGCGTCCTGGAAGAGGTCGGACGTTGGGTGGCGACGGCCCGCTTGAACCTGGAGCGCGAGTTCGAGGAGAGGCTGGGGTTGATCCGGGTCGAGGCTGAAGGCAGGACCACTGCCCTAAGGGCCAAGCTGGACGAAGTGACGCGGCGGGCCGATGCTTCCCGGGCCGCCCTTGGCATGGCGCAGGAGGAGCTGACTACCTCCCGCGCGGAGGCGCTTCTTCTCCGCCAACGGGTGGACGAAGTTGAGGCTGTTGCGCGGCAGAACGAGGACGAGATACGCCAGCGGCGGATCCTGGAGCATGAGCACGGCCCCATGCTCACCACGCTCCGGGAGAGAGCCAACACGACCTTGGGTAACATCTGCGAGGCGGCCGTTGGCGAGCCCCACGCAGTTAACTACACCGGCAACCTTCAGTTCTTCACCGACGTGGTGACGCAGCTAGAGGTGCGGTCGGTCAGGGCCAACAGGTTGGTGGAGGAGAGGAGCCGCGCTCTGCTCGGGCGCGCCTTTTCTCGTGTCTTCAGCCATCTTCAAAACATGGACCCCAACTTCGACTTCGACGCCGCCATCGCCCCAGTACCCTAGGCCGTCCGGGATGACCTGGCGCACTGGGTTGAAGACAACGTGGATGCCCTCATCAGGGCCTTCGCCTCTGATAACGACGGCCTGGTCGTGGCCGCTGATGAAGGCGGCGTGGTGAACGGCCCTGACGCCGCTGACGGTGACGCGGAGAGCGATGGCGAGGCCAGCGACGCCAGCGATGATTCAGCAGGTGCCCCTGAGGATGCATTGGGGGATTTATCTAACTGACCGTGTGTTGTCCTTGCTTCCTTACCCTGCGCAGACAGAGTTCGGGCTTTGCCCTGAAGGTTGTAAGAGCATTTTGGGAGGGGGAGCCCCTCATGTAAAAACTTACATTCGGCATATTAGTAGATGCGATATCTCCCGTGCGCCTGTGCCAAGTGGCTAGCTTTGCGACGAGCTGGCTGGCTAGTTTACCTTCGACCCGCGTGGGCCCTGAGATAGCCTGTGGAGGGCTGCGGTGTCTCGAGTGTCTCCTGATCGAGCCCATAGGACATGTAATAAAAACCTCCTAAGAGGGCGCGACGACGCAGTCTGGGCTGCACGTAAGCTAGGCCTGACCCGGCTCGCGAGGGGCTCACGAGGGGAGGCAGCGGAGGCAAAGTGGTAACCAGAACGCGAGAGATTGCTCGAACGAGACTAAACACCCCTTCCCCGGACACACGCAAATCTTAAGCTCAAATCCAACTAAAATCCAACGGGAGAAAATGACAGCCAAGGGAAAAAGCAACGAAAGCAGAAAAAAGGCCGCGTCCGGCACCTAGTCTAGTCTTGGAAATCTTCTCACCAGCGCGGAGCTAAGTGCTGCCACTGGGCGTGGGAGGGAGCCCCAGGGCCTGAGGCCGGCACCCCTGAGACTCCGGGGCGTGTACCGCCCCACTCATTATTACGTGAGAGTGTCACGGGGCGGCGAGCTTCACAGGCACTGGGCCTTCTTCACAGGTACCGGCCTTGCTTCATATCGCCAGACGAGGGCCCCGCCTTGCGCCACACTCTAGTGCCACCGACGACGACCGGAAACCAGGACGCGCCGATGGGGTAGAGCGGTCGCCAGCGGTTCCCCCGACGACCACGGGTCCTCTGCCAGGCAGGCCCCGAGGCACCTCCCAGCAGAGGGCCTACCTCTTGAGGATGCCTTGCTCAACGCCATGCGGTGGTGATGCGGATCTCGGCCCCTCTCCTGCAGCCCCCGCCCTCCTCCCGAGGGGTAGGAAGGCTGCTGGAGCGGGGCAACCGCCTGTGGCGATCTGCACCTCCTGCGATCCATGGTTAGCGATGCCTGCTCCTCGAGGAATTAGCGGTACCCGATAATCATCGCTTCCAAAGATGGCTAACGGGCCTTCCCGGGGCTCCTGGAAGAGCTCAGCTTCTGGTGTCTCGTCCCCCCAGCTTGGGCCGAGGAGCGAGCCTTGTTCGTCCTCATGCGCGTGCCCTTGGTCCATCATGTGGGGCACGTACTCTTCTGGGCCGCCATCCCGTAGGCTGCGCCGTAGTGCTCCGTGTGCCACGTAGTTCTGCTTGAAGCGCCCACCTGGGGGTGGTAGCGCGGCGGCCCACTGGGGCCGTGGGCCATGACAAGTCCTTCTTCGCTGGCCGGTGGCAGAGGTAGCGCCGCTGCTGGCCCGGTGCCGACGGCCTGGCTGGCATTGGGGCGGCCTTGGAGTCTGCTTGGAGCTGCGCGAGCGTGCGTGGAGCCTCCGCGCGTGCCGCCTGGACCTGAGGTGGGAGTTGGGTGCAGAAGGGGTGAGCCCCCGATGCGGCGGAGCCCAGGAGCTCTGCTGTCACGCCCAATATGCTACCCTATCCAAAAGGAACTCGAAGGTCCCACCAAGGATAGACCCGCATATTGAAACGCTTTTGCAAGGTGGATATCATTACATCAACATTACATAATAGTGGGGATACATATATTACATACCATGTCACATGAATACAACAATACACCATAGAAGAACAACATCCGACTACGGATGAATCATAAACAGAAACTCAAACAATATCCACCCTGCTATCCCAGGCTGCCGACCTGGAACCTATCCCCTGATCGAAGAGGAAGCAGAAGAAGAACTCCGAAACAAGTAAACATCGCTCTCACGTCATGATCATCGCACAACTGGTACCTGCAACTGTTGGTGTAGTAATCTGTGAGCCACGAGGACTCAGCAATCCCATTACCATGGGTATCAAGACTAGCAAAGGTTAATGGGACAGGAAGGGGTAAAGTGGTGAGGTCGCAAAGAAGCTAAGCATATATGGTGGCTAACCAACGCAAATAAGAGCGAGAAGAGAGCAAGCGGAACAGTCGTCAACTAGCAATGATCAAGAAGTGATCCTGAACTCCTACTTACGCCGACATAACCCGTAAAACCGTGTTCTCCTCTCGATCAACCCCGAAAAGAGACACTCACGGTTACGCACACGGTTGGTGTATTTTAGAAGAGTTTACTTCAAGTTTACTACAACCGGATATTAACAAATTCCCATCTGCCACATAACCGCGGGCACGGCTTTCAAAAGTTCAAACCCTGCAGAGGTGTCCCAACTTAGCCCATGATAAGCTCTCGCGATCAACGAAGGATATTCCTTCTCCCCGGGAAGACCCAATCAATCTCGGAATCCCGGCTACAAGACATTTCGACAGTAATAAAACAAGACCAGCAAGACCGCCCGATGCGCCGACAATCCCGATAGGAGATGCACATATCTCGTTCTCAGGGCAACACCGGATAAGCGAAGCGTACAGGTACCAACGTAACCCATGTTGCCAAGGGATGGTCCCGCACGGTGCTCTAGTTTGGACCAACACTTAGACAAGCATTGGCCCGGTGGGCTGAATAAAGATGACCCTTGGGTTAATTACTCCCAAGGGAAAACAGGTGGTGGTGAGGCAAATGGAAAACCAATGTTGGGCCTTGCTGGAGGAGTCTTATTCAAAGCGAACTGTCAAGGGGTCCCATAAATCACCCGACCGCGTTAGGGACGCAAAATCCGGGAACATAATACCGATATGACGGAAACTAGGGAGGCAAGAGTGGAACAAAACACTGTGCATAAGGCCGAGCCTTCCACCCTTTACCAAGTATATAGATGCATTAATAATATAAGAGATATTGTGATATCCCAACAAAATCCTGTCCACCATGGAGCAATCTTCAACTTCACCTGCAACTAGCAACGCTATAAGAGGGCTAAGCAAAGCGGTAACATAGCCAAGCAACGGTTTGCTAGGAAGGGTGACAAAGGTTAGAGGTTCATGGCAATTTGGGAGGCTTGAAGAGCAAATGATAGGTAGCGCAGCATAGCGATAGAACGAAGCAACTAGCATAGCAATGATAGTAATGAGATCCAGGGTAGCAGTCATCTTGCCTGAAATCCAGCAAGGAAGAAGAACGAGTCCATGAAGAAGATGAAGCCACGAAGTCGAACCAAGCCTAGACGGACGAATCCTCACGATCGCAACGAAACAAGAACTAACAAGAAGAAGCACACAACATAGTAAACACACCACACATGAACAAGACATGATGCACAACAAGCATGATGCATGACAAAGGCTACATAAAGCTACTCATGGCAAATGATGATACAAACAAGAGCAACACATCAAAGCAAGTTTAAATGAGGCGGGAAGCAACATATAATAATTCCGGTTAGTCCTCATATGCAAATTTTGAAATTGGTCCAGATCTGAATAACTTTATGTTCAAGTTGTTAAACAGCAATTTAAAATGCACCAAGATGATCTAAACGAAATTCTAGTCAAGTTACATATAAAGTTCATTAGATTCGAGACTACGGCCTAGACGATATGAGCAAAACAAGATAAGCATGGCATTGATGCAACATGCATACAAACATCAAGCAAACACCTCAAAACAAGGATGAAACATGATAATATGGAACTACATGCAATTTTAAGCAAGTTTCATATAGAGCACACTCAAAACAGAGCAACGGTCCAACACATACACACAATACAAGACATAACAACAATCTGTCCAAAACAGCAACTAGGCATATTGCAAGCATCAAAACAACATGCTACAGAATCTCAACGTGAAAACAAAAGGCATGGGCATGATGTACAGGTAAAGCGTGACAAAACATGAACACCGAGCTATCTCCAGAAATCACTAGAACATGCTCAAACACACATGGCAAGATTGCAAATAATAACAGTTTCAGGCTTAGCAGAAATAACATCAGGTTGCAATGTTAAGAGCTATCAAACAACATTCTACAGGAACTTAACATGGCAAACAAAGGCATGGAATGACACTACTAAATGCATAGATCAAATGTTCTTTAGTGACCATGAGACAAAAAGGATCAGAAGATATGATGGCACCCATGTAAACATGACAAGATATATGACAGATTCATACAAGGCAGGAACACCAATAAGTAGGCATGTTGGTGAGCTTGAACCACTCACCACAGAGCAATACATGGCATGGCAAGGCAACTCACAGTAAGACGACATGTTTATTAAGCTAAGAATGGCAAGAGAAAGTTCATAGGGTGCATGGATCACTAGCAACAATCATGGCAACATTTAACTTAATGTTAACAGGCTGACAGCAACATTATTTAGCAACTTGAGAGCAATATTACAACAAGTTACAGCAGGACATAAATGCAACCAGGGGCATGGATAGATAAATCAAGACATGTATAACAAAACATCCTTAGTTAACATCTCCAGATTATGCATAGAATGACTTGTAGAAGCAGGTTAACATAGCATCACGAAATAACAGATTCAGACATGCAAAATAGCAACAGCAGTACCCTACTTAACAAGCTTGATGCACTCACTACAGGAATCACAAAAATACATGGATAGCACCCCTGTAAAGATGGCATGGCATAGCACAAAACATATGTAGACATCAACCTCATAGGATGCACACATCAAATGCAAGAAAAATGACAAATCATCAAGGTATAACAGTTTCAGCAGGTTAACATCAAATAGCACTCTTGCAACGAAGATTCAGGCATCACGATGAGCTCAAATGAATATGATGCAATGGAATGAAATGTTGTACTTGTCGAGGCGAACAATTTGACATATTACACGCACGAAACGGAGCTACGGATGAAGAAATACAAGGGCATGAACATGGCATGAAAATACTGGAATCTGGGGACTTGGTGAAAATATACCCTCCGAAAAGTCAACTCGGGACGGAGATATCCGGGACGCGGGGATCCCGTTTGGTTCCGGGGATGGGTGGATCTGATCCAGCTTCGTCTCCGGCGAGGTTCCGCGAACTCCGGGCGAGGGGCAGGCCGCGAGGGAGGCGAGAGCGGCGGGAAACTCCGGCAGGCCCCACGGGCGGCGAGCCGGACGGCGAGAGGCGCGCAGACGAGCCACGGACGGCGGCTGCGGGGCCGGCAGCGGGCCGGCCGGACGAGGCGGCACGGTGACGTGGGTCGCCGGGCGTGGCCGACAGAGCCGGGCGGCGGCTCGGGGCGGGAGCTTCGCGGTCGGCGGGAGGCGCAGCAGGCGCGGCGGCGAGGCGAGGCGCGCCGGCCGGCAGTGGCGGCGAGCACGCCGCATCGATCGCTGGTTGGCGGGCTGCCCCGCCTCGGTCGCGGGCGGCGCGTGGGACGGCGACAGACAGTGTGGCGGCGCCCGGTTGGACGGGGGCAGCGGCGGGCTGACGTGGCGGCTCCGGATTGGTCCGGACGACGTGGCTGGGCGGCGGTGGACGTGTCCGGCCGTCGGGCGGACATGTCCGGCGGCGCGGAGGGGATGGATCTAGGGTTTCGGGGGAAAATGGACGGGGAGGACGTTTTTATAGGCATAGGGAGCTAGGAGAGTCCAAATGAGGAGCAGTTTTCGGCCACGCGATCGTGATCGAACGATCGAGAGCATGGAGGGGAGTTAGGTGGGATTTGGGCCAGTTTGGAAGGGTGTTGGGCTGCAAAGAGAAGGAGGCTTTTACGGTTACCCGGTTAACTGTTGGAGTATCGAACGACCTCCAAATGGCACGAAACTTGACAGGCGGTCTACCGGTGGTATACCAAGGCCGCTTGGCAAACCTTGGGCCATTCCGAGAAAGTTTAATACCCGCACATGAAAAGAGGTAAAAGGGGGCGCCGGGGAACATAGGAGTGCCGGATTGCAAAACGGACAACGGGGAAAATGCTCGGATGCATGAGACGAACACGTATGCAAAATGAAATGCACATGATGACATGATATGAAAATGCAGATGATGACATGGCAAAATGCAACACGCAAGAAAATGACATGGCAACGACGGCGAATAATCAAGGACACTGGCGCGATCGAATCCGGGGCGTTACAACACTCCTCCACTAACAAGAGATCTCGTCCCGAGATCTTAGGACCGAGACGGAAGAGAAAGAGGAAGAGGTGAAACAAGAACTCAAGAGAAGAAGCAAAGAATCGAGAGCACACGAGAATAAGAGAGAGCCGACGAGAATGACGAGAATAGAAAGCTCACGGAATTAGATAGACTATGCAGCACTCCGGCTGAACATGGAAGGAGTTGGAACTGAGTTTGACAAAATGGAACGATAGTTGATGAGAGGAACAACACAATGCCTCCGGAAGAATTGAAATAATTGAACGAAAAGAACTTAGAAGGAAGGATTGAACGGAGTTGTTGAAAAAAAATCTCCACCGAAAAGAATAATATTGTTGTGGACTTATGGATAACATCCCAAAAATTATGAGGTGATAACCGACCACAATTGGAAAAGATTGAATAGCTGAGAAAAACGAGGAAATGCAAAACTCCACTTCAAAAGAATATGGAGAATTAATTGCACTTTGATATTGAAGAAGAAAAGATACTAGAACTCCTTGAGCAAGAAACTTGATGAACACTTGAAGAATGAATTAAATCATGAAGAACCACCATGAAGAACTCCGTTGACAAAAAGGATGATTAGATAGAATGAAAGGATGAAAGAATAAGATGAGCCTTGCGATGATTTAGATGGAGGTTCCGACGAAATGGCTGAGGAAATTTGAACTCTGGAAAAGAAAAGATGAAACACTTGGAACTAGAATTTATTCCTCAAGAACAAACTCCGAAGAAAAAGATTAATCACTTGGATGAAATAAGAATAAGATTTATTGTATGCTTATCCTTCATCAAATTAAGTTGATGACAAGCAATGGATTTTGCAAACTACTTATTCTTCTTGAAAAAGAATTGAGAAGTGACAATTCGCAAACTTGAGAAGGACTTCATGAACCACCGGTAGGATTGGAAAGAACGAAAGGATTAAATGATAATCAAAGAAAAGAATCTTGAACGAACCACCGCTAGAAATGAAAATGAACGAAGAGAAGAGAACGAATCGCCGGAAAGAATTAGAAGAACCAATAGGCTAGAGGGGATTTAGATTCAAAAGAACAAAGAGATCATGAGCTGATTAAATAACACTTGAACGAAGCACCGGAAGAATATTGAGATGAACGAAGGGGCACGGATATAGAATAATTGGGGAATGAATCTGAAAACTTAGAATGAAGAAATCTTCCGAAAAGATGGCCTCCGGATGATTGAGACGGAAAGTAACTCCTGAAATACTCCGGATGGATGAAAAGAATTTGCATGACTCGAAACAATTAGATAGGATAACATTGAGCTAGCACCATGAATCTCCGGGGGAACGGACAAGATTTAAGAGAAACTCTACTTCGGTCTTCAAGGACGACGATAAACACCACCAAAATTGTTGAGATACTCCGGTAGAATGAAAAGCAAAGAGGTTGAGCCAATAATGAAAAGAATTTGAAAGAGATCTTGGGAAGGCGTCTGACTGATGAAATTCATACTTACGTCAAACTTCAAAAGGATTTCAGAATAGCTCCGGAAATTAGAAGAGTCAGGTAAGATCCTGGGAAAAGACCTGTGGGTTAGGGCCCACTAAAAGAAAAACACCGTTGGAAAGAATTGTTGAACAGATAGATGATGCACCGGAACAATTGAAATATTTAAATGAGGTGACAACCTCGAATTAATTGGAAGACAGACGAATCTCCTGAGATATCTTACGAACTCCGGGATGATTGAATGGCGAGATGCAAACGAGCAAGGAAAACACTTGAGCCGAGGGAAAAGAATAAGATCAACCCGAAAAACTTGAATTGAGTCCACCGGAAAAGAGATGAGGAATGTCAAACAAAAGAGAATTCACCGGTTGAAACAATTGACAAAAGACTGAAGAGGCTCCACACGAATGAAATAGATTGTCGAGAGAGAGTCAGACTTCGGGAAGAAAAAGGGTGGGTGGGCTGGAAAAACAAAGGCAACTTGGAAGGGGAAACGATGAATGAGTTCAAGAGGAAACACCGGTTGAAATCATTAAGGAAAGAAAGCAAAGACTTCGCACGAGTAGGATGGATACTCGATTACGGACTCCGGTTCCGAGAGGAAGAAGGGAGGGCGGGTGGGAGAAAAAACAGGGACAACTGAGGATTGAACTTGCAAAGATGAAGAGGCTCGAGTCAACTTGACGAGAAATGCACCGGATTAAAGGAGCTGAGGAACAACGATCGAAAAACCAACTGCGTGATCCTAAAGAAAAAATTTGAAGGGGAAGAGGAGTAGTTCAAAACACCTACATCGAGATTCCTCACTAGAGCGACGAAGGGGCTGAGGAGTAGAGGAATTCCTACTCTCCGATATAACTAGACTCCAAAAATAGTTTATTCTAGACTCAACATCGGCCAAACTACACGATCGATCAAGGGGGCTCCTAGGGTCGGTCGAGGCTCTGATACCAACTTGTCACGCCCAATACGCGACCCTATCCAAAAGGAACTCGAAGGTCCCACCAAGGATAGACCCGCATATTGAAACGCTTTTGCAAGGTGGATATCATTACATCAACATTACATAATAGTGGGGATATATACATTACATACCATGTCACATGAATACAACAATACAACATACAAGAACAACATCCGACTACGGATGAATCATAAACAGAAACTCAAACAATATCCACCCTGCTATCCCAGGCTGCCGACACGGAACCTATCCTCGATCGAAGAGGAAGCAGAAGAAGAACTCCGAAACAAGTAAACATCGCTCTCACGTCATGATCATCGCACAACTGGTACCTGCAACTGTTGGTGTAGTAATCTGTGAGCCACGAGGACTCAGCAATCCCATTACCATGGGTATCAAGACTAGCAAAGCTTAATGGGAAAGGAAGGGGTAAAGTGGTGAGGTTGCAGCAGCGGCTAAGCATATATGGTGGCTAACCAACGCAAATAAGAGCGAGAAGAGAGCAAGTGGAACGGTCGTCAACTAGCAATGATCAAGAAGTGATCCTGAACTTCGTATTTCACGCCAGACATAACCCGTAAAACCGTGTTCTCCTCTCGATCAACCCCGAAAAGAGACACTCACGGTTACGCATGTTGGTGTATTTCAGAAGATTTTACTTCAAGTTTACTACAACCGGATATTAACAAATTCCCATCCGCCACATAACCGCGGCACGGCTTTCAAAAGTTCAAACCCTGCAGGGTGTCCCAACTTAGCCCATGATAAGCTCGCGATCAACGAAGGATATTCCTTCTCCCGGGAAGACCCGATCAATCTCGGAATCCCGGCTACAAGACATTTCGACAAAGTAATAAAACAAGACCAGCAAGACCGCCCGATGCGCCCGACAATCCCGATAGGAGCTGCACATATCTCGTTCTCGTGGCAACACCGGATAAGCGAAGCGTCTGTGTACCAACGTAACCCATGTTGCCAAGGGATGGTCCCAAGACGGTGCTCTAGTTTGGACCAACACTTAGACAAGCATTGGCCGGGGCTGAATAAAGATGACCCTTGGGTTAATTACTCCCAAGGGAAAATAGGTTGTGGTGAGGCAAATGGAAAACCAACGTTGGGCCTTGCTGGAGGAGTCTTATTCAAAGCGAACTGTCAAGGGGGTCCCATAAATCACCCGACCGCGTTAGGGACGCAAAATCCGGGAACATAATACCGATATGACGGAAACTAGGGAGGCAAGAGTGGAACAAAACACTGTGCATAAGGCCGAGCCTTCCACCCTTTACCAAGTATATAGATGCATTAATAATATAAGAGATATTGTGATATCCCAACAAAATCCTGTCCACCATGGAGAAATCTTCAACTTCACCTGCAACTAGCAACGCTATAAGAGGGCTAAGCAAAGCGGTAACATAGCCAAGCAACGGTTTGCTAGGAAGGGTGACAAAGGTTAGAGGTTCATGGCAATTTGGGAGGCTTGAAGAGCAAATGATAGGTAGCGCAGCATAGCGATAGAACGAAGCAACTAGCATAGCAATGGTAGTAATGAGATCCAGGGTAGCGGTCATTTTGCCTGACATCCCGCAAGTAAGAAGAACGAGTCCATGAAGAAGATGAGGCCACGAAGTCGAACCAAGCGTAGACGGACGAATCCTCACGATCGCAACGAAACAAGAACTAACAAGAAGAAGCACACAACATAGTAAACACAACCACACATGAACAAGACATGATGCACAACAAGCATGATGCATGACAAAGGCTACATAAAGCTACTCATGGCAAGAGATGATACAAACAAGAGCAACACATCAAAGCAAGTTTAAATGAGGCGGGAAGCAACATATAATAATTCCGGTAAGTCCTCATATGCAAATTTCGAAATTGGTCCAGATCTGAATAACTTTATGTTCAAGTTGTTAAACAGCAATTTAAAATGCACCAAGATGATCTAAACGAAATTCTAGTCAAGTTACATATAAAGTTCATTAGATTTGGAGCTACGGCCTAGACGATATGAGCAAAACAAGATAAGCATGGCATTGATGCAACATGCATACAAACATCAAGCAAACACCTCAAAACAAGGATGAAACATGATAATATGGAACTACATGCAATTCTAAGCTAGTTTCATATAGAGCACACTCAAAACAGAGGAACGGTCCAACACATACACACAATACAAGACATAACAATCTGTCCAAAACAGCAACTAGGCATATTGCAAGCATCAAAACAACATGCTACAGAATCTCAACGTGAAAACAAAAGGCATGGGCATTAAGTACAGGTAAAGCGTGACAAAACATGAACACCGAGCTATCTCCAGAAATCACTAGAACATGCTCAAACACACATGGCAAGATTGCAAATAATAACAGGTTGCAATGTTAAGAGCTGTCAAACAACATGCTACAGGACCTTAACATGGCAAACAAAGGCATGGAATGATACTACTAAATGCATAGATCAAATGTCCTTTAGTGACCATGAGCCAAAAAGGATCAGAAGATATGATGGCACCCATGTAAACATGACAAGATATATGACAGATTCATACAAGGCAGGAACAACAATAAGTAGGCATGTTGGTGAGCTTGAACCACTCACCACAGAGGATTACATGGCATGGAAAGGCAACTCACAGTAAGAAGACATGTTTATTAAGCTAAGCATGGCAAGAGAAAGTTAATAGGGTGCATGGATCACTAGCAAAAATCATGGCAACATTGAACTTAATGTTAACAGGCTGACAGCAACATTATTTAGCAATTTGAGAGCAAGATTACAACAAGTTACAGCAGGCCATAAATGCAACCAGGGGCATTGATAGATAGAGCAAGATATTTATAACAAAACATCCTTAGTGAACATCTCCATATTATGCATAGAATGACTTGTAGAAGCAGGTTAACAAAGCATCACGAAATAACAGATTCAGACATGCAAAACAACAACAACAAGTACCCTATTTAACAAGCTTGATACACTCACTACAGGAATCACAAAAATACATGGATAGCACCCCTGTAAAGATAGCATAAAACACATGTAGACATCAACCTCATAGGATGCACACATCAAATGCAACAAAAATGACAAATCATCAAGTTATAACAGTTTCAGCAGGTTAACATCAAATAGCACTCTTGCAACGAAGATTCAAGCATCAAGATGAGCTCAAATGAATATGATGCAATGGTATGAAATGATGTACTCGTCGAGGCGAACAATTTGACATATTACACGCACGAAACGGAGCTACGGATGCAGAGATACAATGGCATGAACATGGTATGAAAATACTGGAATCTGGGGACTGTGAAAATATACCCTCCGAAAAGTCAACTCGGGACGGAGATATCCGGGACGCGGGGATCCCGTTTGGTTCCGGGGATGGTTGGATCTTATCCAGCTTCGTCTCCGGCGAGGTTCCGCGAACTCCGGCGAGGAGGGCGGCGCCGGCGACGAGGGAGGCGAGGCTTGCGGCGGCGGGGAAACTCATGCAGGGCCCCATGGCGGCGGAGCACGGACGGCGCGGGCCGGGCGGCGCGGGCCGGCCGGACGAGGCGGCACGGCGACGCTGGTCGCCGGGCGCTGGCCGACGGAGCCGGGCGGGCGGCTCGGGCGCTGGAGCTTCGCGGGCGGCGGAGGCGCAGCAGGCGCCGGGAGGCGAGGCGCTGGCGGCCGGCCGGGGGAGCAGGAGCCTGGAGCAAGACGGCGGCGCTGGCAGGGCGGGTTGCCCCTGGCCGCGGCAGCTGGCGTGGGACGGGCGACGAGACAGGTAGCGGCGCCCGGTTGGACGGGGGCAGCGGCGGGCTGACGTGGCGGCTCCGGATTGGTCCGGACGACGTGGCTGGGCGGCGGTGGACGTGTCCGGCCGTCGGGCGGACATGTCCGGCGGCGCGGAGGGGATGGATCCAGGGTTTCGGGGGAAAAATGGACGGGGAGGACGTTTTTATAGGCATAGGGAGCTAGGAGAGTTCAAATGAGGAGCGGTTTTCGGCCACGCGATCGTGATCGAACGACCGAGAGCATGGAGGGGAGTTAGGTGGGTTTTGGGCCAGTTTGGAAGGGTGTTGGGCTGCAAAGAGAAGGAGGCTTTTACGGTTACCCGGTTAACCGTTGGAGTATCGAACGACCTCCAAATGGCACGAAACTTGACAGGCAGTCTACCGGTGGTATACCAAGGCCACTTGGCAAACCTCGGGCCATTCTGAGAAAGTTTAATACCCGCACATGAAAAGAGGTAAAAGGGGGCGCCGGGGAACATAGGAGTGCCGGATTGGAAAACGGACAACGGGGAAAATGCTTGGATGCATGAGACAAACACGTATGCAAAATGAAATGCACATGATGACATGATATGAAAATGCAGATGATGACATGGCAAAATGCAACACGCAAGCAAATGACATGGCAACGACGGCGAATAACTGGCGGACACCTGGCGCATCGAATCCGGGGCGTTACATCTGCCACCCGCTCCAGTAGCACGTCGCGGCCGCCCTCCAGCAGCCTGCATTGCAGTAACTCTCGGGCCATCGTGAGCGCGGCCCTTGAGTTCGCCTGCTCTCGTCGGGTATACGGCGTCGTGGCCGCGGCGTGGTTGGAGGCCCTACGCCGCCGACCGCGCCGCCCTGGCGTGAGAGCTGTTGTCATTATCTGCGTCGCCATGCCCTCAGCGCCTGCGGACCGCGAGCTGCACAGGGCATGGGGTCGCCGGGCGGCGGCTCTGCGTGGGCGGGCCAGGCCGCCCAGGGATTGGGGTTGCCCACCTGGTCGCCGGACATGATGATGATGGCGATGCGACGGTGACGCGAAGCGGCAGAAGGTGGATTTCGGCGCACCCCTACCTGGCGCGCCAAATGTCGGATTTCGGGTTCCGGCAGACCCTCTAGGTTCGAACACTGGCGTGCGCGCGGAGATTTCACCCTCTACCTTCCTGCGCCTCGCCGCCTCGCTAAGATCTAAGATATGAAAGGAACAACACAAGAGACATAGGGTTTATACTAGTTCGGGCCACCATTGTGGTGTAATACGCTACTCTAGTTTGTGGTGTGGTGGATTGCCTCTTGGGCTGACGATGATGAACAATACAAAGAAGAACAGCCTCGCGAGGGTCTGTTCTCGGCTGGTGCGATGAACTGCTAGGAGGAGTTCAGTCGCTCTCTCTGCTGATCCCAGATGGCGGATCCTCTCTCTAGATTACTCGATGCCTCTACCTTGTCGGTGGCTAGTCCTACTTATAGGAAAAGGCCCTGGGCCTCTCCCCAAATATTGAGCGGGAAGGGCGCCAACAATTTCAATGCCTGTTAGAGCTCTCTTCAACCTGCTCATGGCTAGATCGATCGGTTTCGGGTCAAATAGGAAGAACGTAATCATTTGGTTATGCCATTTTGGGCTTTGCTCTCACCGAAGCTATTGCATTGTTTGCCCCAATGATGGCCATTTTGAAGGGGAACATCTAGTACACTTATCCTGACTAAAGTTGGTCCTCGCCTGTCAAAGGCTCTGGTGGTGACGCCAGCTTGGGCTCCACAATGACTTCCTTCCCGCCGTTCCGACGGTCTTGGTCTTGTTGCACTGAAATGGATGCCTTTGCTTGATACTCTGGCCTGCGCTTGCTCCCTTGCACCAAAGAGGTAAGGAGGACACTGCGCGGGCTGGCGCCTGCCTGGCGCCCTTGGTCGTCATGGCTTGCTTCATGGGCACCTCGTGAGGTACCCCGCCTTGATCTCTCCACCTCCTCGCGAGCCAGCCTAATGAGGCTGTGCCTGAGGAAGCTCCCTGTCGTCCGCCCCGCGAGGCTTGGCCCCTCGCGAGGGTTTTGAGCTTGTGTTGATGAAGATGGGCCTTGATGGGCCACCCCTTGAGCCACGCTGCAGGCCGCAGGCAGGCAAGTCTGGGGACCCCCGTTCCCAGAACGCCGACAGTGGCCAACCAAGTTCGAGCTGGAGATGCCGCCGCACTACGACGGCGCGGCGGACCCAATGGCTTTCCTTCTAGCATACGAGGAGGCCGTCCTCGAGGCCGGGGGTGATGACAATGTCATGGCCTACTGGCTCCCCATGGCCCTCGCCGGCGGGCCGCGCGCCTGGCTGCTCAACCTTCCCGGATCCATGGTGGCGTCTTGGGAGGAGCTATGCGACCTCTTCACCGCATGCTACGCGGCACCGGCGCACCACGCGGTCGCGGCCCTGCTAAGAGGCTCTCAGGCGCCACCTTCAGATTGCCACATCAAGTCGTTCCCCCGCCAGGTCGGCGCTGCTTCCAAGCGCTTGGGGGCTCCGCCCGGCTCGGCTGCGCCTGAGGCCGACCTCACCTTCAGCTCAGAAGACCACCCCGTCACCACCGCCGGCTCGGGCATGCTTCTGATGCTCTGCACGCCCACCATCTGCCACGTGGCCGTCACCAAGACCCTCATTGACGGCGGCGCTGGCCTCAACTTGCTCTCAGTGGAAGCCTTCGGCCTCCTTCACGTCTCGCTCGAGCGGCTCAGCCTCAGCAAGCCTTTCTCAGGAGTTGGTGGTGGCGCTGCCCACTCCCTGGGGCAGATCCGCCTTCCCGTCACCTACGGCACGCGCGACAACTACCGCACCGAGCTGGTCGGCTTCGACATCGCCCGCATCAGCCTCCCGTACAACGCCATCCGCGGGTACCCAGCACTGGCCCAGTTCATGGCAGGGACTCATCCGGCCTATAACCTCATGAAGATGCCTGGAAGCAAAGGTGTCCTCACCATCAAGGGGGACACCAAGGAGGCCGTGATGGTACTCAAACTTGCCTTCAAGACCGCAGCGGCGATGCAGCCCGTCGGCGCCGGTACCCCCGAGGTCAAGGAGGCCGTGCCTACCAAGAAGAAGCAGTTGTTCACCCAAGACAAGGCAGAAACCAAGCAGGTGCCGGTCGACGAGGACGGGTCCTCAGGAGCCACCTTCACCATAGGTGCCGGCCTCAACCCCATCCAAGAAGAGGCGTTGGTGAAGTTCTAGTGCGCAAACAAGGATATATTCGCATGGGAGCCCAATCAGTAGGTGGGGGTTCCGAGAGAGGTGATCCAGCATCACTTAAAGGTGTGCCCCAACGTGCGCCCAATCAAGCAACATGCGAGACGGCAATCTACGGAGAAGCAAGCCTTCATCGTCCAAGAGACCCGCAAGTTGGAGGCCGCGGGTGCCATACGCGAGGTTCGATACCACGAATGGCTGGCGAACCCCGTTTTCGGTGTCAAAACCGGCGGATCTCGGGTAGGGGGTCCCGAACTGTGCGTCTAGGCGGATGGTAACAGGAGACAAGGGACACGATGTTTTTACCCAGGTTCGGGCCCTCTCGATGGAGGTAATACCCTACTCCGTCTTGATTAATATTGATGATATGGGTCGTACAAGAGTAGATCTACCACGAGATCAAGGAGGCTAAACCCTAGAAGCTAGCCTATGGTATGATTGTTGTTCGTCCCCACGGACTAAAACCCTCCGGTTTATATAGACACCGGATAGGTTAGGGGTACTGAGTCTGTTACAATGGTAGGAGATCTACATATCCGTTATCGCCAAGCTTGCCTTCCACGCCAAGGAAAGTCCCATCCAGACATGGGACGAAGTCTTCAATCTTGTATCTTCATAGTCTTGGAGTCCGGCCGTGACGATAGTCCGGCTATCCGGACACCCCCTAGTCCGGGACTCCCTCAGTAGCCCCTGAACCAGGCTTCAATGACGATGAGTCCGGCACATTGATTGTCTTCGGCATTGCGAGGTGGGTTCCTGCTCCGAATACTTCATAGAAGGTTTTGAACACAAGGATAGTGTCCGACTCTGCAAAACAAGTTCCACATAACACCGTAGAGAGAACAATTTTTGCACAGATCTGCTGACGTATTCCGCGGCGTGACATCACACCACGGCCAAGCCTTTATATGAATCGTTTTTTACTGTTCCACCTCAGCGTGTTTAGCGAGGCGGTTTCCTTGGCACGTATCATCAAAGCATAGATCGTGCCCCCCTTATTCCGGGATCCTCATCAATACGGACGTGGGTAACCCCAACCGTGCCCGTTGGCACGCCTCCTCTATCGAAGGCGAGTCCTAATCGACCACGGGGTGGGCTCTTGGTATTCAACCTCTTTATAATGAGACCAAGGCCCTCCTCTTTTTACACCCTCCATCGAGTTCGCCCCACGCTTCGAGTTCCAACACCCAAAGCTTCAGATTTAGGCGCTTTGGACCTTCGACGATGTCCGGCTCCGACCAGCACGACCGATGGATGTCTTCCTCCGTCACAGAAGAAGATGTGCTAAAGCTGCGAGACGCTGGGTATCTAACCGGCGAGATCTCGCACAGGCTGCCTGCTCCAGGGCAAGTCATTCCCACTCCTGAGCCCCGCGAGAACGTGGTGTTCGTGTCCCACTTCCTTCGGGGTTTAGGCTTCCCGACGGATCCCTTTGTGCGGGGGCTCATGTTTTATTATGGGCTTGATTTCCATGACTTGAATCTCGAGTCCATCCTCCATATCTCGTCATTCATTTTCAGATATGTGAGGCCTTCCTCCATATTACCCCCATTTTGGATTGTGGCTCAAGACCTTCAAGGTGGAGCCAAAGATGATCGAGGGCAACAAGCAGAGTGCGGAGGGGCGGTCATACGAAATGTGCTGATGTCTGCGGGCCCGAGGGCTCTTTTCAAGAGGAGCTTGGTTTGTGGCAATGGGAGTGGTTTTATATCACCGCTCCCAGGGGCACCAAATGGGCGGCGCCCCCGCCTTCCGCCAGTCCACCACAGCGGCTGGCATCATGGGTCAACAAGGGGCTCGACTGGGGCCGTCCCAAGGACGTTCCTCTGCTACAGGGCCGATTCGAGACCTCCAGGAAAGAGGGATCAATCTGGTTGCAAGTGGCGCAGGTTATGGTGATCCGGCGCCTTCAGCCTGCAAGAACGCCGCCTCCGCACTGTGGGAATTCAATCCGGAGGGACCACGAGCTCTCCAAAATTTTATGGGCACGACGCCTGCGTGGAGATGTATAAACTGTTCTTGGATCACAAGAGAAGTGTCCGGACTTGACCGAGGACGCAGGACTAAGCTGCAATCGCCCAGATACTCAAGTAAGTAGTCCTGTAACCGGACGAGCTGTTCATTCATTTATTTTATATATATGCCCTTTAAAGGAGCCGTTTCTTAAACAGGAGTGGATAGCCAAGGCAAAGTTAATAAGGTGTCCGGCTCCTCCCGGAGACCACGCCGGATCCCATCTTGACCAAGATGTTGAAGGTCGCGCCTTTTGAAGAAGGCGAAGGGGGAGTGGGGCGATCGCCTCCACGAAGGAGGCTATCAAGGAAGGAGGGATTAAAAGTCCCGTCTTTCGAGGAGAGAAGAGGACTGCTTCGGAAGATCCGGAGGTCAAGGCCTCAAAGAGGGGAAGGGAATATTCGTTGGAGAGTCCGGCGCTGGGAAGTAACCCAGCCGCACTATTTCCCCAAGGGGATCAACCCTCCAAATGAGCCGTAAGTAAAAAGAAGGGTCTTGTAAATAAGGAACATCCTGTATTTATTTATGAAGATAACCGAAATTGTACCTTGTAGTTCGGACCTCAGCCCTTATCAGCAGAGCTTGTCTTCGGGGGATCTTCTTCCGAAGATGATGGAGAGCGAAACGCCTCCACCTGTCGCACCCTCATGTGAAGCGGACGACCCGGAGGTGTCGTCGCGGAGGGTTCCCCCAAGTCCGTCAAGGCCGGAAGGTCCAGCGCCAAGTGGTGTGCGGTCGGAGGAGCTGAAGGATCTGCTCGGGCGAGCGGCTATCTCAGAAGATCATCGTGCTCTAATGGGTACGGTGATTGAAAGAATTGCATTCACGGATAGCGGATTGCATGAAGCCGTCAGAAGCTTACTGACGGGGTTTGAGGTACGCAAAAAATAATGTACCTTCTAACAGTTATGCATATAAAATGCGCCATGTATAGATAGTAGCCCCTGAGACTCGGTATGTTGTCAAAATTGACGACGTGCCGAGGTTCAAATTCTCAGTTTTAACATATCGCCGCTCCTAAACAGGTGGTGGGGCGTCCGGAGGCCAGCCGGACTGATGAATATGCCGAACTAAAGCGGCAACTTGACGAGGCGGATGCGGACATCGCGCTGGTCAATAAACGGTTTGACGAGTCACAAGGTATGCGACTTCTATGCGGACACCTGGTAAGGGAGCTTGACGCCCATGTCTTACTATTCGTATGCTTAATGCGGATGGTGTTGCTGCCGTGGAAGAGCTGCGGGCAGAACTCGCCCGAAAGAAAGAGCAAGCCAGAATTAGTAATGCGGTCGCTTTAAAGGCGGTCGAAGAGCTAGAAGCTGAACGGGCTGCTCACTGCCGAAGCAAAGAGGAGATGGCCGATATGGCCAAAAAGTTGAGGAATACTACCGATCGCTGCTAGGTTCTTGAAAAAGAACGTCAAGTCGAACAAGAGGGCCTAAAAAAGGCTGCCGCCGAATCCAAGAATGCCCAGTCGGCTTTGAGAGCTGCCAAGGAGGAGCTGAGTCAGGCTGGGGCAATTGCGGCTGGAAAACCGTTTCTGCGGAGGAAATATACGGATCCAAAGTATGCTCAGTTAGATAAGTTGTGGAGTTTGGAGGATGCTTATCTGGACTTGGCGGCGAAGCGCCATGGACGCTGATTGAGCACTTCCGGGGCGAAGGGGCACCAAGGGAAGAGCTATATTGGTCGCAATTCCATAGTCCGGGCGTCCTTCCGCCACGACCGATCGGTTGGCGAATGGGCCGAGCTGAATCGACCGTCCGGATTTGCCATGAAGCATGTCTTGACTCACTTGTGGCGAGTGGACCCCACCAAGAGCTATTTTGGTTCGGTGCAGCAGTTCCTTGGTGCGGTATCACAGACGACGCAATGAAGCGATCGGCGTGTATTGAGGGGGCGCGGATGGCTCCGGCCCGTGTCCAGACATACTAGGCAGAGATGAAGGCAACCGACGTTGCATTCCAAGATTCGGACAGAAGCCGAGTACCTGCCGAGCACTACTTTGAAGAAGTCCTGCCGTGCGCTTGTTTAATAGAGACGCAGTGCTCGAAGGATATTATGTTTAAATGACATGTATGATTTGTGAAAACAATGTTTTAATATAATATAAGAGCTTTTTATACTTGTGCGTTCAAGTAGCAAACTACTCCCTGTGCGGCCGTTTATGTATATGTATATATAACCTGAAAGATGGAAGTCCTTGTCTTAAGCCCCCACGCACATAGTGCGGGGTGTTTGCAAAGAAAGCGCTTTTTCACACTTAATCCAATGTCTTGGTCCTGTTAAGGAGGTGATAGCGTAGCAAACCGTGCAACCGGACTATAATGCTTTATCACTTTCACTTAGCCATAGGAGTTCGAGGGTGGGGCTACTATATAGCCTCGGGGCACCGCACTCTCCTCGAGTGCGTATGTGCCTGACCGAAAACCGGTCCTTCGTTAATGCGGAGGAATCCTAAACATTCCAAAGTGAGTCATCGAGTGGTTGACCAGTCTCTTGCTATATCATGGCGGTCGGTTTTCGGCTTTCTCTCGAGGTGCTTTCGCCGGCCGAGCCGGGCACAATCGCAGTAGTTCTCCTGGTGCCGCGTTAGCCGTGAAAACGGAACGTAAGGCAGCAAATCACAGGAGCCGGGTAACCCAACATTTGACCAAAGACATGATTCGGAGCTGATGCATATAAGGCCTAACTTGAGACCCGAATACTCCCTAAGGTATTCGGTCTTTATGAAAATGGGCAGAATAATGCCCTAAGCCCCTGGTGTCCAGGTACACGCAAAAATTCTGGTGCGGCCAATGCCAAAGTACCAGCCTCCTCCTCGGTTATATTAAGGAACCGGGGGGATGTATATGAACAAGAGACAGTGAAAAAAGGTTTACGGAGGGTCTTAATCTGAAAAGAATCCTTGCAACGGGTCCCTACTGCACGTCTGCGCCTGTGTCTCCGTTGTGTCGTATCCTGGACGGGTGTAGCACATTGTTCATCTATAAAAGAGAGGAACTTAGTTTAAAAGATAAAGGATCGTGCGAAAGATGTACTTAATATTAAATAAACAGAGTATGGTTCGAAGAAGTGAATAAAATTGAGCTTTATTGTCTCTTGTTATTCATGCATGCGGCCCCTTGTATGGGGGTATGCCGCTAGTAGGCGCCGGACTCGTCTAGCCGTGTCCGGGGTTTGAATGACCAATTCAGGTTCTTTGCCTAGCAGAGCCGGATAGCTGTGGGGCTGTCAAAGCAGTCTCCCGTCCTTCCGTGCTCGAGTAACACTTAATACCTCCTTTTAACGAGATGATGCCACGTGGACCGGGCATTTTAAGTGTTAGAGATGCATAATGCGGTATTGCGTTAAAGCGGGCAAAAGCTTCGCGTCCCAATAGTGCTTGATGGCTACTTTTAAACGGGGCGACATGGAAGAGTAACCTTTCACGATGGAAGTTGTCGGATGAACCAAACACAACTTCTAGCAGTATGGAGCCCGTACAATGGGCATATGGGCCTGGCATTACTCCTTTAAAGGAGGTGTTGCTACGGCGAATTTTGGTTGGGTTTATCCCCATCCTGCGGATTGTGTCCTGATATATCAGGTTTATGTCACTGCCGCCATCCATGAGGACTTGTGTAAATTGGAATCCGTCGATTATAGGATCCAATATCAAGGCAGTCCATCCTGCGTTCCAGATATTTTCGGAGTAGTCCTGACGGTCGAAGGTGATTGGTTTTGACAACCAGTGTGCGGCGCTCCTTTTAGTGGGCGCCGCTCTGTTTTTCCCTTTGATCACGTGAAGTGAGTTTACTGTTTTAACCTCCTGTGGGAAAGTTTTTTTGTTTTCCGGGGCTCTGCTTGTGGTGCTCGTCGTCATCTTCACTTGGTGTGTCGAGCCCCTTGTGTTCGGCGTTCATCTGTGGACTGTTTGAAGACCCAACAATTTCGTGGGTATGGTTAGCGTGCCTCCCAGGAGTACTGTGGATTTGACATATCTTGTCCAAGATTTTGTTGAAGTTGGATAGCTCATCGCTATTGTCCTTAAGGGGCAGTTTTTTGTTGTTCTGTCGTGAGCTTTTGAATCCGGCATTGACTGCTGTGCTCTTTGGACTGTTCCTTTTAATCCGGCGCTGGTCCTTGTTGCGCCGTGGTTTTCCATTTCCATCCCTAATTTCGGATGTACTTGGGTCGCTGGTGCTGCACCTTGCTAGCCAGCTATCCTCTCCCGCGCAAAAGCGGGTCATGAGGCTTGTTAATGCGGCCATTGTTCTTGGCTTTTCTTGGCCGAGGTGTCTGGCGAGCCATTCGTCTCAGACGTTGTGTTTGAAAGCTGCTAAGGCTTCGGCGTCCGGACGATCGACTATTTGGTTCTTTTAGTAAGGAACCTGTTCGAATTTCGGGCTGACTCTCCGCGCTGTTGAGTTATGTGACTTAGATCGTCTGCATCCGGAGGGCGGGCATAAGTCCCCTGAAAATTTGCCCGAAATGCATCCTCGAGCTCTCCCCAGCTTCCAATGGTATTTTTGGGGAGGCTTTTAAGCCAATGCCGAGCTGGCCCTTTGAGTTTAAGGGGTAAGTATTTTATGGCGTGGAGATCGTCTCCTCTAGCCATGTGTATGTGGAGGATGTAATCCTCGATCCGCACTGTGGTCTGTTGTTCCGTCAGATGCCTCTATGTTTATGGGTTTGAATCCTGGAAATTCATGATCCGGCATCTCATCGGTGAAACATAGGGGTGTGCGGCGCCCTATATTTGGGTGTGCCGTGATCTTGAATTTTGGCGTATTGCATTGCTTTGACGAGCCTGCTTTCTTGGCCCATAGATGGACCTAATGGGCCATCCTTTTGATGTGAATCCTTATGCGGATCGCATATTGGCTTGTGTCTTGGCGCCATTCGCCGCGCTCTCTTTTGCCGTGGGGTCGTCCATCTGACCGGGTGGCCTTCTTACTTTTTAATTGTGAGGGCTCTAAGGCCTCCTCGTCGAATTCGGGCAGTAGCTTTCTTTTCGGGTAGCTCTTTGTTCGGGACTATCGTCGTACTTGTCTGCGGTGCTGAATACTTTGCTCCATCTGATCCTGAGTGCATCTTCCGCTCTTTTGAGCTTCCGCTTGCTTTTTCAGGCTACTGTGATGGCGACGAGCCTTTTCTGGAGGTCATTTTGCTCCAATAGTTTGTCCGGCGTGAGATCGTCCGGACTTTTGTCTTCGCCGGGGACAGATTGTTTATCCAACTTGTCTTGTTCGGACGCTTGCTCGATAGCTTGTTCGTTGTCCACCGATTCGCCCTGCTCTATGGCTGGGTCTTTGTTGAGGCGGGACTTTGTTCGGCGTTTACGTTGCTGTTTTGACTGCTTTTCGAGGGATTTATCCTTCGTGGCGTCCCGTTGTTCCTCGTCTTCATTTCCTTTAGGTGTATCCACCATGTATACATCATGGGATGAGGTTGTCCAGCATCCTATAGGTGCTGGTTCATTGTTGTCTCCTACATCGTCGTCCATACCGTCGATGTCTTCGAGTCGAAATCGAGCACGTTGTGTAAGCTTTTCGGCGATACGGGCTGAAGTGGGTGGTGGGTGGGCGTTGAATTTCTTCGCCGTCCGCATCCCAACCTTCTGACCGTAGTCCGCCAGGGCTCTCCGGATAAAGAGAGAGACTTTAGTGAATTCAGGATGTCGCCAAAGGGCGAAAGTCTTTGAAAGATGTCCGCGCCGTGAACTCCATGACAGCGCCTAATCGGATCCGATTAAGGGGGGCGCGGAGGGTTCGGTGTCCGGAGAGGAGTCCGCGCCCGAGTCGAGGTCTTTGCAAAGGACAGGGATGGAGTTCGGCTCGATCGCCAGAGAGATTGTAGCCCCGAGGCGGTGTCCAACCACTCGCCCTTGATTGGGAATCCGCCCGGATTAAGGGTCGGAGCGGATATCGGTGCGGCCTCTAGGGCACCGCTTTGGCTGCAGTGCTAGATCATGCCCATCGAAGCAAAGGCGGCACGCTGGGCTGCGGCTCGAATCCGTCGAAGATCAAGTCTCCGCGGATATCGGCCGTATAGTTCGAATCTCCAAACCTGACTGATGGCCAGGGGCGTAGCTTCGATCTGCTCCGGATGGCTGCTTAATTGGCCCGCAGTGCAAAGCCGCCGAACACGAAGATCTGTCCGGGAGAAAAGTCTCACCGGACCGCGGCCATTGTTGATGATCGAAGGAGCCATCGGGCCTATCGGTGACGCATACGGAGGAACTCTCAATGAAAGCACCAATGTCGGTGTCAAACCGGCGGATCTCGGTAGGGGGTCCCGAACTGTGCGTCTAGGCGGATGGTAACAGGAGACAAGGGACACGATGTTTTTACCCAGGTTCGGGCCCTCTCGATGGAGGTAATACCCTACCTGCTTGATTAATATTGATGATATGGGTAGTACAAGAGTGGATCTACCACGAGATCAAGGAGGCTAAACCCTAGAAGCTAGGCTATGGTATGATTGTTGTTCGTCCTACGAACTAAAACCCTCCGGTTTATATAGACACCGGATAGGTTAGGGTTACACAGAGTCGGTTACAATAATAGGAGATCTACATATCCGTATCGCCAAGCTTGCCTTCCACGCCAAGGAAAGTCCCATCCGGACACGGGACGAAGTCTTCAATCTTGTATCTTCATAGTCTTGGAGTCCGGCCGTGATGATAGTCCGGCTATCCGGACACCCCCTAGTCCGGGACTCCCTCACCCGTCGTAGTACCGAAGAAAGGCGGGAAGGAACGAATGTGCGTCGACTTCACCAACCTTAACAAGGCGTGCCCGCAAGACCCGTTCCCTCTCCCACGCATCGACCAGATCATCGACTCCACCGCCGAGTGCGACTTGTTGTGCTTCCTGGATGCGTTCTTAGGGTATCACCAGATCAAGATGGCGGTGGAAGATGTAGAGAAGACAGCCTTCCTGACCCCGTGTGGGGTGTACTGCTACACCTGCATGCCCTTCGGACTGTGCAACGCGGGCGCGACCTTCCAGCAGCTGATGCACATCGCCTTAGGGCGACAGCTCGGGAGAAACACAGAGACCTATGTCGTTGACATCGTGGTGAAATATCGGGAGGCGAGGACCCTGATCCAAGACCTGGAGCAGACCTTCGAGAGCCTGCGCCAGGTGAACTTGCGGCTTAACCCGGAGAAGTGTGTGTTCGGCGTCCCTTCCGGCAAGTTGATGGGATTCCTCGTGTCCCACAGAGGGATCGAGGTGAACCCGGAGAAGATCAAGGCCATTGAGGACATGATCCCTCTGCAGACCCTCAGAGAAATGCAGAAGCTGGTCGGTCGGGTGACTGCGTTGGGACGCTTCATCTCCAAACTAGGAGAACGCGCCTTGCCCTTCTTCAAGTTGATGAAGAAGAAAGGCCCATTTGAGTGGACCCCGGAGGCCGACCAAGCCTTCCAAGACCTCAAAAGATACCTAACTAGCCCATCGGTGATGGTGGCGCCATGACCTCTCGAGCCCCTGGTGCTCTACCTGGCCGCTACCCCGTACTCTGCCAGCGTAGCGCTGGTGGCGGTTCGGGAGGAGCACCAAGCCAAGGGCGCGCTACGCCAAGCTACAACTGAAATGACGCAAGATCGGGAAGGCACAGCGAGAGCAGAAGCGGCGTCAACGGAAGACCAACCTCGGCAGGACGACGTCATAGAGACCCCCGCAAGCGACCTGGCACCAGGAGTTCCACCACCTCGGGAGACGTCCGGGCCCTCGCAAGACACAAGCCTCACCAACGCGCTAGCCCTTGTCGAGCACCCGGTGTATTTTGTCAGCACGGTGTTGCGGGACGCAAGGGCACGATATCCCATGCCTCAGAAGCTCCTGCTCGCACTCTTGGTGGCCTCGCGCAAGTTGCGGCACTACTTCAAGGGCCACCCCATCAAGGTTGTCTCAGCCTACCCGTTGGAGAGAGTGCTTAGGAGCCCGAACTCTGCTGGAAGGATCGCTGAGTGGAACACCGAGCTGCAAGCATTCCAGTTGGAGTTCAGCACTACCCGGGTCATCAAGGGAGCCGCGCTCGCTGATTTCGTGGCAGAATGGACGGATGCCCCGGCACTTGAAGTAGGCGAAGACCGGTCCACCTCACCGGGAAGCGAGGCGCCGGACGGCTGTGTCATGTATTTCGACGGCGCCTTCGCGCATCAGGGCGCGGGGGCTAGGGTAGTACTCATCTCGCCCACTTAGGACAATCTTTACTACGCCGTGCAGCTCTGCTTTCAGCAGGGCGAGAAGATCTCCAACAACATCACAGAATACGAGGGCCTCATAGCTGGCCTGAAGGCCGTAGCAGCCCTAGGGGTGAAGCGCCTTGCTTTTAGGGGCGACTCGCAGCTCCTTGTCAACTTCTCCAACAAAGTGTATGAGCCAAAGGACGAGCACATGGAGGCTTACCTTGCAGAAGTGCGTAAGATGGAAAAACAGTTCATGGGACTGGAGGTGCAGCATGTGCCCTGCGGCACCAACAAGGAAGCCGATGACATCGCCAGGAGGGCATCCAAGCGGCAGCCCTAGGAGCCTGGCATCTTCGAGGAGCGGCTCTTCAAGCCGTCAGCGACGCCAGCATTTTCAAGCGCAGTTTAGCCTCGGGAGGAGCTCCCACAACCACCTGCCACGGGAGTCCCAGCCTGTGGCCCGACCTCGAGGCTCGCTTTGCTCTTGGCGCCGAGCCCTGTGGAGGAATGCTGGACCAAGGAATTCAAGGAGTACCTGATGCAAGGGACGTTGCCGGAGAAGAAAGAGACGCAGAGCGCGTGGCCCGGCAGGCCACGACATACTGTATCCAGGAAGGTGAGTTGTACAGAAAGCGACCGAACGATGTTTCACTGCGCTGCATTTCCAGTGACCAAGGAAAGGAGTTGCTGGTTGACATACACGGCTGGGACTGCGGACACCACTCATTGTCACGGACTCTCGTCGGCAAGGTGTTCCGCAGTGGATTCTACTGGCCCACGACGCTCAACGACGCAGCCGAGTTGGTGAAGTCCTGCGAAGCTTGCTAGTTCCATGCCAAGCAGATACATCAGCCAGCTTAGGGCCTCCAAACCATACCACTCACGTGGTCGTTCGCAGTCTGGGAGTTGGTTGTCTTGGGGCCCCTTCCCTCGGGCCCAGGGGGCTACCGCTACTTGTACGTCGCCATCGATAAGTTCACCAAGTGGGCGGAAGTGGAAGCTGTTCGCACCATCCCAGCCGGATGAAAGAACAAGTGCTCCCTGGGTGATTTTGGTAATTAATGTCAACATATCTCTTGTTGGACTAATGCTTCTACCTAGTATGTTTCAGATAAGTTCAACAATGGAGTGGCATGGACTAGAGGATGTGGAACCCCTTCAGAATGCTAAGGACAAAGGATTGGCTCAAGCTCAAAGCCCAGGACTCTACATTTTCTATTTTAGTGGTCCAAGATCACATTGAGTCCATAGGAAAGCCAATACTATTAACAGGGGATGAGGTGTTGCTTAATGGCTTGCTTGCTCAAAGTGATTAGTGATATGATCCAAATCCCTCAACCACTTCCTCATATCCATATATGTCCCAAACCAAAAGGTCAAACTCGGCCCCACCGATTCTTTCTATCCGGCGCCACCGAGTTAAATTGACATAGCCACTGCCAAAAACCCTAATCAATTCGGTCTCACCGATGGGATCTCGGTCTCACCGAGATGGGCTTGCTAACTCTCTGTTGCCCATTGCAATAATTTCGGTCCCACCGAGATATGCAATCGGCCCCACCAATTTGCTTGGCCAACTCTCTGTTTTTGCTTATTACCCAAATTGGTCCCACCGAGTTTGAGTAATCGGTGAAACCAAGACGAGGATTTACCCTAACCCTAGCACATCGGTCCCACCGAGTTGATCCAGTCGGTCCCACCGAAATGCCTAACAGTCACATTATGAACCAAATCGGTCTGACCGAGTTCTTTGAATTGGTCCCACCGAGTTCTGTGATTTGTGTGTAACTTAGATTTTGTGTGGAGGCTATATATACCCCCTCCACCCACTCTTCACTCGTGGAGAGAGCCCTCAGAACATGCCTACACTTCCAACACATATTTTCTGAGAGAGAACCACCTACACTTGTGTTGAGGTCAAGATATTCCATTCCAACCACATAAATATTGATCTCTAGCCTTCCCCAAGTTGCTTTCCACTCAAATCTTCTTTCCACCAAATCCAAATCCTGTGAGAGAGAGTTGAGTGTTAGGGAGACTATCATTTGAAGCACAAGAGCAAGGAGTTCATCATCAACACACCATTTGTTACTTCTTGGAGAGTGGTGTCTCCTAGATTGGCTAGATGTCACTTGGGAGTCTCCGTCAAGATTGTGGAGTTGAACCAAGGAGTTTGTAAGGGCAAGGAGATCGCCTACTTCATGAAGATCTACCCTAGTGAGGCAAGTCCTTCGTGGGCGAAGGCCATGGTGGGATAGACAAGGTTGCTTCTTCGTGGGCCCTTCGTGGGTGGAGCCCTCCGTGGACTCAAGAACTGCTTACCCTTCGTGGGTTGAAGTCTCCATCAACGTGGATGTACGATAGCACCACCTATCAGAACTACAGATAAAAAATCTCCGTGTCTCCAAATAGCGTTTGCACACTCCAATCCCATCCCTTTACATTCTCGCAACTTGCATGCTTTACTTTCCGCTGCTCATATACTCTTTGTCATGCTTGCTTGATATGTATTGTGAATGCTTGAACTTGTGCTAAAACTCCACATCAACATAAAGAATTAAAAACTGCAACTTCTCTTGATTAGAGTCTATTCACCCCCCCTCTAGACACCTCTTCTCGATCCTTTCAATTGGTATCAGAGCTTTGGTCTCCATTGCCTTGGTTTAAACACCTTTGGAGGTACATGGATGTGTCTACTTTGGGGAATCTTAGACGTAGAGTGCCTATTCTTGATGGAGAGTTCTTCTATGAGTGGAAAAATGAAATGCTTGAGATTATCAATGAATATCATTTGAACAAGTACATTACTAACCCTTGTGCACCTCATATTGATCCTTTGCTTCCTACACCCGAAGAGGATCTTGACATGATTCACAATCTTAGAACTATCAATCTTATCATTAGAGGATTGCCCAAAAATTTGATTACTGGTTTGCCTACTCTTGATTGTTCCTATACTATTTGGAGATTTCTTGAGGAACGATTTCCAAATTATTCCTTGAAAAATTTAGACGAAATTCTCCATAAGTCTATTGCCTTGAGTAAGATGAATTCTAGTGATCCTAGCTTTGGTGATTTTCTATTTGAGCTTACCAGTTTCATGCGTGCCAAAGGAGATGTTGGAATCATTAGCAACATCATTTCCGTAGCTATTAGAATTCATAAAGATAACCATAGTAATGATCATTTATCTAATGAATTACCCTCTCTAGGGGTTGATCAATCACAAGATGAGGTTGAACATGGATACTATGATGAGGATGATGATAGTGACTATGATCTCGATGATGCAATGAGACACTTTGGTCTTATGGCAAATCTTCGCGGCTACATGGCTGGATGAAAGGAATGGGTCCTTGATAGTGGATGTACTAATCATATGACCGGAGATAAAGATATGTTCCGTGAGCTTGCTGAAAACGACGACCCTCGAAAGTATGTCACCTTTGGTGATAACTCAAAGGGTAAGGTGGTTGGCCTAGGTAAGGTGGCCATCTCACATGATAGCTCCATACAAAATGTCATGCTCGTTGAATCTCTTGGGTACAATTTACTTTCAGTTTCTAGACTTGCTGATTTCGGTTCCTATGTCCTATTTACTGAGATAGATTGCCAAGTGTTTCGAAGAGACAATCACAAAATGGTCTTTACCAGTATACGTAGAGGTGATCTTTACATTGTTGATTTCACTAAAGAGACTCAACCTAGAACTTGCTTAATTGCTAAATCTTCTAAAGGCTGGTTGTGGCATAGAAGGCTAGGTCATGTGGGCATGTGAAATCTTGATAGGCTTATTAAAGGTGATCATATCCTTGGAATAAAAGATGTCATATTTGACAAGGATAGACTTTGTAGTGCTTGTCAGGCAGGAAAACAGGTTGGAGGAAGTCATCGCGCGAAGAACATCATGACCACGAGAATACCACTCGAGCTGCTTCACATGGATCTCTTTGGTCCCAATGCCTACAAGAGTCTCGGTGGTAACTCATTGGGACTAGTCATAGTCGATGTTTTTTTAAGATTTACGTGGGTGCTCTTTCTTGATGACAAATCGTAGGTCCAAAAGATCTTCAAAAACTTCGCTAGGAAGGCCCAAAGTCAATTTCACATGAAGATCAAGAAGGTTCGGAGCGACAACGGAACAGAGTTCAAGAATGCAAATGTGGATACCTTTCTTGACGAAGAAGGGATTTCACACGAGTTCTCGGCTACGTACACGCCTCAACAAAATGGAGTTGTTGATAGAAAGAATCGGACTCTTGTTGAGATGGCGAGAACGATGCTTGATGAGTACAAGACTCCAAAACACTTTTGGGCGGAAGCGGTTGAGACAGCTTGTCATGCAACAAATCGCTTGTATCTTCACAAGCTACTAGGCAAGACGGCATACGAGCTCCTCACCAGTAACAAACCCCAAGTTGGATACTTTCAAGTATTTGGCTCAAAGTGCTACATTCTTGATAAGCATCGTCGCTCTAAATTTGCTCCTAAATCTCATGAAGGTTTCCTACTTGGTTATGGCTCAAACTCTCACACTTACCGTGTCTACAACAATTTCACCCGGAAGGTTGAAGAGACGGTAGATGTGAAGTTTGATGAATCTAACGGCTCGCAAGTAGAGCAATTGCCAATTGATGTAGGAGACAAAGACCGTTCGGAAGCTATCCAAGACTTGTCTATGGGCAAGATGAAGGAGAGTACCTCGTCCATCCAAGTGGAAGCTTCTACCTCACGACAAGGTGAACCAAGAATTGATACGGAAGCATCCACAAGTGGGACACACCAAGACGAAGAAAACGAGGAAGTACACCAAGATGAATATCAACAACCTCCTTCTCCACCACGACAAGAGAATGACAACGTCAACAATGAAGAAGATCAAGAAGAAGAACAAGATGAAGAGGATGTTCCACCTCGAGCCAAGCCAAACCTCCCACGAGTTCGAGCAAGAATCGCCTTGCTTGATTGCGTCGCGTTGCACGAGCTGTTGGTGGATGGCAGGTCCGACCGTGTCCGGTGGCGGCTGGAGCCGTCGGGCCTGTTCTCCACCAAGTCGCTTCACTCGTCCATTGCCCCTTCCTCCGCCCCCTCCCCTTATCGATGGTTTGGTCCGTCCGCGTACCACTGAAGATTCGCATCTTCATGTGGCGGTGGATTCGCGGTCGGGTCCCGTCTGGTGTGGAGGTCTGCAAGCGCAATGGCCCGGGCACCGGTATCTGCCGCCTGTGGAGTCCCTGAGGACTCAAACCACATCTTCTTCTCCTGCGTTTCCGCCCAATTTCTCTGGAGCTGCTTTCGTGAGGTGGTCGGCGGTCGTTGGTGCCACACCAACTTCCCGGACCTATTTGCTGATATCCATTCGTCCCCCGCGTCCTCTCGCCACATTAGGTGGCTTGAGGTTGGGGTTCTCGCCTGGACGTTGTGGACCGTTCGCAATAAGCTTGTGATCCGCACGCTCCCCTTCGTCGCGCATCGACGCTCTCTACAAATTCGCGGGTTTCTTGCAGCTTTGGCGGCCGCTTAGCTGCCCGGACCGTGGACGCCATCTCCGCCTTCATCGCCGACATCCGATCGATGGCCGTCACTTTGTCGCGCCGCCGCCACCGCCGCCTCCGAGCCTGATTAGGCGCCTTGTGTGATGATGATGATGTTGTTTTTTTTTTCTTTCGTTCTGGGCTTGTTGAGCTGTGCCCTCAGCAGAACCTATGTTCTTTGTCGTGAGACTTGGGTGTGTGTGTGGACTTGTGTGGGTTTGTTTGCTCTGTGGCGGTTTGCTTTATTTATAAAGCGGGGCGAAAGCCTTTTTCGGTAAAGACCATCCCGTTGAGCAAATCTACAATGATATCCAAACCGGGAGAATCACTCGCTCTAAAACTCATTTGGCTAATTTCTCTGAACATTATCCATTCATCTCTAGCATTGAACCTATGAAGGTTGAAGAAGCAATGGAAGATCCAGATTGGATAAATGCTATGCATGAAGAGCTACACAACTTTGAGATAAACCAAGTGTGGACATTGGTCGAGAAGCCCGACAACAACCACAACATCATTGGTACCAAATGGGTATTTCGCAACAAGCAAGATGAAGATGGTCAAGTCGTCCGCAACAAAGCACGCCTAGTCGCCCAAGGCTACACTCAAGTTGAAGGTATGGACTATGGTGAGACATATGCTCCCGTTGCTAGACTTGAGTCCATCCGCATCTTACTTGCTTATGCTAATCACCATGATATCACCTTGTACCAAATGGACATTAACAGTGCTATTCTAAATGGTGAAATTGAGGAGGAAGTTTATGTTAAGCAACCTCCCGGCTTTGTCAATCCTAAGAAACCTCACAAAGCCCTTAATGGTTTTAAACAAGCTCCTAGAGCGTGGTATAAATGCTTGACCAAGTTCCTTATTGAAAAAGGCTTTGAAATTGGCAAAATTGATTCTACTCTTTTTTACTAAAAGGGTTAATGGAGAACTATTTGTGTGCCAAATTTATGTTGATGATAGTATATTTGGTTCGACTAACCCTCATTTTAGTGAGAAGTTTGGAAAGCTAATGTCGGAGAAGTTTGAGATGTCTATGATGAGTGAACTCAAATTCTTTCTTGGTTTGCAAATCAAGCAAACTAAGGAAGGTACCTTTGTTTCTCAAACAAAGTACACCAAGGACTTATTCAAGAAGTTCAATATGCAAGAATGTAAAGGTATGTCTACACCCATGCCTACTAGTGGACATCTTGACTTGACTAAGGACGGTGAACCGGTTGATCAAAAAGTTTACCGCTCTATGATTGGTTCATTGTTATATCTATGTGCCTCTCGTCCCTATATTATGCTAAGTGTGTGCATGTGTGCATGATATCAAGCGGCCCCTAAAGAGTGTCATCTTAAGGTTGTGAAAAGGATAGTGAGAAACTTAATCCACACACCAAATTTTGGCATTTGGTATCCTAAGAGGTCTTCTTTCGATCTTGTTGGTTACTCCGATTCGGACTATGCCGGAGACAAGGTTGATAGAAAGTCCACTTCGAGTACTTGTCAATTTCTTGGTAGATCTCTTGTGTCTTGGTCCTCAAGAAACAAAACTCGGTATCCTTATCCACCGCTGAAGCGGAATACATTGTCGCTGGTTCATGTTGTGCTCAATTACTTTGGATGACCCAAACTCTTAAAGATTATGGGATATATGTGAAACATGTTCCATTGCTTTGTGATAATGAAAGTGCTATCAAGATTGCTCACAATCCCGTGCAACATTCTCGAACTGAGCATATTGAAGTTTGTCATCATTTCATTCGAGATCACGTTGCCAAAGGGGACATGGATCTTAAGCATGTTCGCACCGATAAGCAATTAGCGGATATATTCACCAAACTGCTTGATGAGAAAGTCTTTTGCGTTTCAGAGGTGAATTGAACATCATTGATGCTTCAAACTTGGAGTAGGAAATCCATTTGGATACATGCAAGGCATGAGCCTTTGTCTAATCCTTGATATTTCTTTCATGATGCTATCTATATGTCTTGGATATTCTTGCACCCTTGCATGCTATCTAACCCTTGTAGCTACTTGGATGAATTTAAATCCATGAGATCGCAACTCACTCACATCTTGAGCAATCTCTACATCACCAAGTCTCTACACAATGGTGGTTGAAGACAAGGAAGCACAAAACCCTTCAAATATATCCTTTCACAAATTCTATGTTAAATTTTATGATTGTCATTTTGGATACACAAGTGCTCTTCCTTGCAAAACTAACCCATGTAGGTAGATGAAATCAAATTCCAAGTGGTGCTCCCAACTCTTGATGAGCTACATCAACATTGAGCAACCCACACAAGTTCAACTACATGATCAAGATCAACACCACCACCCAAATCTTAAAGAAGCTTTACTCCAAATTATGGGGCAAAGCAACTCAACAAGATGTGAATACATCAAGATGCTTAAACAAAAAATGGTAACCCCATTTTGAGCTTAAACGATGAGTATGACCTATGATCAAGTGCCCTAACTTGACTCCTAAGTCAATATACTCTAACATAGGTGACTTTGTCGCCACCCAATTCTAGATGAAGTTCTCTTCTGTTTCTTCGTGGTTTTGCATTTGTTTCTTGCATATTTATTTCCCCTTCCTTTAAAAAAACTTCATCTAGATTTATTTTCTGTTTACTTGTGTTCTGGATTCTCTGCATCCAATTCATTGCAAATCTTTCAGCTAATTCCTTGCAAATCCTTGTGAGATCTTAATTGCCTAGTGAGCTGAGGTGACAAGTGTTTTCAATGTATTGAACTCGGTCACACCGGTCTGTTTTCTTCGGCCCAACCGAATTCTCTCGGTGCCACCGAAGCACACAACTCGATGCTACCGATTTCGCTGCAGGAAAGACAGCTTGCCACTTGTTCCTTCATTCTTTCTGCACCAGCTCCACTCAATGATTCGTGTCCTCTACCAGCATCACATTCGACTTGCTTTGTAACTCAAGGACCAAACCCTTTTGCAGTAACAAATCCAGAAGAGCCCTTCTTGGAAATTGATGTCAAAGGGGGAGAGAGAGATCACATCAAAGCTTAACAAAAGATTACATCAAAAGGGGGAGAGAATACTAAGGGGGAGAATGTAGGAAACCCCAGATGCTTGGTGTTCAAGAGGAGAGAAGTCACATGTCTTTAAGAGGGGAAAGACATGTTCATATTTGATTGTTTGCATTAGCTCTGGTTTCTTTCTTTGCTCTGATTTTCTGTTCCCTATCTTCTCCCAATATCCCATGCAAGATTCAGGGGGAGCAAGACATCTAAGGGAAGGAAATCCTTGAATTCATTGCACATCTTTACCTTTGGGGACATGTCTATATCCATTAGAGTACTCAGTACTCACTCTCTACATGTCATCCCAGTCTTTGTACTCTTGTGGTTTCTTTTGTTTGCTTTGGCTAGTAGATGTATCTGTGTTATCTAACCTTGTTTACTCAGGTTCATTCCTTCCTCAGCCAACTCAAGACCACAAGGTAAGTATATGCATCTCAGTCATGTGCATGAGAACTTCTTGCTGATGTACATACTGTTTGCAAGAAGGACACATGAACATGAAGGTACATTTCCTATATTCACATCATTTACTCTGATGCATATAGCCAAGATACATGTAAAACATGGCTTACTCTGTCATGCTTATGCATTCACATTCTCCTACGTTCCATATTTATATGATTGCATACATATAGGGGGAGCCTATGCATGTTACATGTCTTCCAAAAGCTTTACTTGTTGTTCTCTATATCTTTATCTAAAGCTTTGATGTATGTTGCCATCGATTACCAAAGAAGGGGAGATTGAAAGCACAAGTGCTCCCTGGGTGATTTTTGGTAATTAATGTCAACATATCTCTTGTTGGACTAATGCTTCTACCTAGTATGTTTTAGATAAGTTCAACAATGGAGTGGCATGGACTAGAGGATGTGGAACACCTTCAGAATGCTAAGGACAAAGGATTGGCTCAAGCTCAAAGCCCAGGACTCTACATCTTCTATTTTAGTGGTCCAAGATCACATTGAGTCCATAGGAAAGCCAATACTATTAAGAGGGGATGAGGTGTTGCTTAATGGCTTGCTTGCTCAAAGTGCTTAGTGATATGCTCCAAATCCCTCAACCACTTCCTCATATCCATATATGTCCCAAACCAAAAGGTCAAACTCGGCCCCACCGGTTCTTTCTATCCGGCGCCACCGAGTTTAATTCACATAGCCACTGCCAAAAACCCTAATTAATTCGGTCTCACCGATGGGATCTCGGTCTCTCCAAGATGGGCTTGCAAACTCTCTGTTGCCCATTGCAATAATTTCGGTCCCATCGAGATATGCAATCGGCCCCACCGAGTTTGCTTGGCCAACTCTCTGTTTTGCTTATTACCCAAATCGGTCCCACCGAGTTTGAGTAATCGGTGAAACCGAGACGAGGATTTACCATAACCCTAGAACATCGGTCCCACCGAGTTGATCAAGTCGGTCCCACCGAAATGCCTAACGGACACATTATGAACCAAATCGGTCTGACCGAGTTCTTTGAATCGGTCCCACCGAGTTTGGTGATTTGTGTGTAACGGTTAGATTTTGTGTCGAGGCTATATATACCCCTCCACCCACTCTTCACTCATGGAGAGAGCCATCAGAACATGCCTACACTTCCAACACATATTTTCTGAGAGAGAACCACCTACACTTGTGTTGAGGTCAAGATATTCCATTCCAACCACATAAATCTTGATCTCTAGCCTTCCCCAACTTGCTTTCCACTCAAATCTTCTTTCCACCAAATCCAAATCCTGTGAGAGAGAGTTGAGTGTTGGGGAGACTATCATTTGAAGCACAAGAGCAAGGAGTTCATCATAAACACACCATTTGTTACGTCTTGGAGAGTGGTGTCTCCTAGATTGGCTAGGTGTCACTTGGGAGCCTCCGTCAAGATTGTGGAGTTGAACCAAGGAGTTTGTAAGGGCAACGAGATCGCCTACTTCGTGAAGATCTACCCTAGTGAGGCAAGTCCTTCGTGGGCGACGGCCATGGTGGGATAGACAAGGTTGCTTCTTTGTGGACCCTTAATGGGTGGTGACCTCCGCGGACTTGCGCAACCGTTACCCTTCGTGGGTTTAAGTCTCCATCAACGTGGATGTACGATAGCACCACCTATCAGAATGACGGATAAAAAATCTCCGTGTCTCCAAATTGCGTTTGCACACTCCAATCCCATCCCTATACATTCTTGCAACTTGCATGCTTTACTTTCCGCTGCTCATATACTCTTTGTCATGCTTGCTTGATATGTATTGTGAATGCTTGAACTTGTGCTAAAACACCACATCAACATAAAGAATTAAAAACTGCAACTTTTCTTGATTAGAGTCTATTCACCCCCTCCCCCTCTAGACACCTCTTCTCGATCCTTTCACTGGATCCGCGGTCAAGTTCATCAGGGGCATCGTGAGCCGTTTCGGAGTCCCCAACCGCATCATCACCGATAACGGTTCGCAGTTCACCAGTAACCTCTTCAAAACATGTTGTGCTAACCTTGGAACGCAGATCTGCTACGCTTCGGTGGCGCACCCCGGAGCAATGGTCAGGCTGAACGCGCCAACGCAGAGGTCCTGAGGGGCCTCAAGACCAGGACCTTCAAGAAGAAGCTCGACGCTTGCGGCAGGGGCTAGTACGACGAGCTCCAGTCCGTGTTGTGGTCCATCCGCACCACCGCCACCAAGCCGACGGGCGATACCCCGTTCTTCCTCGTCTTTGGAGCTGAAGCGGTCCTCCCTCACGAGGTCAAACATCGCTCCGTGAAAACCCACAAGTATAGGGGATCGCAATAGTTTTCGAGGGTAGAGTATTCAACCCAAATTTATTGATTCGACACAAGGGGAGCCAAAGAATATTCTCAAGTATTAACAGCTGAGTTGTCAATTCAACCACACCTGGAAACTTAGTATCTGCAGCAAAGTGTTTAGTAGCAAAGTAATATGATGGTGGTAGTAACGGTAACAAAAGTAAAGACAGCAGAAGAAATTTTTTTTGGTATTTTTGTAGTGATTGTAACAGTAGCAACGGAAAAGTAAATAAGCGAGAACCAGTATATGGAAAGCTCGTAGGCACCGGATCAGTGATGGATAATTATGCCGGATGCGGTTCGTCATGTATATGATCATAACATAGGGTGACACAGAACTAGCTCCAATTCATCAATGTAATGTAGGCATGTATTCGTAAATAGTCATACGTGCTTATGGAAAAGAACTTGCATGACATCTTTTGTCCTACCCTCCCGTGGCAGCGGGTCCTATTGGAAACTAAGGGATATTAAGGCCTCCTTTTAATAGAGAACCGGAACAAAGCATTAGCACATAGTGAATACATGAACTCCTCAAACTATGGTCATCACCGAGAAGTATCCCGATTATTGTCACTTCGGGGTTGTTGGATCATAACACATAATAGGTGACTATAGAATTGCAAGATAGGATCAAGAACACACATATATTCATGAAAACACAATAGGTTCAGATCTGAAATCATGGCACTCGGGCCCTAGTGACAAGCATTAAGCATAGCAAAGTCATAGCAACATCAATCTCGTAACATAGTGGATACTAGGGATCAAACCCTAACAAAACTAACTCGATTACATGATAAATCTCATCCAACCCATCACCGTCCAGCAAGCCTACGATGGAATTACTCACGCACGGCGGTGAGCATCATGAAATTGGTGATCGAGGATGGTTGGTAATGACGACGGTGACGAATCCCCCTCTCTGGAGCCCCGAACATACTCCAGATCAGCCCTCCCGAGAGAGATTAGGGCTTGGCGGCGGCTCTATATCGTAAAACGCGATGAAACTTTCTCTCTGATTTTTTTCTCCTCGAAAGCCAATATATGGAGTTGGAGTTGGAGTCAGAGGGTCTCCAGGGGGCCCACGAGGTAGGGGGCGCGCCCCCCACCCTCGTGGACAGGGTGTGGGCCCCTTGGTCTTTATCTTTGGCGAGGATTTTTTTTATTTTTTATAAGACATCCCGTGGAGTTTGGTCATTCCGAGAACTTACATTTTACGCTCATAAAACAACATCATGGAAATTCTGCTGAAAACAACGTCAGTCCGGGTTAGTTCCATTCAAATCATACAAGTTAGAGTCCAAAACAAGGGCAAAAGTGTTTGGAAAAGTAGATACGACGGAGACGTATCAACTCCCTAAGCTTAAACCCTTGCTTGTCCTCAAGCAATTCAGTTGACAAACTGAAAGAGAAAAAACTTTTACAAACTCTGTTTGCTCTTGTTGTTGTACTTATGTCAAGCCAGCATTCAGGTTTTCAGCAAAGATCATAACTAACCACACTTGCAATAACTCCTAGGTCTCATGTTTACTCATATCAATAACATAATCAGCTAGCAAGTCATAATAATAAATCTCGGATGACAACACTTTCTCAAAACAATCATAATATGATATAACAAGATGGTATCTCGCTAGCCCTTTGTGAGACCGCAAAACATAAATGCAGAGCACCTTCAAAGATCAAGGACTGACTAGACATTGTAATTCATGGTAAAAGAGATCCAATCATAGTCATACCCGATATAAATTAACAGTAATGAATGCAAATGACAGCTGTGCTCTCCAGCTAGTGCTTTTAATAGGAGGGTGATGACACAACATAAAAGTAAATAGATATGCCCTTCACAGAGGGAAGCAGGGATTTGTAGAGGTGCCAGAGCTCGATTTTGAAATAGAGATAATTTATATTTTGAGCGGCATACTTTCATTGTCAACATAACAACTAAGAGATGACGATATCTTCCATGCTACACAAATTATAGGCGGTTCCCAAACAGAATGGTAAAGTTTATACTCCCCCTCCACAAGCATCAATCCATGGCTTGCTCGAAACAACGAGTGCCTCCAACATTCAACGGGTCCTGTGGGGAGTTTTGTTCGCAATTATTTTGATTTAGTTTGCATAAAGCATGGGACTGGGCATCCCGGTGACCAGCCATTTTCTCGTGAGTGAGGAGTGGAGTCCACTCCTCTTGAGAATAACTCGCCTAACACGGAAGATAAGGGCAGCACTAGTTGATACATGAGCTATTCGAGCATGCAAAACAGAATGATTATTTGAAGGTTTAGAGTTTGGCACATACAAAATTACTTGGAACGGCAGGTAGATACCGCATATAGGAAGGTATAGTGGACTCATATGGAATAACTTTGGGGTTTAAGGGATTGGATGCACAAGCAGTATTCCGCTTAGTACAAGTGAAGGCTAGCAAAAGACTGGGAAGCGACCAACTAGAGAGCGACAACAGTCATGAACATGCATTAAAATTAATAAACATTGAATACAAGCATGAGTAGGATATAATCCACCATGAACATAAATTTTGTGAAGGCTATGTTGATTTGTTTCAACTACATGCGTGAACATGTGCCAAGTCAAGTCACTTAAATCATTCAAAGGAGGATACCACCCTATCATACCCCATCATAATCATCTCAGTAGCATGTTGGCATGCAAGGTAAACCATTATAACTCATAGCTAATCAAGCATGGCACAAGCAACTATGATCTCTAATTGTCATTGCAAACATGTTTATTCATAATAAGATGAATTAAGAACGATGGAATCATCATATTTACAAAAACAAAATATGTCGAGTTCATACCAGTTTTTCCCATCTCAGTCAGTCCATCATATATGTCATCATAATTGCCTTTCACTTGCATGACCGAACGATGTGAATAATAATAAGAGTGCACGTGCATTGGACTAAGCTAGAATCTGCGAGCATTCAATAAACAGGAGAAGACAAGGCAATATGGGCTCTTGGTTAAATCAACAATGATGCATATAAGAGCCACTACAACAATTTAATCATGGTCTTATCCTACTGACCCCCAAAGAAAAGAAAAGAAATAAAAACTATTTACACGGGAAAGCTCCCAACAAGCAAAAGAACAACGGGAAATATTTTTTTGGGTTTTCTTTTTAATTATTACTACTACAGCAGGAAAAATAAACTACTACTATTTTTTTTGTTTTTTCTTAAGGTTTATTAAACACACAATAAGAAAGCGGGAAAAAGAAAATAAACTAGCATGGATATTACAGTGAAAGAGTATGAGCACCGACATCAAGTAATGAGCGTGTGTCAACATGAATGTAATGTCGGTGAGAAATACGTAGTCCCCCAAGCTTAGTCTTTTGGCCTAAGTTGGTCTATTGCCAGGGATAGCCTGGCGGATACCCGTACGTGTAGCTGGGGTCGTACTGCGATGAAGAATAGTTGGGATCATAATGTGAGGAAGAAGACTCTGACTGCCACTGGCTGGCAACCGCCTCAGGATCCCAAGAATAAACAGACTGTCGTGGAGGCTCATCTTGTGGCTCCGGTTCCGGGGCTGGTGCAGGATTCTGATAGGCTTGAACAGCCGCCCACGAAACAATGTAAGGACCTGTAGACAAGTTAAACAAAGAGGGAGCAGGCAAAGAAATAGCCTCGGGTGATGTTTATCAAAGTACAATTTATATTTGAGCTCCCTTCATGACTCTTAACAAGAAAATCATGCGCTAGCATGCTCTTATAATCTAAATAAGCACGGGGCAACGCTGTTTCTTGTTTCTCCTCATGCCTAATAGGTATCTCAAAATATTCAGCTAGGCGTGAAGCATAAATGCCTCCAAAGACGGGGCCCTTAGTACGGTTCAGACTTAACCGTCTAGCAACAATTCCACCCATACTAACAGAGTTATTGCGGTATAAACCATGGAACAAAATGATAATATCAGGAATACTAAGGTTTCCACAGTTCCCGCGACCAATCAAGCAACGACTAGCAAATAAGGCAAAATAGCATAAAACAGGGAAATGTATGCTAGTAATTCTTGCATCAGAAACCTTCCTGGTTTCTCCCACAATGATAGTGTTAATAAAAGCTTCCACTTCATTACGGTGTGGTTCATCTAAGGTGCCCTCAAAAGGTATTTTGCAAACCTCGCAAAATTCAGCTAATGTCATCTCCTTAACAACGTCATATAAATGGAACTCTACTGTTGGAGGTAATTTCTTAGGGAAAAAGTAGAAGTTCTGCACAAAAGTATTTGTGAGTAAGAGATACTGATGACGTTGGTCGCGGAGGAAGTCGGTGAGGCCGTCGTTCTCAATTAATAGATAAAAATCCTCATAAATCCCAGCTCTCCTCAAGAAGTCATCGGAAGGCCATTCACACGGCCGGACCTCCGCGGTGCGAGGCAAATTAAATTTGGGCTTCTGCTCTTCTTCTTTTTGTTTTTCCTTCGAGCTTCGGCTCGACGAGCCCCTCAAAAGTCTCTTCATTATTTCTGAAATAATCTAAATTTTTTAGTAACTTCAAACAAAAGTGAACCAACTTCAATAAAACTGATAGCAACTACTCATACAAGTGCCTAGAGCATATATCAAGCATTAGAACTACTTGGAACCATATAAATTTGACATGAAAGCTCAAGAACATGGTTACCTATGCAGCACAGATTTGCAAAGAATAAAGCACTAGAACAAAAACTAATTGGACCAATGGAGGAGTCACATACCAAGGAACAATCTCCCCAAGCAGTTTTGCGAGAGGTGCTTTGAGCAAGGAGATCGAAAATCGCAACAAAAGTGGCTGGAACACGAGCTTGAGTTGGTTTTTCGGGTTTGTGTGAGGCAGAGGAAGAAGATGGGTGCAGGGATAAGTGGAGGAGGGCCACCGTGGGCCCACGAGGCAGGCGCGCCCAGGGGTAGGGCGCGCCTCCACCTCGTGGCGGTGGCAGCTCCCCAGCGGTAATTTTTGCACGATAAATCCTCAAATATTCCTGAAAATATCATATTAAATTGGCATGGCATTCTGAGGACTTTTATTTTCGGGATATTTTTATATTGCACGGATAAATCAGGAAACAGACAGAAAAATACTATTTGACTTTATTTCTACTAAAGAACAGAGAATATAAAGAGGGTACAGAAGGTTGTGCTTCTAGTTTCATCCGTCTCATGCTCATCAAAAGGAATCCACTAACAAGGTTGATTAAGTCTTGTTAACAAACTCATTCCGATAATCATGGAACCGGAGAAATTTTGAATAACACTATGTTACCTCAACGGGGATATGGACATCCCCAATAATAAGTATATCATATTTCTTCTTGACAGTAGGGAGAGGAAATTCAAAACCTCCAAATATAATCAATGGAATTTTTCCAATAGAGTTGATACTATGAACTTGAGGTTGTTTCCTCGGAAAGTGTACCGTATGCTCATTACCATTAACATGAAAAGTGACATTGCCTTTGTTGCAATCAATAACAGCCCCTACAGTATTAAGGAAAGGTCTTCCAAGAATAATAGACATACTATCATCCTCGGGAATATCAAGAATAACAAAGTCCGTTAAAATAGTAACGTTTGCAACCACAACAGGCACATCCTCACAAATACCGACAGGTATAGCAGTTGATTTATCAGCCATTTGCAAAGATATTTCAGGAGGTGTCAACTTATTCAAGTCAAGTCTACAATATAAAGAGAGAGGCATAACACTAACACCGGCTCCAAGATCACATAAAGGAGTTTTAACATAATTTCTCTTAATGGAGCATGGTATAGTAGGTACTCCTGGATCTCTAAGTTTCTTTGGTATTCCACCCTTAAAAGTATAATTAGCAAGCATGGTGGAAATTTCAGCTTCCGGTATCTTTCTTTTATTTGTAACAATATCTTTCATATATTTAGCATAAGGGTTCATTTTGAGCATATCAGTCAATCGCATACGCAAAAAGATGGGTCTAATAATTTCAGCAAAGCGCTCAAAATCCTCATCATCCTTTTTCTTGGATGGTTTGTGAGGAAAAGGCATGGGTTTCTGAACCCATGGTTCTCTTTATTTACCATGTTTCCTAGCAACGAAGTCTCTTTTATCATAACGTTGATTCTTTGATTGTGGGTTATCAAGATAAATAGCAGGTTCAACTTCTACATCATTATCATTACTAGGTTGAGCATCATCATGAACATTATCATTAACATTTTCACTAGGTTCATGTTCATTACCGATTGTGTTTCGGATCAGGACATAGAGATATCATTTGGATTCTCAGGTGGTTCAGCAATAGGTTCACTAGAAGTTTGCAAAGTCCTATCATTTTTCTTTTTGTTCCTTTTAGAAGAACTAGGCATATCAATATTATTTCTCTGAGAATCTTACTCGATTCTCCTAGGGTGGCCTTCAGGATACAAAGGTTCATGAGTCATTCTACCAGTTCTAGTAGCCACTCTAACAGCATAATCATTTTTCTTACTATTCATTTCATCAAGCACTTCTTTCTGAGCTTTAAGTACTTGTTCTACTTGAGTGGTAACCATAGAAGCATGTTTGCTAACAAGTTTAAGTTCACCTCTAATATTAGCCATATAATCACTCAAGTGTTTAATCATAAAGGTATTCTGTCTTAATTGTCTACCAAAATAAGCATTAAAGTCATCTTGCTTAAACATAAAGTTATCAAACTCATCCAAGCACTGACTAGCAATTTTAGTAGGAGTTTCTTCAGCTTTATCATATCTATAGAGAGAATTTACCTTTACTACCTGTGTCGGGATATCGGGATCAGGATGTTCTTCAGTGAATAAAGAATTGAGATCATACACTTCTTCAACAGGCGGCAAATTAAGACCATGTATTTCTTCAATAGGATGTAAATTCTTAACATCTTCAGCTTTAATACCTTTTTCTTTCATAGATTTCTTTGCCTCTTGCATATCTTTCAGATCGAGAAATAGAACACCTCTTCTTCGGAGTTGGTTTAGGAATACGCCAAGAATGGTGGCTCAGGAGCTGGCTCGGGAGTTGGCTCAGGAGGTCCCCAATTATTTTCATTTGTCAACATATTATTCAATAAAATTTCAGCTTCATCCGGTGTTCTTTCCCTGAAAAGAGAACCAGCACAACTATCCAGGTAATCTCTGGAAGCATTGGTTAGGCCATTATAAAAGATATCAAGTATTTCAGGTTTCTTAAGAGGATGATCAGGCAAAGCATTAAGTAACTTGAGAAGCCTCCCCCAAGCTTGTGGGAGACTCTCTTCTTCAATTTGCACAAAATTATATATATCCCTCAAAGCAGCTTGTTTCTTATGAGCAGGGAAATATTTAGTAGAGAAGTAATAAATCATATCCTGGGGACTACGCACACAACCATGATCAAGAGAATTAAACCATATCTTAGATCACCCTTTAATGAGAACAGAAATATTTTGAGTATATAAAAGTAGCGCGATCTCTCATCATTAGTAAACAGGCAGCTATATCATTAAACTTAGTAAGATGTGCCACAACAGTTTCAGATTCATAGCCGTAAAAAGGATCAGATTCAACCAAAGTAATTATATCAGGATCAACAGAGAATTCATAATCCTTATCAGGAACACACATAGATGAAGTAGCAAAAGCAAATTCAGGTCTCATCCTATCTCTAAGAGATTCTTTACTCCATTTAACTAGCAGCCTCTTAAGTTCATATCTATCCTGGCAGGCAAAAATAGCTGCAGAAGATTCCGCATCAAAAAGATAACCCTCAGGAATAGCAGGGATATTTTCATCATCACTTTCATCATTGTATTCAGTTTCAATAATTTCTTTTTCTCTAGATCTAGAAATTTGTTCATCTGGAAATTCACCAAGGGGCACAGTAGTATCAAGCATAGAAGTAGTTTCATCATAAGTATCATGCATAGCAGAAGTGGCATCATCAATAACATGCGACATATCAGAACGAATAGCAGAAGCAGGTTTAGGTGTCGCTAGCTTACTCATAACAGAAGGTGAATCAAGTGCAGAGCTAGATGGCAGTTCCTTACCTCCCATCGTAGTTGAGGGATAAATTGTTGTCTTAGCGTCTTTCAAGTTCTTCGTAGGTCCAACAGATATAAATCCCAAGTGACTCAAAAAATAGAGCTATGCTCCCCGGCAACGGCGCCAGAAAAGGGTCTTGATAACGCACAAGTATAGGGGATCGCAACCGTTTTCGAGGGTAGAGTATTCAACCCAAATTTATTGATTCAACACAAGGGGAGCCAAAGAATATTCTCAAGTATTAGCAGCTGACTTGTCAATTCAACCACACCTAAAAACTTAGTATCTGCAGCAAAGTGTTTAGTAGCAAAGTAATATGATAGTGGTAGTAACGGTAACAAAAGTAAAGACAGCAGAAGTAATGTTTTTGGTATTTTTGTAGTGATTGTAACAGTAGCAACGGAAAAGTAAATAAGCGAGAACAGGTATATGGAAAGCTCAGAGGCACCGGATCGATGATGGATAATTATGCGGATGCGGTTCGTCATGTAACAGTCATAACATAGGGTGACACAGAACTAGCTCCAATTCCTCAATGTAATGTAGGCATGTATTCCGTAAATAGTCATACGTGCTTATGGAATAGAACTTGCATGACATCTTTTGTCTTACCCTCCCATGGCAGCGGGTCCTATTGGAAACTAAGGGATATTAAGGCCTCCTTTTAATAGAGAACCGAACAAAGCATTAGCACATAGTGAATACATGAACTCCTCAAACTATGGTCATCACCGAGAAGTATCCCGATTATTGTCACTTGAGGTTGTCGGATCATAACACATAATAGGTGACTATAGACTTGCAAGATAGGATCAAGAACACACATATATTCATGAAAACATAATAGGTTCAGATCTGAAATCATGGCACTCGGGCCCTAGTGACAAGCATTAAGCATAGCAAAGTCATAGCAACATCAATCTCAGAACATAGTGGATACTAGGGATCAAACCCTTACAAAACTAACTCGATTACATGATAAATCTCATCCAACCCATCACCGTCCAGCAAGCCTACGATGGAATTACTCACGCACGGCGGTGAGCATCATGAAATTGGTGATGGAGGATGGTTGGTGATGACGACGGCGACGAATCCCCCTCTACGGAGCCCCGAACGGACTCCAGATCAGCCCTCCCGAGAGAGATTAGGGCTTGGCGGCGGCTCTGTATTGTAAAATGCGACGAAACTTTCTCTCTGATTTTTTTCTCCCCGAAAGCCAATATATGGAGTTGGAGTTTGCGTCGGAGGGTCTCCAGGGGGCCCATGAGGTCGGGGGCGCGCCCTAGGGGGGCACGCGCCCCCACCCTCGTGGACAGGGTGTGGGCCCCCTAGTCTTCATCTTTGGCGAGGATTTTTTATTATTATTTATAAGACATCCCATGGTGTTTCAGGTCATCCGAGAACTTTTGTTTTCTGCACATAAAACAACATCATGGAAGTTCTGCTGAAAACAGCGTCAGTCCGGGTTAGTTCCATTCAAATCATACAAGTGAGAGTCCAAAACAAGGGCAAAAGTGTTTGGAAAAGTAGATACGACAGAGACGTATCACTCCGCACGAGTCCTGGCGTTTGATGAAGCACAGTAGGGCGCCTTGCAGGGGATGGACCTCGTGCTAGGGGAGGAACGCCACCCAAGGCTGCGCTGAGGGCGGCAAGGTACCAGCAGGCGCTGCGGTGATACCACTGATACGTTCATTTTGCATCATGATTTTATATCGATATTAATTGCATTATGGGTTGTTATTACACATTATGTCACAATACTTATGCCTATTCTCTCTTATTTTACAAGGTTTACATAAGGAGGAGAATGCCTATCTGGAATTCGGGTTGGAAAAGGAGCAAATATTAGAGACCTATTCAGCACAACTCCAAAAGTCCTTAAACTCCACGAAAGTTATTTTTGGAAATAATAAAAAATACTGGAAGAAGAATCCACGTCAGGGGGCCTCCACCTGTCCACGAGGGTGGGGGCGCGCCCCCTACCTCGTGGGCCCCCTGTTGGCCCTCCGGTGCCCATCATCTTCTATATGAAGTCTTTCATCCGAAGAAATATCATAAGCAAGCTTTCAGGACGAGACTCCGCTGCCACGAGGCGGAACCTTGGCGGAACCAATCTAGGGCTCCGGCAGAGCTGTTCTGCCGGGGACACTTCCCTCCGGGAGGGGGAAATCATTGCCATCGTCATCACCAACGTTCCTCTCATCGGGAGAGGGCAATCTCCATCAACATATTCACCAGCACCATCTCCTCTCAAACCCTAGTTCATCTCTTGTATCCAATTCTTGTCTCTAAGTATGGGATTGGTACCTGTATGTTGCTAGTAGTGTTGATTACTCCTTGTAGTTGATGCTAGTTGGTTTATTTGGTGGAAGATCATATGTTCAGATCCTATATGCATATTAATACTCCTCTGATTATGAACATCAATATGCTTTGTGAGTAGTTACGTTTGTTCCTGAGGACCTGGGAGAAGTCTTGCTATTAGTAGTCATGTGAATTTGGTATTCGTTCGATATTTTGATGAGATGTATGTTGTCTATCCTCTAGTGGTGTTATGTGAACGTCGACTACATGACAATTCACCATTATTTGGGCCTAGAGGAAGGCATTGGGAAGTAATAAGTAGATGATGGGTTGCTAGAGTGACAGAAGCTTAAACCCTAGTTTATGCGTTGATTCGTAAGGGGCTGATTTGGATCCATATGTTTCATGCTATGGTTAGGTTTACCTTAATACTTTTGTTGTAATTGCAGATGCTTGCAATAGAGGTTAATCATAAGTGGGATGCTTTTCCAAGCAAGGACAGCACCCAAGCACCGGTCCACCCACATATCAAATTATCAAAGTACCGAACGCGGATCATATGAACGTGATGAAAACTAGCTTGACGATAATTCCCATGTGTCCTCCGGAGCGCTTTTCTCTATATAAGAGTTTGTCCAGGCTTGTCCTTTTCTACAAAAAGGATTGGGCCACCTTGCTACACTTTATTTACTATTGTTACTTGTTGCTCGTTACAAATTATGCTATCACAAAACTATCCGTTACCTATTATTTTAGTGCTTGCAGAGAATACCTTGCTGAAAACCGCTTATCATTTCCTTCTGCTCCTCGTTGGGTTCGACACTCTTACTTATCGAATGGACTACAATAGATCCCCTGTACTTTTGGGTTATCAAGACTCTTTTATGGCGCCGTTGCCGGGGAGTGAAGCGCCTTTGGTAGGTGGAATTTGATAAGGAAAAATTTATATAGTGTGCTGAAATTTATTGTCACTTGTTACTATGGAAAGTAATCCTCTGAGGGGCTTGTTCGGGGTATCTTCACCCCGACCAGTAGAGCAAAGAGTTGCTCCTCAACCTACTGAACCTACTGAAAATGAAAATGTTTACTTTGAAATTCCTTCGGGTATGTTAGAAAAACTGCTAGCTAATCCTTTTGCAGGAGATGGAACAAAGCATCCCGATGAGCACCTAATCTATGTGGATGAAGTTTGTGGATTATTTAAGCTTGCAGGTATACCCGGTGATGTTATTAAGAAGAAGGTCTTCCCTTTATCTTTGAAGGGAGATGCATTGACATGGTATAGGCTATGTGATGATACGTGATCATGGAACTACAAACGATTGAAATTGGAATTTCATCAGAAATTTTATCCTATGCATCTTGTTCATCATGATCGCAATTATATATATAATTTTTGGCCTCGCCAAGGACAAAGCATCGCTCAAGCTTGGGGGAGGCTTAAATCAATGTTATATTCATGCCCCAATCAAGAGCTCCCAAGAGAAATAATTATTCAGAATTTTTATGCTCGGCTTTCTGATAACAATCGCACCATGCTCGATACTTCTTGTCTTTGGCTCTTTTATGATGAAGACTATTGAATTCAAATGGGATTTATTGGAAAGAATTAAATGCAACTCTGAAGATTGGGATCTCGACGAAGGTAAGGAGTCAGGTATGACACCTAAGTTTGATTGTGTTAAATCTTTTATGGATACCGATGTTTTCCGTAAATTTAGCACTAAATATGGACTTGACTCAGAGATAGTAGCTTCTTTTTGTGAATCTTTTGCTGCTCATATTGATCTCCCTAAGGAGAAGTGGTTTAAATATCATCCTCCCATAGAAGTAAAAGTAGCTGCACCTATTAAAGTTGAAGAAAGTACTATCACTTATAATGATCCTATTGTTCCTACTTCTTATGTTGAAAAACCACCTTTCCCTGTTAGGATAAAGGATCAGGCTAAAGCTTCAATCAGGTCCGTAAAAGCAATATTAGAACTTATACACCTCTGAGCAAATTAAAGTTGAACCTAATATTGCTATTGTTAAAGATCTCTTGTCGATAATATTGATGGGCATGTTATTCATTTCCGTGATGAAACTGCTAGAATTGCCAAACCTTGTGCTAAAGATAAACATAGACCTGTGGTAGGCATGCCTGTTATTTCTGTTAAAATAGGAGATCATTGTTATCATGGCTTATGTGATATGGGTGCTAGTGCTAGTGCAATACCTATTGACTTATACAAACAAATTAAGGATGATATTACACCTACTGAGTTAGAAGATATTGATGTCACAATTAAACTTGCCAATAGAGATACTATTTCACCAATGGGAATTGTTAGAGATGTTGAAGTCTTGTGTGGGAAAACTAAATATCCTGCTGATTTTCTTGTTCTTGGTTCCCCACAAGATAGCTTTTGTCCCATTATATTTGGTAGACCCTTCTTGAACACCGTTAATGCTAGGATAGACTGCGAAAAGGATGTTGTTACTATTGGTTTGGGTGATATGTCTCATCAGTTCAACTTTTCTAAATTTCATAGACAACACCGTGAAGAGGAATTTCCTAGTAAGGATGAAATAATTGGTCTTGCTTCTATTGCCGTACCTCCTAGTGATCCTTTAGAACAATATTTGCTAGACCATGAAAATGATATGTTTATGAATGAAAGAAGGGAAATAGATGAAGTATTCTTTAAACAGGAACCCATCCCGAAACACAATTTACCTGTTGAAATCCGAGGGGATCCTCCTCCACCCAAGGGTGATTCCGTGTTTGAGCTTAAACCGTTGCCTGATACTCTTAAATATGCATATCTTGATGAGAAAAAGATATATCCTGTTATTATTAGTGCTAACCTTTCAAAGCATGAAGAAGAGAGATTTGAAAGTGCAACTATCCCTAGGTGGTTTTGGTAATTCCTAACAACATATAGCTCATTGAGCTAACATCATTCCAAGATGAATATTTCAGGAAAAGCTCAATGGATGGCATGGCATGGATGAGAAAAGTGGATCCCTCAAAATGCTAAGGATAAAAGGATTGGCTCAAGCTCAAAATCTCAAGACTCTACATTTTATATTTTAGTGATCCAAGATCACATTGAGTCTATAGGAAAAGCCAATACTATCAAGGAGGGATGAGGTGTTGCTTAATGAGTTTCTTGCTCTACAGTGCTTAGTGATATGCTCCAAGACCCTCAACTACTTTCTCATATCCACATATGACCTAAACCAAAAGTCAAACTCAGCCCTACCGATTCTTTCTACCCGGCGCCACCGAATTCAGATGTCATAGCCACTGCCACAAACCCTAGGCAAATCGGTCTCACCGATAGGGATCTCGGTCTCACCGAGATGGGATTGTAATCTCTCTGTTTCCCTTCATAACGTTTCGGTACCACCGAGATGAGCGATTGGTCCCACCGAGATTGCAATGTAAACTCCCTGTTTCCTTTTCGTAACTTTTCGGTCTCACCGAAATGAGTGTATCGGTCCCACCGAGTTTACCTGACCAACTCTCTGGTTAGCTTATTACCAAAATCGGTCTCACCTAGTTTGTGTAATCGGTCTCACCGAGATTACATTATGCCCTAACCCTAACCACATCGGTCCTACCGAGTTGCATGTCGGTCCCACCGAAAATCCTAACAAATCACTAGATTTCTTTGAATCGGTCCGACCGAGTTTATCAATTCGGTCCCACCGAGTTTGGAAAGTTGTGTGTAGCAGTTAGATTTTGTGTGGAGGCTATATATATATATATATATATATATATATATATATATATATATATATATATATATATATATATATATATATATATACCCTCCACCTCCTCTTCATTCGTGGAGAGAACCATCAGAACAAACCTACACTTCCAACTTGTTGTTTCTGAGAAGGAACCACCTACTCATGTGTTGAGGCTAAGATATTCGATTCGTACCATATGAATCTTGATCTCTAGCCTTCCCCAAGTTGCTTTCCACTCAAATATTCTTTCCACCAAATCCAAATCCTGAGAGAGAGTTGAGTGTTGGGGAGACTATCATTTGACGACAAGGGCAAGGAGTTCATCATCAACACACCATTTGTTACTTCTTGGAGAGTGGTGTCTCCTAGATTGGCTAGGTGTCACTTCGGAGCCTCCGACAAGATTGTGGAGTTGAACCAAGGAGTTTGTAAGGGCAAGGAGATTGCCTTCTTCGTGAAGATCTATCGCTAGTGAGGCAAGTCCTTCGTGGGCGACGGCCATGGTGGGATAGACAAGGTTGCTTCTTCGTGGACCCTTTGTGGGTGGAGCCCTTCGTGGACTCGCGCAACCGTTACCCTTCGTGGGTTGAAGTCTCCATCAACGTGGATGTACGATAGCACCACCTATCGGAACCACGACAAAAACATCCGTGTCTCCAATTGCGTTTGAATTATCCAAACCCTTCCATTTACATTCTAGCAAGTTGCATGCTTTACTTTCCGCTGCTCATATACTATTTGCATGCTTGCTTGAATTGTGTTAGGATTGCTTGACTTGTGCTAAGATAGCTAAAATCTGTCAAACACTAAAATTGGGAAAAGGCTAAGTTTTTATTTGGTCAAGTAGTCTAATCACCCCCCCTCTAGACATGCTTTCGATCCTACAAGATTATTGAAAACTCTGAAGAAGCACCGTGGTGCTATTGAATATACTCTTGATGATCTTAAGGGCATTAGTCCCACTCTATGTCAACACAAAATAAATTTCGAGAAAGATGCCAAACCAGTTCCCGATCACCAAGGACGGCTGAATCCTAAGATGAAAGAAGTGGTAAGAAAGGAAATACTAAAGCTTCTTGAGGCAGGTATTATTTATCCCGTTGCTGATAGTCAGTGGGTAAGTCCTGTCCATTGTGTCCATAAGAACGGAGGTATTACTGTCGTTCCTAATGATAAAGATGAATTGACCCCGCAAAGAATTATTACAGGTTATAGGATGGTAATTGATTTCCGCAAATTAAATAAAGCTAGTAAAAAGGATCATTACCCCTTACCTTTTATCGATCAAATGCTAGAAATATTATCTAAACATACACATTTTTGCTTTCTAGATGGTTATTCTGGTTTCTCTCAAATACCTGTGTCAGCCGATGATCAATCAAAGACCACTTTTACTTGCCCTTTTGGTACTTTTGCTTATAGATGTATGCCTTTTGGTTTATGTAATGCACCCGCAGTCTAGTGGTCAAGTAGAATTGAGTAATAGAGAGCTCATATTGATTTTGCAAAAGACTGTTAATAGATCTAGAAAGAACTGGTCCAAGAAACTTGATGATGATTATGGGCCTATAGAACTGCATATAAAAATCCTATGGGTATGTCTCTGTATAAAATGGTTTATGGAAAAGCATATCACTTACCTCTCGAACTAGAACATAAGGCATATTGGGCTATTAAAGAGCTCAATTATGATTTCAAACTTGCTGGTGAGAAGAGGTTATTTGACATTAGCTCACTTGTTGAATGGAGAACCCAAGCCTACGAAAATGCCAAGTTGTTTAAAAAAAGTTAAAAGATGGCATGACAAAAGAATACAAAAGCATGAGTTTAATGTAGGTGATTATGTATTACTATACAACTCTCCTTTAAGATTTTTTGCTGGAAAACTTCTCTCTAAATGGGAAGGCCCTTACGTTATCGAGGAGGTCTATCGTTCCGGTGCCATAAAAATCAACAACTTCGAAGGCACAAATCCGAAGGTGGTGAACGGTCAAAGAATCAAACAGTATATCTCAGGTAATCCCATAAATGTTGAAACCAATGTTATTGAAACCGTAACCTCGGAGGAATACATAAGGGACACTTTCCGGAATGTTTCAGACTCCGAAAAGGAATAGGTATGTGGTACGGTAAGAAACCGACTCCAAAACAGTTCTAAGGGCAATATTTCTCTGTTTTGGAATATTTAGAAAAATAGAAAAATAAGAAGCAGTCCGGGAAGGACACGAGGGCTCCACGAGGGTGGAGGGCGCGCCCTACCCCCTTGGGCGCGCCCCACTGCCTCGTGGCACCTCGTGCGCTCTCCGTACTACGTTTTCTTGCACGATACGTATTTTGGTCGGTAAAAATTCATTATTTAATCTCCTGAAGGTTTTGACTCCTGTATCACGCAATTGTTCTCTGTTCTTGTTTCGAGTTGTTGCTGTTGCAGATTAGAACAAGATGTCTTCTCAAGAGTCAGTCGGGGAGAGCCGGGTGTCTCATCCGGCATCGAGACCAAGGACAAAGAGCGATGCTGGCCACTTTGGGCCAACAACGGAGGAAGAGATGGAGGCTGATTTGATGAGGATAGATGCCATGGAGGATCAAGAAGTCACTTCTCGCTTCCGAGCTGGGTTCGCGATGGGGGAACTACAGAGCTCAGCTATTCCAAACTCGGTTATCCCTTCCAATGTTAGATTCCTTTCTTATGAAAATATGAAGAAGAGTGTCACTTGTTCTCCCAAGAGCTATGCAACACCCTTGGGTGCAAGGAGCTTTAGCCACATAGGAAGCTTCATAAGGAGATAATGGATCTCAAGCAGCAACTCAACAAGCTCGAGGAAGAGAATCATATCCTGAGGGGCATTATCGCCAAGAATATCACATCACCATCCCCGAAGAAGGAGACATAATCACATGGGTATGGGCACTCCCCTTGGCAACTGCCAAGCTTGGGGGAGGTGCCCCGGTATCGTATCACCACCACATCTCCTATCTTTACCGTTTTTCTTGGTTCAATCCTATTAGTAATATCTTGATCTAGTAAAATAAAAGTTTTGGTATGATCTAGTTTTGAGTTTTACTTTATGATCTCTCTATGTAATCGAGTCCGTGAGGTTTATAATAAAGATTAGTGTTGAGTCAAGGGCTTGATTATCTTGCCATGATCTTGAGTGAATAAAGAAAAGAGAAAAGAATAAAAAGGAATAAAAATATCATATTGATCTTATTGAGAGTAATGACTTCACACAGAAAGAGTATGATGATTAAAAATTGTTGAGAGTTGGCAAACATAGCTTTGGTCATCGTTGCAATTAATAGGAAGTAATAAAGAAAGAGAGGTTTCACATATAAATATACTATCTTGGACATATTTTATGATTGGGAGCACTCATTAAAATATGACATGCTAAAGATTTGATGTTGGACAAGGAAGACAACGTAATGGGTTATGTTTTCTTATATCTGAGATAAAATATATTGCCATGGATCGTCCAACATGTTGAGCTTGCCTTTCCCCCTCATGCTAGCCAAATTCTTTGCACCAAGTAGAGATACTACTTGTGCCTCCAAATACCCTTAAACCCAGTTTTGCCATGAGAGTCCACCATATCTACCTATGGATTGAGTAAGATCCTTCAAGTAAGTTGTCATCGGTGCAAGCAATAAAAATTGCTCTCTAAATATGTATGATTGATTGGTGTGGAGGAAATAAGCTTTATACGATCTTGTTATGTGGAAGAAATAAAAGCGACGGACTGCATAATAAAGGTTCATATCACAAGTGGCAATATAAAGTGACGTTCTTTCGCATTGAGATTTTGTGCATCCAATCCTGAAAGCGCATGGCAACCTCTGCTTCCCTCTACGAAGGGCCTATCTTTTATTATTATCTTCTACCTTATACAAGAGTCATGGTGATCTTCACCTTTCCTTTTTATATTTTATCCTTTGGCAAGCACAGTGTGTAGGAAAGATCCTGATAGATATATCTAATTGGATGTAAGTTAGCATGCGCTATTATTGTTGACTTTACCCTTGAGGTAAAAGGTTGGGAGGCGAAGCTATAAGCCCCTATCTTTCTCTGTGTCCGATTAATACTCCGTAACCACAAGTATTGCGTGAGTGTTAGCAATTATGAAAGACTAAATGATAGTTGAGTATGTGGACTTGCTAGAAAGCTCTGACATAGACTCTTTCTAATGTTATGATAAATTGCAATTGCTTCAATGACTGAGATTATAGTTTGTTAGTTCTTAATAAAGTTTCTGATTCGTACTTTGCATTGTGAATAGATTATTACTCGAGCATAAGAAATCATATGACAATATCCATATATGTTGCAGTTACGAGAATAATCATGATGCCCTCATGTCCGTATTTTATTTTATCGACACCTCTACCTCTAAACATGTGGACATATTTATCGTTATCGGTTTCCGCTTGAGGATAAGAAAGGTCTAAGCTTGGGGGAGTTGATACGTCCATTTTGCATCATGCTTTTATATCGATATTTATTGCATTATGGGCTGTTATTACACATTATGTCATAATACTTATGCCTATTCTCTCTTATTTTACAAGGTTTACATAAGGAGGAGAATGCCGGTACCGGAATTCTAGGCTGGAAAAGGAGCAAATATTAGGGACCTATTCTGCACAACTCCAAAAGTCATGAAACTCCACGAAAGTTATTTTTGGAAATAATAAAAAATACTAGAAGAAGAATCCACGTCAGGGGGCCCTCCACCTGTCCACGAGGGTGGGGGCGTGCCCTACCCACCTGGGCGCGCCCCCTGCCTCGTGGGCCCCCTGTTGGCCCTCCGGTGCTCATCTTCTGCTATATGAAGTCTTTCGTCCGAAGAAAAATCATAAGCAAGCTTTCGGGATGAGACTCCGCCGCCATGAGGCGAAACCTTGGCGGAACTAATCTAGGGCTCCAGCAGAGCAGTTCTGCCGGGGACACTTCCCTCCGGGAGGGGGAAATCATCGCCATCATCATCACCAACGCTCCTCTCATCGGGAGAGGGCAATCTCCATCAACATCTTCACCAGCAGCATCTCCTCTGAAACCCTAGTTCATCTCTTGTATCCAATTGTTGTCTTTAAGTCTGGGATTGGTACCTGTAGGTTGCTAGTAGTGTTGATTACTCCTTGTAGTTGATGCTAGTTGGTTTATTTGGTGGAAGCTCATATGTTCAGATCCTATATGCATATTAATACTCCTCTGATTATGAACATGAATATGCTTTGTTAGTAGTTACGCTTTGTTCCCGAGGACATGGGAGAAGTCTTGCTATTAGTAGTCATGTGAATTTGGTATTCGTTTGATATTTTGATGAGATGTATGTTTTCTATCCTCTAGTGGTGTTATGTGAACGTTGACTACATGACACTTCACCATTATTTGGGCCTAGAGGAAGGCATTGGGAAGTAATAAGTAGATGATGGGTTGCTAGAGTGACATAAGCTTAAACCCTAGTTTATGCGTTGCTTCGTAAGGGGCTGATTTGGATCCATATGTTTCATGCTATGGTTAGGTTTACCTTAATACTTTTGTGGTAGTTGTGGATGCTTGCAATAGAGGTTAATCATAAGTGGGATGCTTGTCCAAGGAAGGACAACACCCAAGCACCGGTCCACCCACATATCAAATTATCAAAGTACCGAACGCGAATCATATGAACATGATGAAAACTAGCTTGATGATAATTCCCATGTGTCCTCGTGGAGCGCTTTTCTATATAAGAGTTTGTCCAGGCTTGTCCTTTGCTACAAAAAGGATTGGGCCACCTTGCTGCACTTTATTTACTTTTGTTACTTGTTGCTCGTTACAAATTATCCTATCACAAAACTATCTGTTACCTATAATTTCAGTGCTTGCAGAGAATACCTTGTTGAAAACCGCTTATCATTTCCTTCTGCTCCTTGTTGGGTTCGACACTCTTACTTATCGAAAGGACTATGATAGATCCTCTATACTTTTGGGTCATCAACCACTGCCGCAACATCCGCTCCAGGACGCTCGAGACGGGTGACCTCGTCCTGAGGCGGGTCCCCTCCAGGGAAGGGATGCATAAGCTTTCACCCATGTGGGAGGGCCCGTTCAAGGTCGTCCACATCTCTAGGCCTCGCGCCGTGCGCCTGGAGACGCAAGACGGGGTGCCCATCCAGAATGCCTAGAACATCTAGCACCTCCAGAAGTTCTACCCATAAAGCAAGGCCCGGCACCTGTGAAGAAGGCCTAGTGCCTATGAAGAAAGGCCCAGTGCCTGTGAAGCAAGGTCCAGTGCCTGTGAAGAAGGCCCTGTGCCTGTGAAGAATCACCGCTCGTGACACTCTCACGTAATAATGAGTGGGGTTGTACACGACCCGGAGTCTCCGGAGAGCCTCCCTCAGGCCTCGGGGGCTCCCACCCACGCCTAGTGGAAGCACTTAGCTCCGCACTGGTGAGAAGACTTGAAGACTAGATTAGGTGCCGGACGCGGCTTTTCATTTGCTTTCCGCAGTTGGCTCGTTTTCTCCAAATCGAAGTTGCTTCCAGCGTTCCTTGTTGATTTGGTTCTGTTTGCTGCTATTCCCGACTTCAGTTCGCCTGTGTTCTCTCTCTCGCACACCTCGCGAGTGGGCTAGGCAGGTGCCCTCGCGAGCGTTTTTCCCTTCTGCCCCTCTGCCTTCGGTCTGTTTTCTCGTGAAGCACCCTCGTTCGAGCCCACAAGCTGGCGCGCCTCTCCTAATCTGTGCCCCTCGGGTACCGCGATATGAAGTGCTGGGTCAAGGCTCGGGTGAACGACAAGTCTCCTTGTGAACTTCCTAACAAAATTTCTACAGACCTTGAGCAACTACTAAGCCAAGACAAGCACAAGGAAACAAGTGCCCCACGAAGAGGAGGCAGCTTCGCGAGGCAGCCCCGAACACGCCAAGCTAAGTTATCTCCGCACAAAACAAACGACACAGCATGGAAACAACAAGCATAGCACAATAACTGGGGAACCACAGTTTGATACACGCCCCTCTGGGCCCATACTGGTTTCATTTTTTATGCAGGAAAGGAAAGAAGAGCAAAACAAAAGCAGCATTGCAGCGATCAACGGGGGCAGGCCCCTGGCGACGTCCAGAGCCTAGCCGGATCCCTTCTCGCGCTTCACGGAGGTGCAACGACGGGACGACCCGCTACCACCTTCGAAGCAAGTGCGACGGCGTGGTGGCTGGTCATAGCCGCCACTGCTGGAGCTTTCGCCGAGAGAAGAGCCCCCGTAGCTGGACGAGGCGCGGCCGGCGGGCTCGCCCTCGCCCTCGTCGTGGCCGTCGCCGAGACCGAGAATCTCCTTGTCGTCGTTTGTCTCGGGGCAGCACCCAGGACTTGTCAAGTCAGGCAGTTGCCGAGGCAGCGTGGGGAAGCGGAGACGCCCACGTCCAGTCAACCGCCATGCGTCAACCGAGGCCGCAGGCTTTGGGGGCCCGCGGCGCTCCGCGCTTGACCTTTGGCTTCGCCTCGAAGCCAAGCCTGAGCATGCCTTGGGCCCGGGGGCTACTGTCGGCGTTCTGAGAACGGGGGTCCCCAGACTTGCCTGCCCGCAGCCCGCGGCGTGGCTTTGCTAGCAGGCATGTACGGCCCATCTCCGTCAATGAGGCATTCAAGACCCTCGCGAGGGCCAAGCCTCGCGAGGCGGACGATGCAAGACCTCCTCAGGAGCGGCCTCACCAGGCTGCCTCACGAGGGGCACAGAAATCAAGGCAGGGCAAACCTCACGAGGCTCTCGTGACGTGAGCCACGACGATCAAGACCAGGCGGGCGCCAGGCAGGCACCAGCGTGCGCAGCGTCCTTGTTTCCTCTTTGGTGCTAAAGAGGCAAGCGCAGGCGCGGAGTACCGAGGCATCAAGCAAAAGTTTCCATATCAGTGCAACGAGACCAAGACCAGCAGGCCAGCAGGACGGAGGTCACCATGGAGCCCAAGACGGCGTCTTCACCAGAGCCCTTTGCAGGCGAAGACCGCTTTTGTCAGGATAGCTTGTACTAGTTGTCCCCTTTCAAATTGGCCGCCGTTGTTGGCTCCCTTCCCGCACGATATTTGGGAAGAGGACCAAGGCCTATATAAGTAGAACTAGCCACCACAGTAGAGGCATCTGATCTTGAACCAATCCTTAGCCACACACCGAACACAAGAACACCTCAACCTCAGGAGGCCGTTCTTCCCCTTGTACTGTTCTTCATCAGCCCAAGAGGCAATCCACCACCACCACACTGGAGTAGGGTATTACACCACAACGGTGGCCCGAACCAGTATAAATCTTGTGTCTGTGTGTTGCGAGTTCGTCGAGTTCGTCCGTGAGATCTTAGCAAGTTAGGGCGTAGATCGGTAGGGAGGAAATCTTTGCGCGCACCCCAGTGTTCGAACCTTAAGGGTTTTGCCGGAACCCGTGATCCGACAATGTCCAGCCCCCAGACCGCTAATAGCCATGTAAGCGGAATGCTCTGGAGGCCCTGGGTCAGCTGATGGATCTGCTTGGCGTGGAACTGGCACGCTTCGCAGGACTTCACCAGCTCAGCTGCGTCATTGAACGCAGTGGGCCAGTAGAACCCACTGCGGAATACCTTATCGACGAGGGTCCATGATGACGAGTGGTGCCCATAGTCCCTGTCGTGTATGTCGATTAGCAACTACTTCCCCTGGTCCCTGGAAATGCAGCACAGAGAAATGTCATTTGGCCGCTTCCTGTACAACTCACCGTCTCGGATGCAGTACGACGTGGCTTGTCGGGCCACGCGCTCTGCGTCCTCTTCCTTCTCCGGCAACGTCCCTTGCATCAGATACTCCTTGAATTCCTTGGTCCAGCATCCCTCCTGGGGCTTGAGCGCCAAGAGCAGGCGAGCTCCTGAGGTCGGGCCATAGGCTGGGGCTCCCGTGGCAGGCGGCTGTGGGAGCTCCTCCCGAGGCTGAGCTGGGCTTGAAAGTGGTGGTATCACCGATGGCTTGAAGAGCTGTTCCTCAAAGACGCCGGGCTCTTGTGGCTGCCGCTTGGATGCCCTCTTAGCGATGTCGTCAGCTTCCTTGTTGGTGCCCCGGGGCACATGCTGCAACTCCAGGCCCAAGAACTGCTTCTCCATCTTGCGCACCTCCGCGAGGTATGCCTCCATATGCTCGACCCTCGGCTCATATACCTTGTTGGAGAAGTTGACGAGAAGCTGCGAGTCGCCCTTAACGGTAAGGCACTTCACCCCCAGAGCTATCACAGCCTTCAGGCCAGCTATGAGGCCTTCGTGTTCCGCAATGTTGTTGGAGACCTTCTCGCCCTGCTAAAAGCAGAGCTGCACAGCATAGTAGAGCTTGTCCTGGGTGGGAGAGATGAGTACTGCTCCATCCCCCGCGCCCTGATGCACGAAGGCGCCATCGAAATACATGACCCAGCCGGCTGGCGCCTCACTTCCTGGTGAGGTGGACCGGTCTTCGCCTACTTCAAGTGTCGGGCATCCGTCCATTCTGCCACGAAATCAGCGAGCGCGGCTCCCTTGAGGACCCTAGTAGTGCTGAACTCCAACTGGAACGCCTGCAGCTCGATGCTCCACTCGACAACCCTTCCACCAGAGTTGGGGCTCCTGAGCACCCTCTCCAATGGGTAGACTGAGACGACTTTGATGGGGTCGCCCTAGAGTAGTGTCGCAGCTTGCGCGAGGCCACCAAGAGCGTGAGCAGGAGCTTCTGAGGCATGGGGTATCACGCCCTCGCGTCCCGCAACACTGTTGTCGGTGTCAAAACCGGCGGATCTCGGGTAGGGGGTCCCGAACTGTGCGTCTAGGCGGATGGTAACAGGAGACAAGGGACACGATGTTTTACCCAGGTTCGGGCCCTCTTGATGGAGGTAAAACCTCACGTCCTGCTAGATTAATATTGATGATGTGTGTTACAAGAGTGGATCTACCACGAGATCAAAGAGGCTAAACCCTAGAAGCTAGCCTATGGTATGATTGTTGTTCATCCTACGGACTAAAACCCTTCGGTTTATATAGACACCGGATAAGGTTAGGGTTACACAGAGTCGGTTACAATGGTAGGAGATCTACATATCCGTATCGCCAAGCTTGCCTTCCACGCCAAGGTAAGTCCCATCCGGACACGGGACGAAGTCTTCAATCTTCTATCTTCATAGTCTTGGAGTCTGGCCGATGATGATAGTTCGGCTATCCGTACACCCCTAGTCCGGAACTCCTCAATAGCCCTCGAACCAGGCTTCAATGACGATGAGTCCGCGCCAGATATTGTCTTCGGTGTTGCACGGCGGGTTCTTCCTCCGAATAATTTATAGAAGATTGTGAACACCAGGATAGTGTCCGGCTCTGCAAAAATAATTTCCGCATACCACCGTCGAGAGACTAATATTACACAAGATCAATCACGACGATTTTGTGGCGTGACATCGCACCACTACCAAGCCTTTATTCAAATTGTTTTTACTGCTCCACCTCGGTAGCGTTTAGCGAAGCGGTTTCCTTGGCACGTCTTGTCGAGGCAGAGATCGTGTTCCCCTTATTCCGGGATTCCCATCAATACGGACGTGGGTAACCCAACCGTGCTCGTTGGCCTGCTTCAGGGCAGGTCATTCCCACTCCTGAGCCCGGGGAGAATGTGGTGTTCGTGTCTCACTTCCGTCGGGGTTTAGGCTTCCCGACGGACCCCTTTGTGCGGGGGCTCATGTTTTATTATGGGCTTGATTTCCATGACTTGAATCCGGAATCCATCCTCCATATCTCGTCATTCATTGTTGTATGTGAGGCCTTCCTCCATATTACCCCTCGCTTTGGATTTTGGCTCAAGACCTTCAAGGTGGAGCCAAAGGCGATCAAGGGGCAGCAAACAGAGTGCGGAGGGGCGGTCATAAGCAAATGCGCTGGTGCTCCGTGGGTCTGAGGGCTCTTTTCAAGAGGAGCTTGGTTTATGGCAATGGGAGTGGTTCTATATCACCGCCTCCTGTGGGCACCAAATGGGCGGCGCCTCGCCTTCCGCCAGTCCACCACGGCCAAGCGTCATGGGTCAACAAGGCTCGACTGGGGTTGTCCAAGGACGTTCCTCCTGCTGCAGGCCGTATTCGAGATCTCCAGGAAAGAGGGATCAATCTGCTGCAAAGTGGGCGCAGGTTATTGTGATCCGCGTCTTCAGCCTCAAGAACGCCGCCTCCGCCTGTGGGAATTCAATCCGAGGGACCACGAGCTCTCCAAAATTTTATGGGCACGACGCCTGTGGAGATGTATAAACTGTTCTTTGGATCAAGAGAAGTGTCCGGACTTGACCGAGGATGCAGGACTAAGCCGCAATCGCCCAGATGCTCAAGTAAGTAGTCCCAGAATCGGACAAGCTGTTCATTCATTTATTATGTATATATGCCCTTTAAAGGAGCCGCTTCTTGAACAGGAGTGGATAGCCAAGGCAAAGTTGATAAGGTGTCCGGCTCCTCCTGCAGACCACGCCGGATCCCATGTTGACCAAGATGTTGAAGGTCGCGCTTTTGAAGAAGGAGAAGGGAGGAGCGGGGAGCAACCGCCTCATGCGAAGGAGGCTATCAAGGAAGGAGGGATTAAGAGTCCCACCTTCCGAGGAGAGAAGAGGACCGCTCAAGATCCGGAGGTCAAGGCCTCAAAGAAAGGAAGGGAATCTTCGTCGGAGAGTCCGGGCTACCGGGAAGTAACCCAGCCGCACTATTTCCCCAAGGGATCAGCCCTCCAAATGAGCCGTAAGTAAAACGAAGGGTCTTGTAAACAAGGAACATCCTCAGATTTATTTATGAAGATAACCAAATTGTACCTTGTAGTTCGGACCTCAGCCCTTCTCAGCAGAGCTCGTCTTCGGGGATCTTCTTCCAAAGATGATGGAGAGCTAAACGCCTCCACCGCCGCAGACCCTCATGTGAAGCGGACGATCCGGAGGTGTCGCCACGCAGGGTTCCCCAAGTCCGTGGGCGGAAGGTCCGCCCAAGTGGTGTGCGCGGTCGGAGGAGTCAAGGATTTGCTTGGGCGAAGCGGTTATCTCGTAAGATCACCGTGCTCTAATGGGTAAGGTGATTGACGGAATTGCATCCGCGGAGAGCGGATTGTGTGAAGCCGCCGAAGCTTATCGACGGGTTTGAGGTACGCAAAAAAATGATGTACCGTCTACGCTTATGCATATAAAATGCGCTCTGTATAGATAGTAGCTCGAGACTCGGTGTGTTGTCAAAATTGACAACGCGTCGAGGATCAAATTCTCAGTTTTAACATATCGCCGCTCCTAAACAGGTGGCGGGTCGTCCGGAGGCCAGCCGGACTGATGAATATGCCTAACTAAAGCGGCAGCTTGATGAGGCGGATGCGAACATCGCGCTGATCAATAAACGGTTTGATGAGTCACAAGGTATGCGACTTCTATGCGGACACCTGGTAAGGGAGCTTGACGCCCATGTCTTACTAATCATATGCTTAATGCAGATGGTGCCGCTGCCGTGGAAGAGCTGCAGCGTAACTCGCCGAGCGAAAAGAGCAAGCCAAAATTAGTAATGCGGTTGCTTTAAAGGCGTCAAGAGCTAGAAGCTGAACGGGCTGCTCACCGCCAAGCAAAGAGGAGATGGTCGAGATGGCCAAAAGGTTAAGGAATGCTACCGATCGCTGCGAGGTTCTTGAAAAAGAGCATCAAGCGGAACAGGAGGGCCTAAAGAAGGCCGCCACCGAAACCAAGAATGCCCAATCGGCTTTGAGAGCTGCCAAGGAGGAGCTGAGTCAGGCCAGGGCAATTGCGGCTGGAAAACCGTTTCTCATGGAGGAAATATACAGATCCAAAGTATGCTCCGTTGGATAAATTATGGAGTTCAGAGGATGCTTATATGGACTTGGCGGCGAGCACTATGGACGCGGTTGAGCACTTCCGGGGCCAGAAGGGGCACATAAGGGAAGAGCTACACTGGTCGCAATTCCAGTCTGGAGCGTCCTCTGCCGCTGACCGATTGGTAGGCCGAGTGGGCCGAGCTGAATCGATTGTCCGGATTGGCCATGAAGCATGTCTTGACTCACTTGTGGCCGGACGGACCCCAGCCGAAGAGCTATTTTGGTGTAGTGCAGCAGTTTCTTGGAGTGGTGCAGCGACGACGCGATGAAGCGATCGGCATGTATTGAGGGAGCGCTGGATGGCTCTTGCCCGTGTCAAGACATACCGGGCAGAGATGAAGGCCATCGACGTTGCATCCCGTGATTCGGACAGAGGTCGAGTACCGCCGAGCACTACTTTGAAGAAGTTCCGCCGGGCGCTGCTTAATAGAGACGCAGTGCTCAAGGATATTATGTTTGAATGACATGTATGATTCGTGAAAACGATGTTTCAATGTAATATAAGTGCTTTTTATACTTGTGCTGCTCAAGTAGTAAACTACCCCTCAGGCGGCCGCTTATGTATATGTGTATATAACTCGAAAGATGGCAGTCCTTGGCTTCAGCCCCACGCACATAGTGTGGGGGTGTTTGCAAAAAAGCGCTTTTTCACACTTAATCCAACGCCTTGGTCCTGTTAAGGAGGTGGTAGCGAGCAAACCAGGCAACCGGACTATAATGCTTTATCACTTTCACTTAGCCATAGGAGTTCGAGGGTGGGGCTACTATATAGCCTCTGGGCACCGCACTCTCCCGAATTCGGGTGCGTATGTGCTCGATCAAAAACCGTCCTTCGTTAATGCGGAGGAATTCTAAACATTCTGTGAGTCATCGAGTGGTTGACCAGTCTCTCGCTATATCATGACAGTTTTCGGCTTTCATCGAGGTGCTCGCTCGCCGAACCGGGCACAATCGCAGTAGTTCTCCGGTGCCGCGTTAGCCGTGAAAACGAAACTTAAGGCAGGAAAACATAGGAGCCGGGCAACCCAACATTTGACCAAAGACATGATTCGGAGCTGATGCATATAAGGCCTAACTCGAGACGCCGAATACTCCCTAAGGTATTCGGTCTTTATGAAAATGGGCAAAATAAGGCCCTAAGCCCTTTGTGTCCGTGCACGCCAAGAAAAATTGCAGTGCGGCCAATGCCAAAGCACCAGCCTCCTCCTCGCTTATATTTAAGGAACTGGGGAATGTATATCAACAAGAGACAAGGAAAAAGGTTTACGCAGGTCTTAATCAAAAGAATCCTTGCAACGGGTCCCTATCGCACGCCTGCTGTGTCTCCGCGCAGCCGTATCCTCGGCGGGTGTAGCACGTTGTTCATCTGTAAAAGAGAGGAACTTAGTTTGAAAAGAAAAAGGATCGTATAAAAATGTACTTAATATTAAATAAACAAAGTACGGTTCAAAGAAGTGAATAAAATTTGAGCTTTATTGTCTCTTGTTATACATGCATGCAGCCCCTTGTACGGGGGTATGCTGCTAGTGGGCGCCGGACTCGTCTAGCCGTGTCCGGGGTTTGAATGACCCATCGCAGTGTTCTTGGCCTAGGGGAGCCGGGTAGCTATGGAGCTGTCGATCAGCCTCTCCCTTCTTCCATGCCGAGTAACACTTAATACTTCCTTTCAACGAGATGATGCCGCGTGGACCGGAATTTTAAGTGTTAGAGATGCATAATGCGGTATTATGCTAAAGCGGGCGTAAAGCTTCGTGGTCCCAATAGTGCTTGATGGCTACTTTTAAACGGGCGACGTGGAAGAGTAACCTTTCGCGACGGAAGTTGTCGGATGAACCAAACATAACTTCTAGCAAAGATGGAGCCCATGCAAGGGCGATGGGCTCGGCAAGATTCTTTAAAGGAGGTGTTGCTATGGCGAATTTTGGTTGGGTTTATCCTCATCTCATGGATTGTGTCCTCGATATATCAGGTTTATGTCATCGCCGCCGCCCATGAGGACATGTGTAAATTGGAATCCGTCGATTACAGTGATTCAATATGAAGGCAGTCCATCCTGCTCCGGATATTATCGGAAATAGTCCCGATGGTCGAAGGTGATTGGTTTTGACAATCAGCAGCGGCACGCCTTTTAGGGGCGCCGCTTTGTTTTTCCTTTGATCACGTGGAAGTGAGTTTACTGTTTTAACCTCCCCGTGGGAAAGTTTTTGTTTTCTCGAGTGCCGCTTTTGGGTTTCGTCACTTGCATTTGGTGTGTCGAGCCCCTTGTGTTCGGCGTTAAGTCGGCCGGACTGCTTGAAGACCCAACAATCTCTGTGGGTATGGTTTGCAGGCTTCCCGGATGTACCATGTATTTGACACAGTCTGTCCAGAAAGTGTTTTGTTGTTCGGCCGAGAGCTTTTGAATCCGGCGTTGACCACCGTACTATTTGGGCCATTTTCTTTATTCCGGCGCTGATCTTTTCTGCGTCGTGATTTCCCATTTCCATCCCTGGTTTCGGATGTAATCGGGTCGCTGGTACTGCATCTAGCCAGCCAGCTGCACTCTCCCGCGCAAAAGCGGGTCATGAGGCTTGTTAATGCGGCCATTGTTCTTGGCTTTTCTTCGCCGAGGTGTCTGGCGAGCCATTCGTCTCGGACGTTGTGTTTGAACGCTGCTAAGGCTTCGGCGTCCGGACAGTCGACTATTTGGTTCTTTTTAGTAAGGAACCTGTTCCAGAATTTCCGGCTGACTCTCCGGCTGTTGAGTTATGTGACTTAGATCGTCTCGCATCCGGAGGGCGGACATAAGTCCCTCAAAATTTGCCCGAATGCGCCCTCGAGCTCTTCCCAGCTTCCAATGGTATTTTCGGGAGGCTTTTAAGCCAATGCCGAGCTGGCCCTTTGAGTTTAAGGGGTAAGTATTTTATGGTGTGGAGATCGTCTCCTCTAGCCATGTGTATGTGGAGGATGTAATCCTCGATCTAGACTCCAGGGTCTGTTGTTCCGTCGTATGCCTCTATGTTTACGGGTTTGAATCCTGCTGGAAATTCATGAAACAGCACCTCATCGGTGAAACATAGGGGGTGTGCGGCACCCCTATATTTTGGTGTGCCGTGATCTTCGGGATTTTGACGTATTGCATTGCTTTGACGAGCCTGCTTTCTTGGCCCGTAGATGGACCTAATGGGCCATCCTCTTGGTGTGAATCCTTATGCGGATCGCATATTGGCTTGTGTGCGGCGCCATTCACCGCTCTCTTTTCTCCGTGGGGTCGTCCATCCGACCGGGTGGCCTTCTTACTTTTTAATTTTGGGGGCTCTAAGGCCTCCTCGTCGAAGTCGGGCAGTAGCTTTCTTTTCGGGTAGCTCTTTGTTCGGGCGATCGTCATTGCATTTTATCTGCGGTGCTGAATACTTTGCTCCATCTCGATCCTCGAGTGCATCTTCGCTGTTTTGAGCTTCGCGTCGCTTTTTCAGTTACGCCGCAGCGATGGCGACGAGCCTTTTTCTCGGAGGTCATTTTGCTCCAATGGTTTGTCCGGCGTGAGGTCGTCCTGACCGTTGTCTTCGCCGAGGACAGATTGTTTATCCAAGTTGTCTTGTTCGGACGATTGCTCGATAGCTTGTTCGTTGTCCACCGTTCGCCCTGCTCTATGGCTGGGTCTTTGTTGAGGCGGGCTTTGTTCGGGCGCTTACGCTGCCGCTTTGACTGCCGAGGGGTTTATCCTTCGTAGCGCCCCGTTGTTCCTCGCTCTTCATTTCCTTTAGGTGTATCCACCATGTATACATCATGGGATGAGGTTGTCCAAAGGTCCTATAGGTGCTGGTTCATTGTTGTCTCCTACATCGCCGCCCATACCGCTGATCTCTTCGAGTCGAAATCGAGCACGCCGTGTAAGCTGGCGATGGCTATGAAGTGGGTGGTGGGTGGGCTTTGAATTTCTTTTGTCGTCTGCATCCCAACCGCCCCGACCGCAGCCCAGCCAGTGGCTCTCCGGATAAACAGAGAGACTTTAGTGTATTCAGGATGTCGCCAAAGGGCGAAGTGCCGAAAGATGTCCGCGCCGTGAACTCCATATCGGGCGCCCAATCGGATTCGATTGGCAAGGGCGCTGAGGGTTCGGAGTCCGGAAAGGAGTCCGCTTCTCGGAGTCAAGGTCTTTGCAAAGGACAGGGATGGAGTTCGCCCGATCGCCAGAGAGATTAAAGCCCCGAGGCGGTGTCCAACCACTCGCCCCCGATCGGGAGTCCGCCCGCTTTAAGGATTGAGCGGATTCTCGTGCGGCCTCCAAGGCACCGCTCGGCCGCAGAGCTAGATCATGCCCATCAAGACAAAGGCGGCGCTTGGTGTGGCTCGAATCCGTCAAGATCAAGTCTCCGCGGATATCGGCCAGATAGTTTAAATCTTCCGAATCTGACTCGACGGTCAGGGCGAAGCTTCGACCGCTTCCAGATGGCTGCTTAATTGCCCGCAGCAAAGCCGCCGAACACGAAGATCTGTCCGGGAGAAAAGTCTCACCGGACCGTGTCGTTGTTGATGATCAAAGGAGCCATCGAGCCTATCGGTGACGCATACGCAGGAACTCTCAATGAAAGCACCAATGTCGGTGTCAAAACCGCGGATCTCGGGTAGGGGGTCCCGAATCATGCGCCTAGGCGGATGGTAACAGGAGACAAGGGACACGATGTTTTACCTGTGTTCGGGCCCTCTTGATGGAGGTAAAACCCTCACGCCCCGCTAGATTAATATTGATGATGTGTGTTACAAGAGTGGATCTAGCACGAGATCAAAGAGGCTAAACCCTAGAAGCTAGCCTATGGTATGATTGTTGTTCGTCCTACGGACTAAAAACCTTCGGTTTATATAGACACCGGATAGGGTTAGGGTTACACAGAGTCGGTTACTATGGTAGGAGATCTACATATCCGTATCGCCAAGCTTGCCTTCCACGCCAAGGTAAGTCCCATCCGGACACGGGACGAAGTCTTCAATCTTCTATCTTCATAGTCTTGGAGTCCTGCCGATGATGATAGTTCGGCTATCCGGACACCCCCTAGTCCGGAACTCCCTCAACTGTGCTGACAAAATACACCGGGTGTTCGACAAGGGTAGACGCACTGCTGATGCTCGTGTCTTGCAGAAATTGGGACGCTCACGAGGTGCCGGAACTCGACGCTCGACATTTATGGAACCTCGATGACGCCGCCCCGCCGAAGCTTGGTCTTCGCTGACGCCGCTAAGGCTCTTGCGGCGCCTTCCCGATCTTGCATCGCTTCGCCAGAAGCTCGGTGCAGCGCGCTTCTTGGCTTTTGTGTCCTCCCGAATCACACCAGTCACAAGGGCGGAGTACGGTGTAGCGGCGAGGTAGAGTACTAGGGGCTCGAGGGATCGTGGCGCCACCATCACTGGAGGGTTGTTCAGGTATCTCTTGAGGTCTTGAAAAGCTCGGTCGGCCTGCTGGGTCCACTCGAATGGGCCCTTCTTCTTCATCAGCTTGAAGAAGGGTAGGGCGCACTCTCCTAGCTTGGAGATGAAGCGTCCCAACGCAGTTACCCGACCAGCCAGCTTCTGCATTTCCTTAAGGGTCTGCGGTGGGCTCATGTCCTCAATGGCCTTGATCTTCTCTGGGTTCTCCTCGATCCCTCTGTGGGAGCCCAGCAGCTTGATCCCTCTGTTTTACCCGTCCCAACGCAGTTACACGCACTTCTCCTCGTTAAGCCGCAAGTTCACCTGGCGCAGGCTCGCGAAGGTCTCCTCCAGGTCTTCAATCAAGGTCCTTGCCTCTCGAGACTTCACCACAATGTCGTCGACATAGGCCTCCGTGTTTCTCCCGAGCTGCAGCCCCAAGGCGATGTGCATCAGCCACTGAAAGGTGGCTTCCACGTTGCACAGTCCGAAGGGCATGCAGGTGTAGCAGTACACCCCACACGGAGTCAGGAAGGCTGTCTTCTCTATATCTTCCACCATCATCTTGATCTGGTGATACCCCGAGAACGCATCCAGGAAGCACAGCAGGTCGTACTCGGCGGTGGAGTCGACGATCTGATCGATGCGTGGGAGCGGGAACGGATCTTGAGGGCAGGCCTTGTTGAGGTTGGTGAAGTCGATGCACATTCGCTCCTTCCCGCCTTTCTTCGGCACTATGACGGGGTTCGCCAGCCATTCGGGGTACCGAACCTCGCGAATGGCGCCCGCCGCCTCCAGCTTGCGGGTCTCTTGGACGATGAAGGTCTGCTTCTTGGTGGACTGCCGTCTCGCCCGCTGCTTCACAGGGCGCACATTGGGGCATACCCTTAAATGATGCTGAATCACCTCTCTCGGGACTCCCACCAGCTAATTGGACTCCCATGCGAATATATCCTTGTTTGCGCGCAAGAACTTCACCAGTGCTTCCTCTTGGCTTGAGTCGAGGCTGGCACCTATGGTAAAGGTAGCTCCTGAGGACCCGTCCTCGTTGACTGGCACCTACTTGGTTTCCGCCATGTCTTGTGTGAACAACTACTTCTTCTTGGTGCGGTTCCCTTGGGCTTGGAGGTGCCCGCGTCGGCAGGCTGCGCCGCCGCAATGGTCTTGAGGGCGAGCTTGAGCGCTGCTAGGGCCTCCTTGGCATCCCCCGTGACAGTGAGGACGCCTTTGCTTCCCGACATCTTCATGAGGGTGTAGGCCGGATGAGTCGCCGCCATGAACTGGGCCAGAGCTGGGTACCCAAGAATGGCATTGTACAGAAGGCCGATGTGGGCTATGTCGAAGTCGACCAGCTCGGTGCGGTAGTTGTCGCGCGTGCCGAAGGTGACGGGGAGGCGGATCTGCCCCAGGGAGTGGATAGTGCCGCCACCAACTCCTGAGAAAGGTTTGCTGAAGCTGAGCCGCTCGAGCGGCACGTGAAGAAGGCTGAAGGCCTCCTTGGAAAGCAAGTTGAGGCCAGCACCGCCGTCGACGAGGGTCTTGGTGATGGCCACACTGCATATGGTGGGCGTGCAGAGCATCGAAAGCATGCTCGAGCCGGCGGTGGTGATGGGGTGGTCCTCTGAGCTGAAGATGAGGTCGGCCTCAGGCGCAGCCCAACCCGGTGGAGCCCCTGAGCGCTTGGAAGCAGCACCAATCTGGAGGAGGAACGGCTTGATGTGGCGATCCGAAGGTGGCGCCTGAGAGCCGCCAAGGTGGCTGCCACTGCAGTGCACCGGTGCCAGAACACGCAGCGAAGAGGTCGCAGAGTTCCTCCCAGGATGCCACCGTGGATCCAGGGAGGTTGAGCAGCCAGGCGTGTGGCTCGCCGGCGAGGGCCATGGGGAACCAGTTGGCCATGACCTTGTCGTCGCCCCCGGCCTCGAGGACGGCCTCCTCGTATGCCAGCAGGAAAGCCGACGGGTCCGCCGCACCATCTTAGTGCGGCGGCATCTCCGGCTTGAACTTGGGCGGCCATCGCACCCGCCGCAGGGCGGGGGCTGTGGCTCGAGCCTCGCCGCTGCCGGGCCGGGCCGCTGAGTCGGCAGCGGGGCGCCTGCCATGAGTGTGAAGTGCGGTGGCGGCGGAGTGCAGACTGGCGGAGAGGAGCTACGGCGCACCCCTACCCGGCGCGCCAAATGTCGGATCTCGGGTTTCGGCAAAACCCTCAAGGTTCGAACACTGGGGTGCGCACGAAGATTTCCCCCCTACCGATCTACGCCCTAGCTCACTAAGATCTCGCGGACGAACTTGACGAACTCGCGGCACAAAGAACACAAGATTTATACTGGTTCGGGCCACCGATGTGGTGTAATACCCTACTCCAGTGTGGTGGTGGATGGATTGCCTCTTGGGCTGATGATGAATAGTACAAGGGTAAGAATAGCCTCCTGAGGTTGAGGTGTTCTTGTTATCTGTGAACTTGTGGGTGTGTGGATGGAGTGGATCCAGTCCAAGATGGGTTATCCCTACGGTGGTGGCTAGCTCTACTTATATAGGCCCTGGTCCTCTCCCCAAATATTGAGCGGGAAGGGAGCCAACAACGGCCAATTCGAAAGGGTGCAGCTAGTACAACTTATCATGACAAAAGCGGTCTTCCCCTGCAAAAGGCTCTGGTGGTGATGCCGTCATGGGCTCCATGGTGACCTCCGTCCTGCCGTCCTGCTGGTCTTGGTCTCGTTGCACTGATATGGAAACCTTTGCTTGATGCCTCGGTACTCCGCGCATGTGCTTGCCACCTTAGCACCAAAGAGGAAACAAGGACGCTGTGCACACTGGCGCCCGCCTGATCTTGATCGTCACGGATCACGTCATGAGAGCCTCGCGAGGTTTGCCCTGCCTTGATTTCTCCGCTCCTCGCGAGGCAGCCTGGTGTGGCCGCTCCTGAGGAGGTCTTGCGTCGTCCGCCTCACGAGGCTTGGTCCCTCACAAGGGTCTTGAATGTCTTGCTGATGAAGATGGGCCGTACAGGCCTGCAGCACAGCCACGTCGTGGGCCACAGGCAGGAAAGTCTGGGGACCCCCGTTCCCAGAACGCCGACACACATCATTAGGAGAATGATGTGATGGAGAAGACCCATCCGATAGATTAGCATTTTGTTCATTCAGTTTTATTGCTATAGCTTTCTTCATGTCATATACATATTCCTTTGACTATGAGATTATGCAACTCCTGAAAACCAGAGGAATACCTTGTGTGCTATCAAACATCACAACGTAACTGGGTGATTATAAAGATTCTCTACAGGTATCTCTAAAGGTGTTTGGTAGGTTGGCGTAGATCGAGATTAGGATTTGTCACTCCGAGCATCAGAGAGGTATCTCTGGGCCCTCTGTGTAATCCACATCATAAGAAGCCTTGAAAGCAAAGTGACTAATAAGTTAGTTGTGGGATGATGTATTATGGAACGATTAAAGAGACTATCCGGTAATGAGATTGAACTAGGTATGAAGATATCGACGATCGAATCTCGGGCAAGTAACATATCGATGACAAAGGGAATAACGTATGTTGTCATTATGGTTCGTCCGGTTAAGATCTTCGTAGAATATGTAGGAGCCAATATGAGCATCTAGGTTCTACTATTGGTTATTGACCGGAGATGTGTCTCAGTCATGTCTACATAGTTCTCGAACCCGTAGGGTCCGCACGCTTAACGTTTGATGACGATTTAGTATTATATGAGTTATGTGATTTGGTGACCGAATGTTGTTCGGAGTCCCAGATGAGATCATGGACATGAAGAGGAGTCTCGAAATGGTTGAGAGGTAAAGATTGATATATAGGATGATAGTATTCAGACACCGGAAGTGTTCCGGATAGTATCGGGTATTTATCGGAGTACCAGGGGGTTACCGGAACCCCCGGGGGAAGATATGGGCCATATGGGCCATAAGAGGGGAGCACACCAGCCCATAAGGGGTGGTGTGCCCCCCCTTAGGCATGTGGCCGAACTGGAGGAGGAGAAGGGGTACGCCCCCCCCCCCTTTCCTTCTCTCCTCCCCCCTTCCCTTTTCTCTCGGGTTAAAAAAAGGGAAGGGGGGAGGCCGAATTGGAGGAGGACCCCAAGTAGGATTCCTCCTACTTGGGGCGCCCAAGGCTGCTCCCTCCCTCCCACCTATATATACGTGGGGTGGGCGCCAGAACACACACCAACAATTGTTAGCCGCAGCGCGGGCGCCTCCACAGTTTATGCCTCCGGTCATATCTTCGTAGTGCTTAGGCGAAGCCCTGCGCGGATCACTTCACCATCACCGTCACCATGCCATCGTGCTGACGGGACTCCCCCTCGACACTTTGCTGGATCAAGAGTTCGATGACGTCATCGAGCTGAACGTGTCCAGAACTCAGAGGTGTCCTACGTTCGGTGCTTGATCGGTCGGAACGAGAAGAAGTTTGACTACATCAACCGCGTTGTCAAAAGCTTCCGCTTTTGGTCTACGAGGGTTCATGGACACACTCTCCCCCTCTCGTTGCTATGCATCTCCTAGATAGATCTTGCGTGAGTGTAGGAATTTTTTTGAAATTGCATGCTACGTTCCCCAACAGTGGCATCCGAGCCAGGTCTATGCGTAGATGATATGCACGAGTAGAACACAAAAAGTTGTGGGCAGTGATCATCATACTGCTTACCACCAATGTCTTATTTTGATTCAGTGGTATTGTTGGATGAAGCGGCCCAGACCAACCTTGCATGACCACGTTCATGAGACCGGTTCCACCGACACACATGGAACTAGTTTTGCATAAAGGTGGCTCGCGGGTGTCTGTTTCTCCAACTTTAGTTGAATCTAATTTGACAGCGACCGATCCTTGTTGAAGGTTAAAACAGCAAACTTGATAAATCACCGTTCTGGTTTTGATGTGTAGGTAAGAACGCTTCTTGCTAGAAGCCCGTAGCAGCCATGGAAAACTTGCAACAACAAAGTAGAGGACGTCTAACTTGGTTTTGCAGGGCATGTTGTCATGTGATATGGTCAAGACATGATGTGATATACGTTATTGTATGAGATGATCATGTTTTGTAAATGTCACTGGCAACCGGCAGGAGCCTTATGGATGTCTCTTTATTGTATGAAATGCAAACGCCATGTAATTGCTTTACTTTATCACTATGCATTAGCGATAGTTGTAGAAGCAATAGTTCGCGAGATGACCACACCTCTACGATGAAGATCAAGGTATCGAGCCGATGACGATGGAGATCATGACGATGCTTTGGAGATGGAGAACAAAAGCACAAGATGATGATGGCCATATCATGTCAGATATTTTGATTGCATGTGATGTTTATATTTTATATGCATCTTATTTTGCTTAGTACGGCGGTAGCATTATAAGATGATCCCTTAACTAAAATTTCAAGGTATAAGTGTTCTCCCTAAGTATGCACCATTGCGACGGTTCTCCATGCTGAGACACCACGTGATGATCGGGTGTGATAGGCTCTATGTTCACATACAATGGGTGCAAGATAGTTTTGCACATGCGGAATACTCGGGTTAATTTTGACGAGCCTGGCATGTACAGACATGGCCTCGGAACACAGGAGACCGAAAGGTCGAACGTGAATCATATACTCCCTCTGTTCACTTTTATAAGACCTTGAAGACATTTCAGACAATGTACAAAACAGCCTATTTTGAGTTGTCTGAAATGACTTACAAAAGTGAACGGAGGGAGTAGTAGATATGATCAACATAGAGATGTTCACCATTGATGACTACTCCATCTCACGTGATGGTCGGACATGGTTTAGTTGATTTGGATCACGTATCATTGAGAGATGTCTATCTAAGTCGGAGTTATTAAGTAATTTGACTAATTGAACTTAATTTGTCATGAACTTAGTCATGATAATATTTGCAAATTATGTTGTAGATCAATAGCTCACGATGTAAGATCCCCGTTAATTTTTTATATGTTCCTAGAGAAAAATAAGTTGAAATATGATAGTAGCAATGATGCGGACTGGGTCCATGATCTGAGGATTATCCTCATTTTTGCACAGAAGAATTATGTCCTTGATGCACCGCTAGGTGACATACCTATTGCAGGAGCAGATGCAGATGTTATGAATGTTTTGGCAAGCTCGGTATGCTAACTACTTGATAGTTTAGTGCGCCATGCTTTACGGCTAAGAATCGGGGCTGCAAAGACGTTTTGAACGCCATGGAGCATTTGAGATGTTCCAAGAGCTGAAATTAGTATTTCAGCCTCATGCACGTGGCGAGAGGTATGAGATCTGCCTACAAGATGAAGGAGAATGGCTCAGCCAGTGAGCATGTGCTCAGAATGTCTGGGTACTACAATCACTTGAATCAAGTGGGGGTTAATCTTCCAGATAAGATAGTGATTGACAAAGTTCTCTAGTCACTATCACCAAGCTACTAGAACTTCGTTATGATCTATAATATGCAAGGGATGACGAAAATGATTCCCGATCTCTTCGCGATGCTAAAATCAGCGAAGGTAGAAATCAAGAAAGAGCATCCAGTGTTGATGGTTAACAAGACCACTAGTTTCAAGAAAAAGGGCAAGGGAAAGAAAGGGAACTTCAAGAAGAATGGAAAGCAAGTTGCCACTCCCGTGAAGAAGCCCAAAGTTGGACCTAAGCCTGAAACTAAGTGTTTCTACTACAAACGGAATGGTCACTGGAAGCGGAACTACCCCAATTATTTGGCGGATAAGAAGGATGGCAAAGTGAACAAAGGTATATTTGATATACATGTTATTGATGTGTACTTTACTAGTGTTCATAGTAACCCCAGGGTATTTGATACCGGTTCAGTTGCTAAGATTAGTAACTCGAAACAGGAGTTGCAAAATGAACAGAGAATAGTTAAGGGTGAGGTGACGATGTTTGTTGGAAGTGATTCCAAGGTTGATAAGGTCACAATTGCACACTCCCTCTACCTTCAGGATTAGTGTTGGACCTAAATAAATGTTATTTGGTGTTTGCGTTGAGCATGAATATGATTGGATCATGTTTATTGCGATACGGTTATTCATTTAAGTCAGAGAATAATTGTTGTCCTGTTTACATGAATAAAACCTTCAATGGTCATACACCCAATGTAAATGGTTTATTGAATCTCGATCGTAGTGATACACATATTCATAATATTGATGCCAAAATATGCAAAGTTGATAATGATATTGCAACATATTTGTGGCACTGCCGTTTAGGTCATATTGGTGTAAAGCGCATCAAGAAAATCCACATGGATGGATTTTTGGAGTAACTTGATTATGAATCATTTGATACTTGCAAACCATGCCTCATGGGCAAGATGACTAAAACTCCGTTCTCTGAACAATGGAGCGAGCCAATGACTTATTGGAAATAATACATACCGATGTATGTGGTCTGATGAGTGTTGAGGCATGCGGCGGGTATCGTTATTTTCTGGCCTTCACAGATCATTTGAGCAGATATGGGTATATCTACTGAATGAAACACAAGTCTGAAACATTCGAAAAGTTCAAGGAATTTCAGAGTGAAGTGGATAATCATCGTAACAAGAAAATAAAGTTTCTACATTCTAATTGCGGAGGCGAATATTTGGGTTACGAGTTTGGCCTTCATTTAAAACAATGTGGAATAGTTTCACAACTCACGCCACCTGGAACACCACAGCGTAATGGTGTGTCCGAACGTCATAAACACACTTTATTTGATATGGTTTGGTCTATGATGTCTCTTACCGATTTACCACTATTGTTTTGGGGTTATGCATTAGAGACAGTTGCATTCACGTTAAATAGAGCACCGTCTAAATCCGTTGAGATGACATCGTATGAATTGTGGTTTGGCAAGAAACCTAAGGTGTCATTTCTTAAAGTTTGGGTTGCGACACTTATGTCAAAAGGCTTCAGCCTGATAAGCCCGAACCCAAATCAGATAAGTGCATCTTCATAGGATACCCTAAGGAAACAATTGGGTACACCTTCTACCACAAACCCGAAGGCGAGATATTTGTTGCCAAGAATGGAAACTTTCTACAGAAGGAGTTTCTCTCGAAACAAGTGAGTGGGAGGAAACTAGAACTTGATGAGGTAATTGTACCTTCTCTTGAATTGGAAAGTAGCACATCAGTGAAATCCGTTCAGGTGATGCCTACATGTAGCGACCCGACCTCAGACGGTCAAGTCTCTGTGCTTAAGTGTCATCCCTAGATCTGTATGCTGACACACATAGTACTCGAGGATTTATAACAGAGGTAAATCACATGTATAAAATAACATAAATATTATTACCTCAATCCAAATAGCGGAAGTAACAACAAGGTTGTGGATTCCCATCAACTCCAACGGCAAAGTTGAGTGTAGAAATCGTAACCCTAACGTATCACTTACTCGTCATAAGATCCTGCAACATGAGACATTGCAGCCACAAAGGATCAGTACATTGAATGTACTGGCAAATTCACACCATAGGATAATGACGAATAATAACTATCACTACATGCATAAATGGCTGGTGGAAAGCTCTATGGTTATAGTTTTTGCGAAAAGCCAATTTTTTCCTACAACAAAGGAATAGATTTTAATTTTAACTATCATGGTAGTTGAAACATCATTGAGAAGGTTCCTCCAACTCAATCCCAATTAAAGTAGTTATCAGCGCATCAATATTAATTTAGAGTGATGAGATACTTAGGATACTCCAAGTACTAGATACTCAAGATTGTCCATAACCGGGGACACGGCTAACCATGATTAAATTGTACACTCTACAGAGGTTTATGACTTTTCCCCACAAGACTCGATCGCCTCCGCTTGATTTCTCGCACTACATGGTGTTTGAGAAACGGATGACCGAGACACGCCTTTCGTAAACATTAACTCTCTACTCCGGCAGACCATACCAAACCTACAACCCTCTACCTGCTGATCCACCTCTTCAAGAGCTTCACGTAACTTACTCAACTATGCTAGAGCCCATAATAGCTTGTGGCTGCACACGGAAGTTTCTAGCATGAAAATATCTCAGTTCCCTTTCAGCCTGGGTGGCGGTCCATAGGAAAATCACACGGCACCCCGGGATTTCCAAAAATACAGGCAACACTGGATTCTCCAAGTGCCTCAGTCCACCCAGATGTGTATTTAAGTTGTCACCTTAAGTTGAACCATTAATTAAAAATCTCACATCTGTCATGGATTTCACTCACCCAAACCACGTCTACGAGCATAGCATAGCAATATAAGCAATACGTAGAAGTAACTCCCAAGGGTTTAAATATAACAGGGCAATAGGTTCTACCTCATCAACTACTTCCCATCCCAGATGTTAATGACATCCTAATCATGCAATGTTTGAATATGAAACTAATGCATAAAAACTGGGTATGAAAGGGATATGATCAAAGTGTGAACTTGCCTGCAATGTTGATGAAGATGATTCGCACTCATAACTCTTGATAACTCTACTCGTCACACTCCGTTCAATCTATCGTGGGCAAGCAATAGTAACCACACATAAGCAATCACTCAAAAGATCGGGAAGAACGAAGAAGACAGTTCGGAAAACATCAAAACCAAGAAAATAACTCTTGCAACATAAAACAATTTCTAACAGTACCAAAATTATGTGGATTTGGCCTTACCAGAAAGTTAGGTCAAGAGCTTCGATTTGCAAAAAGAATCAACTAAATCGGAGTTACGAAACTCAAGTTATGATCAAACGAAGTTCAAATTCAAATCTGACCTAATTCAAATTTTAAACTTTCAAAAACATGTTTGAGTTAGATTACTGGATAGAGGAGATCGTAACGAAGAAGTAGGCGTTGGTTTCATCTAATTTGGATGAACGAGTAAAGAGTTATGGCTATTTAAAAAATCAGGGCCAAGCTGTTTTACGGAAGAAAAATAGCTACGGCTAAGGTCTAATGTATAAATGCGTAGACTAATTGGTAATCTAATTATTTTATCGTATTAGTCTAGAGAATAATAAACTACGGAAGTATAAAAAAGAAAAAAAGAAGAAAGATACCTTTATAAGGCAGAGAAAAGACAACTTCGGAGAGAGAAGACAATTTTAAGTCACGGAGAGGAGAAAATATATTTTCTTAAATGAATCTAGTCAAACCAAAATATTGATTTAACCCGAATCGGATGATTTTTTGGAGGCTCTATGGGTCTATATTTATAGGTGGAAAAGAGGTTTAGGGGTCAAAGGCTAGGCAATGTGGGACTAAACGTAGACGTAATTAAACGAAACGTAGAACCGCATTGAAGCCTTCGGCTGCCGCACGCGTACATGGGCTGCAGTTTTTTTAACAAAAATTGGCCTAAGTAAATAAAACTAAAAAGGCTGGCTAGGCCTGGCTCATTTAGGAGAGAGAAAAAAATGAGGCGCCCGTTGCCACTATGCTACGCGTGTGGGCGGTAAATAACTATGGGCCGCATGTACAGTATTTTTTAATAGAAACAGAAGGAAATTCGGATAAAGAAAATAAAGTAAAATTTTATACAGGCATATTATATATCACAATTTTAAGAAAAAGATTTCCTACAAGTTGAACAGTTTTCTAGAGTCAAATAAAACACACACAAATTCAAATAAAGCAAAGAATGCTTCTTCTATAGTAAAATCCAGTAAAAATCATTTCAAAAATACCAAAATTAATTCAAATTTATTTCTCTCTAATTTTCTGATGTAGGAAATCATGTTACCCTATTTTCCATATATTCTATTTTTGGAGAAAAATAATTTGAATAAAACTCAAATAACTCCAAATTGAAAATAAATTCAAAAGAACTTTGAATTTAATTCTTTGAAACTCCAAACTCATATTTCATATGTTTTGAAGAAGTCATTTTATCTTCGCTCGCGAAAATCATTGAGTTGCATAAAGTTCCTAGGTTGGAAATATTTTCCAAATGAAATTCAAATATTTTCAACACCCCTTGTCATTTAAATAAATGGAAGAAGTCATGTCAACTTCTCTCTAGGGTTTTGTGGTGAAAAGAATTTGAATTCATGGAGATCATGAATGCAAAATGAAAGTTTGGGAAAGTCCTTTTATTCCCTCTCATTGAACTTTCAAAAAGTTTCGAATTTCACACAATCAATCAAATCTATCTATTTATTATAACATTCCAAAATTTAGAATTTTACACTACATCAACTAGAGAGGAAGCTAATGATGATGATCATGAAACTTCAGATCAAGTTACTATAGAACCTCATAGGTCAACCAGAACACGATCTGCACCAGAGTGGTACGATGATCCTATCTTGGAGGTCATGTTATTAGAACAAGGCTATCCTACGAACTATGAAGAAGCTACGATGAGCCCAGATTCCGACAGATAGCTTGAGGCCATGAAATCTGAGATAGGATCCATGTATGAGAACAAAGTGTGGACTTTGGTGGATTTTCTCGATGATCGGCAAGCCATAGAGAATAAATGGATCTTCAAGAAGAAGACTGACACTGATGGTAATGTTACTATTTAGAAAGCTCGACTTGTCGCAAAAGATTTTTGACAAGTTCAATGGGTTGACTACGATGAGACTTTCTCACTCGTAGTGATGCTTAAGTATGTCCAAATCATGTTAGCAATTGCCGCAATTTTATGAAATCTGGCAAATGGACGTCAAAACTGCATTCCTTAATGGATTTCTTAAAGAAGAGTTGTATATGATGCAACCAAAAGGTTTTGTCGATCCTAAAGGTGCTAACAAAATGTGCAAGCTCCAGCGATCCATCTATGGACTGGTGCAAGCATCTCGGAGTTGGAATATACGCTTTGATGAGGTTATCAAAGCATATGGTTTTATGCAGACTTATGGTGAAGCCTGTATTTACAAGAAAGTGAGTGGGAGCACTGTAGCATTTCTAATATTATACGTGGATGACATATTCTTGATTGGAAATGATATAGAATTTCTGGATAACATAAAAGGATACTTGAATAAGAGTTCTTCAATGAAAGACCTCGGTGAAGCTGCTTATATATTGGGCATAAAGATCTATAGAGATAGATCAATATGCTTAATTGGACTTTCACAAAGCACATACCTTGATAAAGTTTTGAGGGAGTTCAAAATGGATCAGTCAAAGAAAGGGTTCTTGCCTGTGTTACAAGGTGTGAAGTTGAGTCAGACTCAATGCCCGACCACTGCAGAAGATAGAGAGAAAATGAAAGTCATTCCATATGCCTCAGCCATAGGTTCTATCATGTATGCTATGTTGTGTACCAGAACAAATGTGTGCCTTGCTATAAGTCTAGCAGGGAGGTACCAAACTAATCTCGGAGTGGATCATTGGACAGCGGTCAAGAACATCCTGAGGTACTTGAAAAGGAATAAGGATATGTTTCTTGGTTATGGAGGTGATAATGGGTTCGTCGTAAAGGGTTACGACGATGCAGGCTTTAACACTAAACTAGATGAATCTGAGTCTCAATCTAGATACGTATTGAAAGTGGGAGCAATTAGCTAGAGTAGCTCCTTGAAGAGCATTATAGACAAAGAAATTTGCTAAATACATACAGATCTGAATGTGACAGACCCGTTGACTAAAGCTTCTCTCACAAGCAAAACATGATCACACCTTAGTACTCTTTGGGTGTTAATCACATGGCAATGTGAACTAGATTATTGACTCTAGTAAACCTTTTGGGTATTGGTCACATGGCGATGTGAACTATGGGTGTTAATCACATGACGATGTGAACTATCGGTGTTAAATCACATGGCGATGAGAACTGGATTATTGACTCTAGTGCAAGTGGGAGACTCAAGGAAATATCCCCTAGAGGCAATAATAAAGTTGTTGTTTTATATTTTCCTTATATCATGATAAATTTTTATTATTCATGCTAGAATTGTATTAACTAGAAACTTGATACATGTGTGGACACATAGACAAGACATCGTGTCCCTAGTAAGCCTCTACTAGACAAGCTCGTTAATCAAAGATGGTTAAGTTTCCTAACCATCGACATGTGTTGTCATTTGATGAACGGGATCACATCATTAGGAGAATGATGTGATAGACAAGACCCATCCGATAGCTTAGCATTTTGATCGTTCAGTTTTATTGCTATAGCTTTCTTCATGTCATATACATATTCCTTTGACTATGAGATTATGCAACTCCCGAATACCAGAGGAATACCTTGTGTGCTATCAAATGTAAGAACGTAACTGGGTAATTATAAAGATGCTCTACAGGTATCTCGAAAGGTGTTTGTTTGGTTGGCATAGATCGAGATTAGGATTTCTCGCTCCGAGTATCGGAGTGGTATCTCTGGGCCCTCTCGGTAATGCAGATCATAAGAAGCCTTGTAAGCAAAGTGACTAATGAGTTAGTTGTGAGATGATGTATTACGGAACGAGTAAAGAGACTTACCGGTAACGAGATTGAATTGGTATGAAGATACCGATGATCGAATCTCGGGCAATTAACATACCGATAACAAAGGGAATAATGTATGTTGTCATTACGGTTCGACCGATAAAGATCTTCGTAGAATATGTAGGAGCCAATATGAGCATCCAGGTTCTGCTATTGGTTATTGACTGGAGATGTGTCTCGGTCATGTCTACATAGTTCTCGAACCCATAGGGTCCGCACGCTTAACGTTCGTTGACGATTTAGTATTATATGAGTTACGTGATTTGGTGACCGAATGTTGTTCGGAGTCCCAAATGAGATCATGGACAAGACGAGGAGTCTCGAAATGGTCGAGGGGTAAAGATTGATATATAGGATGATAGTATTCGGACACCGAAAGTGTTCCGGATAGTATCGGGTATTTATCGGAGTAACAGGGGGGTTACCGGAACTCCCGGGGGGAAGATATGGGCCATAAAAGGGGAGTACACCAGCCCACAGGGGGTGGCGCCCCCCCCCCCCCCTAGGCATGTGGCCGAATTGGAGAAGGAGGAGAAGTGGTTTGACCCCCTCTTCCTTCTCTCCTTCCCCCTTCCCTTTTCTCTCCGGCTAAAAAAAGGGAAGGGGGGAGGCCGAATTGGAGGAGGCCCCCCAAGAGGATTCCTCCTACTTGGGGTGCCCCAAGGATGCTCCCCTCCCCCTCCCACCTATATATATACGTGGGGAGGGGGCGCCTAGAACACACACCAACAATTGTTAGCCGTGTGCAGCGCCCCCCTCCACAGTTTACGCATCTGGTCATATCTTCGTAGTCCTTAGGCAAAGCCATGCGAAGATCACTTCACCATCACCATCACCACGCCGTCGTGCTGACGGAACTCTCCCTCGACACTTTGCTAGATCAAGAGTTCGAGGTACGTCATCGAGCTGAACGTGTGTAGAACTCGAAGGTGCCGTACGTTCGGTGCTTCATTGGTCTGAACGAGAAGAAGTTCGACTACATCAACCGCATTGTCAAACGCTTCCGCTTTCGGTCTACGAGGGTACATGGACACACTCTCCCCCTCTCATTGCTATGCATCTCCTTGATAGATCTTGCTTGAGCATAGGATTTTTTTTGAAATTGCATTCTACATTCCCCAACAGCTGATGCACAGGAAGAGTAGTTGAATGTACAAACGTCGTCGACAAATGGAACACGTAATACAAAAAAAGGATAGCATGATATAGTTCACATATATGATGATTGGCGAAACAGCATGGCATTGCATAATTCACATATATAATGCCTTGCAACAAGATAGCATTGCATAATTCTCATATATAATGTCTTGCAACAAGATGGCATTGCATAATTCACATATATGGTAATTAGACACTAAACAGGTGGCATTGACACAAAGCATGTCTAAACTAAGCAAATGACATAGCAATGCAAGACACCATACGCATGATATGAGCAACATAACCCTGCCAAGTTAGAGCATACACCTCGGGGGGGAATAGGACTGGTCATCTATCTTTGAATCCTTCTCTGAGGAGCTATCCGTAACCAGCAAGATATGCGCTTCGTCAGATAGCATAGTCTGCTCTGAAGACCTTGTTTTCACTCCAAAATTTTCCATCACCGTGTTAAATGGCTGATGCACATGAAGAGTAGTTGAATGTACTAACATTGTTGACAAATGTAATACATAATGAAAAAAAAGATGGCATGATATAATTGACATATAAGATGACTGGCTAAGCAGGATGGCATTGCAAAATTCACATATATGATGCCTGGCTAAACAACATGGCGTTGCATAATTCACATATACGATAACGAAACTAAACATATGGCCTTCACACAAAGCATGTCTAAACTAAGCAGATGATATATTTGATGTATAAAGTAAGCAATGCAAGGCACCATATGCATGATATTATCAGCATCAGCATGCCAAGTTAGAGCGAAGAACTCAGGGGGTAAAGAGGAGTGGTCTTCTCCTTCTGAATCCCCCTCAGAACAGTTATCTTCCTCTTGATTACAATCCGAAATGGGTGGAACGGGGGCTGCCTTTGCGCCCACCATGGAGCGACATCTGCATGAAATTTTATTGCCATGCAAGACTCGTCTCTTTTGCTCTACATGTTCAGTTCCATTATGTACAATAACTGACATGCATAGGAATAAAACATAGTGAGATTATGAAGGAGTGCATGCAGAAATCCAAAGTGATGGTAGCAACGTGTGGATAGACCCAAAACCAATGATAGCAGGCAGATAATGGCTTCAGTTAAAAAAATACAGATAATAGCTTCTTTACTGTTTGTTTCCCACCCAACATGAAACTCATAGTAGACACCAGAGATTAACCAGATAGTAGATAGATACTATTGATTGCGGCCCCGATATGTACCCCAAAACCATTTAAAACTCAAGTTTGAGCATATGTTTGGAGCTGACTTAGAGCCTAATTGGTGAACAGGATGATAAAGTAGCATGTAATATTAAGCAATGCATAACGTAAGCAAACACGAAAGAGTGCGGCCTCTCTTGTGGACCCGTGTAGTCCTTGAGGTCATCTACTTGGTTGATGACTGTAATGCAGTTGCCGTGGCTACCGGCGGTGAGGAAGAAGATCTGAGGCAGCGAAAGACAGTCTAGAGGCCGGATCCCTGTTGTGGTGGACCCTTCTGTCGTTGGAGCAGCTGAGCGGGGGTGGACGACGGCGCAGTAGGAGCGGGACAAAGCACACAAGGTTTTCTTTGACAACTATCTACAAGATAAGTAATTCTGTAAGGGCTCATTTGAATTGGAGGATTCTAACAACGCAGGGATAGGAAATACACAGTAATAGGATAGGAATGCACGTGCAAAACAGAGAATTTAAAAACACAGGATTTCTGCCAACTGGGTGTTTGGTTCACAAGAATTGGAAGATCACAGGATGCAAAGAAGCATGGTGAGATTAAGTCAAACCACAAGAAAATGTACGGTTATAATGCTATTATGCTACTATCTCTTAGTCTTGTGCTTCATGAATAGGATTTTGAAAAGGAGGACAAGTGGATATTAAAATTCCTACGGTTTTTCTTTCAAGGAGACACTAAAGGAACAAATCCTATAGTTTTCCTTTGCTCCATTCCTTTGAACCAAATGCATGAATAGTAGTACCATATGAAACTTTCCAATTCCTATGTTTTTCCCTCACTTTTCCTTTCAAGCACTGGCGATTCTAGTAGGCAGGCTTGAGCAGGGAAAAGCCTACACTCAAAAAATGTTTTTGTGCTACTTCTACTACTTTGGACCCAGGCCACTGCCCTACTAGCTTAACTCACAGGCCCATCTACAAATGCACAGCTAAAATGCGCAGAGATAAATAATGATGGTGTTCAAGGGAGTCCATCACGGATAGCTAAGTTGCCTGGTACCTCACTACTTGTCGTATAGTAGGAGAAACTAATCGTATTTCATGTACATGTGCTCAGTGGACAATATATATAACATGTAGATTAAAAAAGTGATGCAACAAGTGTACAACCTCTTTGGCGAAGCCATGTCGATCTCAGAGTGATTGGGTTGGTCGATGAGGATGCTCCGGCTAATTTGGCTGTCGGAGGAGGGGAAGAATATCTTAGGCGTCTGGAGATGGAGCCCGGGGTACTGCTCTGCTGTGATGGATGGTTTCGTCGTTGGAGCAGCTCCGGTGAGTTGTACGACGACGAAGCTGAAGCAGGACAAGAGAGAGAATGTTAACCTGAGTGGAATTCTAATAGCATCTCCAATAAATGACGTAAAATACATAACCACAAAGTGCTAGATGTAAAATACATCAGCCGCTCATCTCTGAACATAACTGTTGAAACTGAATTTAACTGTCGAAGCTGAATTTAACTGTCAAAACTGAATTTCGTTGTCGAAACTGAATTTTACTGTCGAAACTGAACACAATAGTAGCAGAAAAGCGGTAGAAGCAGCAAGAAGCGCCTGAGCAGCGGCAAAGTAGAGCCGGGCAGCTGGTCGATAGCAAAGATCTCGGTAGCAGCTACAGGGGCTCGAGTAAGAGCAGGATCAGCTACTCGTGCAGCAGCAGCGCAAGCAAGAGTAGAGCAGCAGCGCAAGCAAGAGCAAGAGCGAGGGCAACAGTGCGAGCAAGAGAAAAAGTAGACCAGACAAGGGACAGAGAGCAAGAGCAGAGCAACAGCGCGAGCAAGATCCAAAGCAGCAGTAGCTCCTACTGGTGTGGACGTCACCGCCGAGGGAGTGACGACGTGGAGGAAGTGGCCGGCGACGCTGCCATGGATGGAGCCGCGCCATGTCGGCTCGGGACCGAGCGCTGGCAGCACCATGAGATCGAATCGAGAATAAGATGTGGCCATGTCTTGACCTGAACAATACCATATTGTGTTAATGCAAATTTAAACTGTGTCACTTTATTCGTCAGTAAGAAATGTGATGAATTGTCAGCACTGATACTTTTATGTGCAAAACCTGTCATCTGTCTTCTTGTTTATCTTTCAGAGTGAGGAAGATATAAGTGTTGAACAAGCTTGATCTCATCATCTTGCTCGGCTTGCCATACTGCAGCTCCCGGCAGGGCTAACCTTTCTTGAACTCTATTGAAGTCTTGTCGGTTTTGTATATTATTTTGTCGGTGTGTTTATTTGCACCGGGCGATCTTTGATGCCCAGTGTATGTAATCTACTGTCTGCTTGTGCTTTATTATCATAGTGGCGAACTTTGATGCCCAGTGGATGTAATATGCCGTAATTTCTTTATTGTATAGTCTAGGTTTTTTCTTATTCACGATGCTACAGTTATTTTACTGTATATATATCATGTCTTCGTTGTAAACCGACGAAACCGTAAAATTACGGTACATAATCGGGCCGTCATGCAATCACGATGTAGGTTGGGCCTGAAACTTGCCGAACAGCTCACGAAAATGAACCCCGGCCCATGATTGTGCGAATCAAATCACGGGCTTTTAACAGGCCAAAAAATTGTCTCGGTCCTTGTTCGGCCCAATCAGATATCGGCTGCGAGCAGGCCGGATGCAAACCGGGTCGTAGTTAGGCCCAACTATATGACGGGCTTTTAACAGGCTGAAATTAATATAGGGCCGAAATGTTCAACGGGCCCTTAACAGGCCAAAACTAATATCAGGCCGAATTACTAAGTGATCCTTTAGCAAGTGGGCCCAAAAGCATAGTGTCCAGTTGACGGGCCGAATCTGATATGGGCCATAATAAGGCCCAAAACCTCTTAAAGGGCCGGACCTGATCTGGGCCGTAATTTGGCCCAAAACGGGGTAGGCTTTTAACGGGCCGGATCTCATATGGGCCACTATTAGGGCCGGAGCGTGGCAGGCCATTAATGGATCGGATCAAATATGGGCCGGCATTTGGCCCAAAACATGGCAGCCAGTTAATACACCCCCACCGAAGAGTAGTTGAATGTACTAACATTGTTGACAAATGTAATACGTAATGAAAAAAGGATGGCCTGATATAATTCACATATAAGATGACTGGCTAAGCAGGATGGCATTGCAAAATTCACATATCTGATGCCTGGCTAAACAATATGGCGTTGCATAATTCACATATACGATAAAGAAACTAAACAGATGGCACTCACACAAAGCATGTCTAAACTAAGCAGATGACATATTTGATGTATAACGTAAGCAATGCAAGGCACCATATGCATGATATTACCAACATTAGCATGCCAAGTTAGAGCGAAGACCTCAGGGGGTAAATAGGAGTGGTCTTCTCCTTCGGTACCCCCCTCAGAACAGTTATCTTCCTCTTGATTACAATCCAAAATGGGTGGAGGGGGGGCTGCCTTGGCGCCCACCATGGAGCGACGTCTACATGAAATTTTATTGCCACACAAGGCTCGTCTCTTTTGCTCTACATGTTCAGTTCCATTGTGTACAATAACTGACATGCATAGGAATAAAACGTAGTGAGATTATGTAAGGACTGCATGCAGAAATCCAGAGTGATGGTAGAAACATGTGGATAGACCCAAAACCAATGATAGCGAGTGTGTAATGGCTTCAGTTAAAAATACAGATAATGGCTTCTTTACTGTTTGTCTCCCACCCAACATGAAACTCATAGTAGACACCAGAGATTAACTAGATAGTAGATAGATACTATTGATTGTAGCCCCGATATGTACCGCACAACCATTTAAAAACTCAAGTTTGACCATTAATTTGGAGCTAACTCGAAGTCTAATAGGTGAACAGGATGATAAAGTAGAATGTAATAATAAGCGATGCATAACGTAAGGAGACACGAAAGATTGCGACCTCTCTTGCGGACCCATGTAGTCCTCGAGGTCATTTGCTCGGTTGATTGTGGTAATGTAGTTGTCGTGGCTACCGGTGGCGATGAAGAAGATCTCGAGGCGGCGAAAGACAGTTTGGAGGCTGTATCCTGCTGTGGTGGACCCTTCTATCATTGGAGCAACCGAAATTTGGGGTGGACGCATTTACACTGAGGGCGGGACAAACCACAAAAGGTTTTCTTTGACAACTATCTGTAAGAGAAGTAATTTCCTAAGGGCTCGTTTGAATTGGAGGATCCTAACAACGCAGGGATAGGAAATACATAGTAATAGGATAGGAATGCACATGCAAACAGAGAATTTAAAACACAGGATTTCTTCCAACTGGGTGTTTGGTTCACAAGAATTGGAAGATCATAGGATGCAAAGAAGCATGTCAAATCACAAAGAATTGGAAGATCATGTATGATTATAATGCTATTATGCTACTATCTCTTAGTCTTGTGCTTCATGAATAGGAATTTGAAAAGGAGGACAAGTGGATATTAAAATTCCTATGGTTTTTCTTTCAAGGAGACACTATAGGAACAAATCCTATAGTTTTCCTTTGCTCCATTCCTTTGAACCAAATGCGTGAATAGTAGTACCATAGGAAACTTTCCAATTCCCATGTTTTTCCTTTAGTTTTCCTTTCAAGCACTAGCGATTCTAGTAGGCAGGAATGAGCAGGGTAAAGCCTATACTCAATAAATGTTTTTGTGCTACTTCTACTACTTTGGACCCAGGCCACTGCCCTACTATCTCAACTCCCAAGCCCATCTACAAATGCACAGCTCAAATGCGCAGAGATAAATAATGATGGCGTTCAAGAGAGTCCATCATGGATAGCTAAGTTGCTTGGTACCTCACTGCTGGTCATATAGTAGGAGAAACTAATCGTATTTCACGTTGCTACATGTGCTTAGTGGACAATATATATATATATATATATATATATATATATATATATATATATATATATATATATATATATATAAGATGTAGAGTAAAAAAGAGATGAGAAAAGTGTACAACCTCTTTGGCGAAGCCATGTCGATCTCAACGTGATTGGGTTGGTCGGTGAGGATGCTCCGGCTGGTTTGGCTGTCGGAGGAGATGAAGATATTAGGTGTCTGGAGATGGAGCCCGGGGTACTGCTCCACTGTGATGGAGGGTTTCATCGTTGGAGCAGCTCTGGTGAGTTTTATGACGGCAAGGCTGAAGTAGGACAAGAGAGACAACGTTAACCTGAGTAGAATTCTAATAGCATCTCCAATAGATGACGTAAAATACATAACCACAAAGTGCTAGATGTAAAATACATCAACCATTCATCTCTTAATTTAACTGTCGAAACAGAATTTAACTGTTGAAACTGAATTTAACTGTCGAAGCAGAATTTTGCTGTCCAAACTGAATTTTATTATCGAAACATAACACACTAGTAGCAGAAAAGCAGTAGCAGCAGCAGCCGCGCCCGGAGCAGCAGTGCGTGCGAGAGCCGAGGCAGCTGGTCGTGTAGCAGCATCTCGGGTAGCAGCTGCAGGGGCTCGAGGGAGAGCAGGATCTGCTGCTCGTGCAAGAATAGAGCAGAAGCGCAAGAAAGAGCAAGAGCGAGAGCAGCAGCGCAAGCAAGAGCAAGAGCGAGAGCAGCAGCGTGAGCAAGAGCAAGAGCAGACCAGGCAGGGGACCGAGAGCAAGAGCAGAGAATCAGCGCAAGCAAGAACCACAACAGCAGCAGATCCTACTGATGTGGACGTCACAGCCGTGGGAGCGACGCCGTGGAGGAAGTGGCCGGCGACGCCGCCGTGGATGGAGCCGTGCCATGTCGGCTCGGGACCAAGCGCCGGCCGCACCGTGAGTTCGAATCAAGAAGAAAATGTGGCGATTAGTGTAGAACCTCTTTGGTGGCGCCGATTAGGCCTCAGCTTCATCCGAGGAACCGATGATGATGCTCCTCTTCCAGTGGTGCAGGTGAAGACGGCGGTGTGGGAATGGAGGTGGCGCGAAAGATGAGGGGAACGTCGGGGAAGCTCCTTGGAGGTGGAGGATGGGGTGGCTGAACTGGCGGGACAACGAGATCGACGACGGATCATCATCTGGTGCGGTGGATGAGGGACGTCAAGGTGTTGTTGTGGATGACGTTGTCGGGGAAGAGGCTCCGGCTGGGTGGCAGATGAAGGAGGGTGTGGGGCTTCGCGGATTTTTGCGGCCTTGGTGTATGAATGGGTGGGCGGATGGGATGGGAGGGGGGAACCATGGCTTAGGGACGTGCTTGTCCGAAATGTGGGGTAAGTTATGAAAGTACCCCCACAGATTTGAGCAAGGTGGTTCTTTCGGTTCAGGGGTATCATGGGCATTTCGTGTGTCGCGATTTCGTAGGAGGTGGGAGTTTTCGCGCGCGTTGTAATTTGAGGATAGCAAGGCGCGGGTTGAGATGGAGGGAGTTCTCGGATCACAACAAGACAAAGATATATATCTTAAATATTTCGGGGTAACAAGGCGCGGGTAGAAATTTCTGGACAAGCCTAACGTGTACTGTGCCAAATCAATCCGCACTTCCGTCGATGAAAAAACAAAAGGAAATCAATTCGCACCGCACAACAGAGTCTAGTCCCGTGTACTGTACCAAGTCAATTCGCACTACAAATGCCATTCAAAACTTTGAATTCATGTTATGTTCAATTAAAATATTTCGCTACGTGTATAATGCATGCAACCTGCTACTCAAATGAATGTTTAGTGCATTCCAAACATATATACTACCGCTTCAATATAGACTAAATTTGAATTCATTTCTCTATTTGAATAAGATCTACAATCATGATTGTTGTGAAGTTAAACCGTTTGAATTCATTTCTCTATTTTAATAAGATCTACAATCATCATTATTGTCAAGTTAAACCATCGTTTGTGTATTATCTTCACAGCACACCACATGATTACTATCTAGTTAGATATGAACTATGTGTACTATATGAACTTGAACTCAATTTTTTGAATCCACTTTATGTTGATTTCAAATCATAGTACATTTCAAGCTCTAGCTAGATCTTCATAATCTAAACCATGCACTGGTACGCGTCGGATCTATACAAACGGTTTTTAACCCCTATCCGCGAGGGCATTTGGGACCGTCGCCAAGTAAGTGTGTGCGATTGGGTGTCGTTCCCACACGACCCAGAAACCGTCGGGGATATGGAGCAGTGATCCAAAGGCCTTCCAAAATGTAATCGTGTGCGATGCATAACACACTAAATTCTTACGCCCGTGTGATATCAGTTATTAAGCGTTTCTAATGACGCAGTGAAACCATACGGTCTGTCGTAACGAACCATTCGGGAAACAGTATGTAAGGCACATGGGCCAACATATGAACTGTGTGCGATTTGTGCCCCATCGCACACGAGTTTTCTGTGTAACCCTCTGCCATGCTAGACTCCATCGCACACGTTTGCCAACAATTACCGTCTACGATAATGTTCTATCACAAACGGTTTAGGAGCCCCTTCGCACACATAAAAGTCTTGCAGACCATTTGTGATTTGTGGGGTATCACCGACGGTTGCCGCAAGAGTAACGTGTGCTTTTTGTTTGGGATCCCACACGTTTCCTAAAAAAATTACGACTGGGATTGTATTTTGCATTGGGCACGATTTACTCCCAGTTCTCGTGTGCGATAACGCGATATCACAAACGGTTCCGGAGACCCTACGCACACGTAGTAGCGCTGCAAATCGTTTGCGATATGTTGTGTATGACCGACGGTTCCACTATGATTGACGTACGCTTTCCGATGTGGATCGCACATACTCATTTAGTTGAACCGTGTGCGGAGCATTTGCCAGGTTAAAACAAAAATATACCATTTTGAATCGGCACGCAAAAGCAAATTCGCCACAATATTCAATTGAACAAATAGTGTCCACAGGAAGAACATTCATTAGATTTTGCAACAATTGCAATTGAACATATGGTAACTAAATGCCAATGATTTGTCCACACATATATGCATTACATAATTAATCATAGTGTATGAAATACGAAGACCTCATCAGATGGAAAACAATGCCTCCATGCGTTATATGTGTAGAGGCTTACTCTTACTCAATGTTTCAGGAGAACGCATGCTGAAATCTTCATTATCGCCAGTGGGATTGATGTAGTGATCCAGGAAGAAGTCTCTGATAAATCTCAGAAACATCAGCAATTCACTAGCCGGGAGTGGTTCAATGGTCCTCGGTTTTAAGATGAGCTGCAGTATTTTTAAGATCAAAATGTGCCATATGAGTGGAGTAGAAGATATTAATTAAGATAGACTTACTGGTACTAATTCGCGAGGATTGTCACAACTATCAGAAGATTTGCAGATGGAGATCATGTGTCTGCAAACATAGTATCCACAAAGGTTGGTCCCTGCTTCTTGCTGAGGAAACTGAAATTTTTTTTACAACATTAGTCATGTATTTGTCCTGTTAGCAACAACCTAACAGGTGTTAGATGTATTATTTTTTCTTTGGACAAAATAGAAAGAGGTTTATTTAGAAGCTTGAACATTTGACTAGCGTAAGGAAAGGTATTTGCAGACTGTTGGATAAATTTTCCAAAAATAACGGATTTCGGTGTGTTACCGGAGAAACAATCTCATGCTGCAGAGGTTATTTCGTCTTGAACAGGTTCCCTGGTTTAGTTTTCCACAATGCGAGCACACTGCAAATGATGATGAATTTTGACAATATCAATTATTGAACCACATATGAATGCAAATTAATTTCAACATCATAGAACTCAATACCTATCCAAGAATTGTTGAACATGTGTTAGATCCTGAGCGTTTGTTGACTCTCTGAGAGAATTGATGTAGTAAACTGTGTTCTTGTTTGGAACAATGAATACCAATATCCAGTGATTGCTACATATTAAGAAAGACATGAACTTAGGAATGATGTCAAAATCTGAAAGACAATCAGTGTATGCATGGATGTTTAGTTGACTTAACATTCATGATATGGCCAGAGAAATGATTCTGCATGGGACGTGTTTTCGAAGATACAGACGACCATGTTAACGGCCCAGTCCCGTCGGTCCTTACCATCTAATGTTGTGCCGTTTGCTAATGCAGGATCTATGAAATACACACTCTCCCTTTTTCTTCTCTACGCGTTCAATCCCCTGAGAGGAATAAAATGCAGTTAGCTGTTTATCATTTACAGCCTTGTATGGAGAAGTTGATCAGAGTTTGTTATGTACTTACAAAATCAGGCATCTAACAAGAGTGGCATCGAGCACGTTGAAGTTGAAGAAGATATGTAAGTCCTCGAAACTCACATTGATGGAACCAGCATCGTGTTGGAAATAATCTCTATTGTAGTGGACTAGCAAAGCATGATGACCTACTGACATTTGATCCATGCAATACTCATGTAACTCGCGGAAACTGGAGCTGCACTCATCAAAGTATTCGCCAACAAGAAATGGCTGGCCATGGACGTAATGGCGTGCTTCAAGTATGTCTGCTTTACTTTTAGCAAGCAACAATTCTACTTCATCATCCATGGCGTCAGAAATAATATTACTCCCCGATTCGAACAAGTTGTTGTTAATTTGGTTCTGGGTGATGAGTGCTTTAAGTAAGAGGCAATCGTTCTCTTTCCTCTTCACTCTCCCACTGCGCTTCCTCGTGGTCATGGGTGTAGCCTTTTTGGCCACTTCCTTCTTGGTACTTGAAGCATTTCTGGCAGAACGTCTGGTTGGCTGCAAGGTAGACTGCCAAGCAGATGGTGAAGCTTGGACGGACTGCTTAGAGGATAGTTTATCTATGCCGGACCGCTGAGCTGGCGGTGCTGTTGTGGCGGACTGCTCGGCTGTAGGAGCAGAGGCATCAGACTGCTGACCATGCGTTGAAGCTTTGTCGGGTTTCTGCGCAGGTGGTGCCAACTTGTCGATGTGCTGAGGAGGCCGTGCCAACGCATTGGTTCACTGAGCAGGAAGTGCTGACGCATTCGTATGCTGATCACGCGCCTGTGGACCGACAGACTAATGAGCAGTCGGTTCTGGATCTACAGACAGCTTAGCAGGCAGTTCCGAAGCATCAGACAGCTTAGCAGTCTGTTCCACTAGGTTGGTCTGCTGAGCATGTGCTACAGCTGGGTCTCCCCCCGCTGCTTCAGCGGTCGGCATCTGAACCAGTGGTGTGTCATCAGTAGTTGTAGGCCTTGCCACTGGTTGCTTTGGGGCGGAGGATGACATGGCATGTACGCCACAAAGTCGGGCCGGCTGATCACAGGTTGATGCATCAGTCCGTGAGAGCTGCTGTGGCAAGGAGAGCGTCACCGGTTGAGGGGTGACAGTGGTTTCTCTTGGCGGGGCTTCAGGAATCTCATCGATGAACTCTATTTCCTTTCGTGGCCACTAGATGTGATGTAACAGTGTTTCTCCCAAGGTCCTTTGCTCATCGAAGTCTCCTAGGACATTCTTTAGGGCTAATTCATTGAATCCAGGCTTCACTTCAGTCACATAGCACTTCACACAGCCCGTCTTCAATGGCACATTGTCCAAGAAGAGGCCATCTTCCAGGAAGGGTGGGCAAACCCAGGTTGTTTCACATTTTAATGTACCTTCATAATGTGTTAGCACGCCCTTCAGTCTATCTTTCATTTCAGATAGATCAGATATAGCATCATCACGAGGAGTTGCAGTCTTAGTGTCGCTAGGGATAGCTGATGCACAGCTACTCTTGTGCAGTGTTGTCGCGCAATAAGCAGCATCCTCCACGCCCGCCTCCCCTCCCATCTGGTGGCTAGCTGTCAGTGTTAGAGTCTTTTGCATCATCATTGACTCCTCAACATCCTTTTGAACAACTGGATAAATATCCTTCTTCAACCTTTCATACAATGCATTCTGCTTCATTTCACTCCTCGCTATTTTCATGCTGAGCCTCTCTTCTTTGCTGAGTGTGAAAGCCCTCTTGTGCGGGACATTAACACCTATACCCCTTGCACGGCCAGGGGGCTCTTTTGTGTCCAGAGCAATGGATAGAATGTCACATGGCCTCGAGTTCTGTGAGAACCTTCCGAGGATCTTGGAAGCCTCTAACATCACTTCATACAGTTTGGCGTCACGTGCGTTTTCAAAGTAATAAGTTCCGTCATCACGACTCTTTGCACGTGCCCGCAAGTAGTCTCTAGCGCGTTCGCCCCTGATTTCACTAAAGGCCGGATTCCCACCCGCCGCTACTGCTTCTTTGTCCTCCTGTTCCCATATCAATTTCATGATGTAGTATCCTGCCACACCCATACGGTGGGGGTGTATGTTCTTCTTCTGAAATTCTGATTGGTTGAAACTTTTCTCAGCAAACTCTTTAGTTGCCCTGACCCTTTTGAATTCTGCCCAGTCTGCCTTTGTAATTTGGGGTATGCGGGGATTGGGTCCTTGCCTTCACTCAAGTACTTCTTGTACAACATGTGCTTCCAGTTTCTCCAAGCATCCCTAGCCTTCTTCAGTGCAGCATGTTCTACCTGCATTCTCCACTGCTCTGGAACGTTGAAGTGATCCATGATCTCCCGGACTATCCTTCGCCGTGTTTCTGTGTCAGCCTTCCAAAACCCTGGCAGATTAATGTTGAGCCTTGCCCTGCCAACAAATCCACACACACTCCTAAACCTCATGCATGCTTTATCTAGTTTAGTTGGAACCCAGGACTTTAAATCAATCCCGGTTACTTCATATACACCTTTAGGCTGGTGTGTGGGCTTCCTTGGAGCGTTCCTCCATGTCCTGACCGAAAGGGTAATTGCTGCAGCTCTATCCCGTTCAAGACTACTTGGTCCCTCACAATTTGCTGAAGACCTAGGGTTGTCCGAATCATATGAAGATACATGGCCTGAACGAGTGTTGTCACTGCTACTCGGCATCTACAGAGAACACATGCGAAACTCAGGAAAGGAGGATAAGCATAAAACTAACAACTTGCTATCAAGCTTTCTAAACATGCCATGCAATAATTTAGAAAATGTACGGCTAATTTGTTAAGTTTGTGTGACTCGGGCGCCCGCGATCTGTAAATAGGGAGTAACTTATTGGAACAAATACAACTTATATGTAGTAAGGAAGGTAGATAATGAACATATATACGCTCTCCATTATTTTATAGCCAATTTGGGAACATACAGAACGAAATTGGAAGAGGGATTGCGGGAAATATGCCTCACCGTGATACATAACGAAATTGGAAGAGGGATAGCAGTAACTAACAGGCTTCTTAATGCAAACCCGGTCGGACCACAGGAGAGGCGAGGGTTACTGCATCGATATGCTCGAGGATGGCTGGCAAGCAAACGAAGACGGCGAGGCGCGGGCTCCCGCTTCTTGGGAACGGCGGTGGAGGTAGGCTTGACGCCGAAGAGCGGGCACACGGCCGGGGTGAGTATGGCGGCGCCGGAGAGGGTTCTGCTATGGATCTGGGGGAGGGGAAGGTGGCGAAGGAGATTGGGTGAACTAGTTGAGTGAAATGCGGGCGAACGGTGGGGGGGTGTTGGGGACTCCGGGTGTTGGCAGCCTAGGTGAAAAGGGTGAAAAATATCCGAGGTCGCCGTGCGCGCGAAAAGGCCTGTGCAAACGGTTGCCTCTAAGCGCTTGTGTGCACAAACAGAATAATTTCGTTTGAAATGAAGACATACTAATTTTGAACTGAAGACATGAGTTCATCGTTTCACCTCTAAATGTTTCCCACACAAACCAATCACAATTTTACCACGGGTTTTATTTGCTGGCGCATTTCAGGTCTCGTGTGCTATATGTAAGACATTTTTTGGCATTTACCATGCATGTTGGCATATAAATCAATTCCTAGCTAGACTGCATTTCCTGTCAAAAGGGATGAGGATTGCCGTTCGATCTGGGAGCATCCAACGGTGTAGACATATGATCCGTGGGGTTTGGGTTCTGGCCAATCAGAACGCACGACTCAGATCGTGCGCGCAGCAAGGGGGCATCGGCCACGGTTTGATAGGCACACGGCTTTCATGTGAGAATCTTGTGCTATTTGAAAACATTTTTTTCGGGAGGGGCTATTTGAAAACATGTACATGTGTTTTCAAAAGGGATGAGGATCGCCTTTCGATCAAGGAGAATCCAACGGTGTAGACGTACGATCCGTGGGGTTTGGGTTCTGGCCATTCAGAACACATGACTCAGATCGCGAGTGTGGCAGAGTGGTGGGGGGTGCATTGGCCACGGTTTAGTGGACACACGGCTTTCCTGGGTGAACCGTGTGCTCTTTGAAAACATTTACAATACCTAACATCATATTTGGTTCGAATGAAAACATGAGTTCATCGTTTCGCCTCCAATTTTTTTCCACGGTAAGAAATCCCGAGTATAATGGAGAGTGTCATATACTAGTATCATGAATATACAGTATATATGATACTAGTGTACGATACTACCTTTAATTAATTATAGCGCATAGTATAATACATAGAGTATAGTATCATATATAGATCATATTTATTGCCATGCATGACACAAATTATCATCGCATTTAACATGATACAATATCTACCTATATGTTACTCTAACCATCTTTATATATATATAATTCTTTGCCACATCAGCATACTTGCTATTTCTGAGTGCATGACATCGTCGGCTATGATACCACCACTATGGCCAGCCTTATATAGTGGGGAGTATCATATATATATATATATATATATATATATATATATATATATATCTGTGTGTGTGTGTGTGTGTGTGTGTGTGTGTGTGTGTGTGTGTGTGTGTGTGTGTGTGTGTATGTATATGTATGTATATAGTATCATGCCTATGATACTAGTGTATGATACTACGTACGTACCTTCATAGTGCATATATAGTATCATAGAGTAGTATATATCATAGATGACCGTATTTATGGCCATGCATGACACAAAGTAGTATAGCATTTATTATATATATATATATATATACATATATATGTTACGGTATCTACCTATGTTACTGCTTCTTTGCCACATCATCATATTTTCTATTCCCGAGTGCATGATACCGGCTATGGTACCCCCACTATGGCCACCCTAATAAGGCTGATTGTAATATGGGAGTATCAAGCGGTATGATGCATGCCAACTAGACTTTTTGGATGATGTGGCACATAGTTAAATGAGGAAAGAGAGGGTGTGGTATCATATCATAATACCGTATCATATTAAATGTTGTACTACCTTTTGTCATGCATGGCAATTAATAAGTTACCTAAGATACTAACTTATGATACTACGCATGCGCTCATTACAGAGGTATTGCCGGTCATATACTAGTATCATGCATATATACTCCCTCCTTTCCGGTTTATAGGCTTATGTCAAAATTTTAGTTTTTCCATTTTATAAGGCTCAATTTTGAATTGATCCCTATAAGGCTGGTTGTAATGGGGAGTATCATATACTAGTATCATGCATATGATAGTGTATGATAATACTTCCGTAATGCATAGTATCATAAGTTCGTATCTTAGGTTGCCTTATGCATCACACAAAGTAGTAGTACAACATTTAATATGACACAGTATCATGATATGATACCACATTCTCTCTTTCCTCATTTAATTGTGTGCCACATCATCCAGAAAGTCTAGTTAGCATGCATGATACCGCTTATGATACTACCATTACAACCAGCCTACACCGGAAAGGAGGGAGTATGAGACTAGCCACAATGGAGAGTAACATACACTAGTAACATACACATATCCCTAGACTATGTTACTACCTTCATAGTGGGTAGTAACATAAGTGTAGTGTCATGCAAAGCTTCATTTATTAGGTTATAGACTCATATTGCATTGGGACATGTGATGTTACAGTAACTAGCTAAGTTACTGAAACTATCTCTCTCCTCATTAACTTATTGCCACATAAGCACGTTTGCTGAGTTGGAGTCGATGTTACTGCTAAAGTTACTCCCACTGTGGCTAGTCTGATACTAGCTAGTCGTCTATGATATACTAGCTACCTCACTAAGAGCATGGTTAATCATACAACTAAGGGTCGGCTATAAGAAGTTTTAAATATGTACTAGTTTATCAATAGTTGGCCCACCTTACATCCTCACAAAGTGTCTTAGGTCTCGTGTTGCAGCTGGCTCTACTAACCAAGAGCCCACTTCTCTTCCCTTTTCTCCAACTAATAAGCACATATATATTATTCTATTCCTTATAGCCTGCTTAGACTACCCATAGTGGGAGTAACACAGGTAGTAACATCACACGTATCTAGATAAAATAGATGATGTGGCAAGCAATAAATGAAGAAAGAGAGGAGAGTGGTAACATAGCTAGTTAGACTAGCCACAATGGGTAGTAACATAGACTAGTAACATGCACATGTTACTAGTCTATGTTACTACCTTTATAGTGGGGAGTAACATATGTGTGGTAGCATGCAACACTTCATTTATTAGGCTATAGACTCATTTTGCCTTGATATGTGTGATATTACTCATACTACTAGAAACTAGCTATGTTACCACTTTCCTCCATTTCTTCATTTATTGCTTGCCACAGCATCTATTTTATCTAGATATGTGTGATGTTACTTCCTATGTTACTCCTACTGTGGGTAGTCTTACTAGTAGTATGAGTAACATCACACATCTCAAGGCAAGATGAGTCTATAGCATAATAAATGAAGTGTTGCATGTTACTACACATATGTAACTCCCCACTATAGAGGTAGTAACATAGACTAGTAACATTCTATGTTACTACCCATTGTGGCTAGTCTCATGTCACTCTATTGTGTACTTGCTCTAATGCATAGTATGATAGAGTAGCTAGTATCATATGTAGTACTTTATTTATATTGTCATGCATCACACATAGTAGCATAGAATTTATTATGATACGGTTTCATGATATGATACTTAACCCTCTCTTTCTTCATTTAGTTCATTCTATGACAGCTCATCAAAATTGCCTAGTTGGCATGCATGATACTAGCTATGATACCCCCTTACTATCAGCCTAACAAAGGTGTACAGATCATTTGTGCGTCACTTTGTGAGTTTTCATCCGTTTGTTCGAGAAGTGGGGAGAAGTTTCAAACATTTCGCCGCGAGGTGCGGCCACTGGCGTAGGCCTAGTTGGTATTGTAATTACAGGAAATTCAGATGGAGTTCAGACATCATCAAAATCGATGTGTGCCTGTGGCGTGCTCTCACGACCCCGTGGAAAAAATTTGGTAAAGTTTGGCACAAGTTTTGATGACCGCTCCTTCCAAACTGGAGCATCTCACATGAAGGATCATGGTTTTCCAAAAGGAGACGTGTCAATTCAAACTCCTGTGGCCGGTGACTTCATCGTTTGGCCTCATAAAAATTTCCATGGTACGCAATCACCATTATACCACGAGTTTGATTTTCTGACGCATTTCATGTATCGTTAGCTATATTTAAGGCATTTTTTGAGATTAACATGCATTTTGTGCATAAAAATAAAATTACAACCGAAGCTGCATGTGATGTCGAAAGGGATGAGGATCCCTGTTCGATATGGGAGCATCCAATGGTGCAGAAGTCGATCCATGGGGTTTGGGTTCTGGCCAATCAGAAAGCGCGACTCAGATCATGGGCGGGGTGACGGGGTTTGGTCGGCACACGGCTTTCATCAAGGAACCGTGTGCTATTCGCAAACCAGATTGGATATTTTTTTCACACATACTTTAGTGAGATCAATTGAGTGTGCTGCCTCTATGATATAATAATAATAATAACAAAAAATAGTTCATATTCATTGCCTGAGCTGACAGCATATCAAGTTCAACATATTAACGGTTCTTACATCAACAGAGAACCGGGCATAACTCACAAATTCAGTACACGCGATAGTTCTAACTTGAACGAATTAAGTTGCAGGGGTAGGCATAAACACTAGTCTTATGGCTTAATTCCCGTGTACATGGGGGAACTAGGATAACTAAGTTGACCCTGAATGAACTTGGGGTTTTTGATGATTTTACGCTGCACTGTTACATGGGTGTGTGATCCCTTGGCTGACAACTCATCAAATTCATCATACTCGTCCTCATCTGCAACATCGTCGACATACTTTACCCTTCTCTTCCCGCATCGCTAAATGTTCGTTCTTATGCAAGGGGTCTTCCACAAACAAAATTTGGGTAGCATCGCGGGCAAGAATGAATGGGTCCACGTGATATGCCATCGTTGTCATCAATCCTTACTTGACCAAGAGGGATCCATGCGCACCTGAATAATGCCACCTTAACTTTCACATAGTTAAGCTCCCAAATCTCTTTGATGGTTCCATAGTGTACCCTTTTAGCAGCTTCATTTACAGCCATGCATTCTATTCGAACAGAGTTGTTCTAATACGAGGTCTTCTGATCACGTTTCTCAGTGTAGAACATGTATCCATTTATGTCATATGCTTGGTACGTCAACACCGTAGGTGATGGCTTTTGTGCCAACCATGTAGCAATGTCATCGATGGATCCTTGTGCCAAACGATTCTTCAGCCATTCGGCGTAGTTCTTAGTGTGCTACTTCAGGCACCATTTGTAAAGAAGCTTTGGCGTATCTCCGCCAAGTGTTCTTTGGCATAAGCGATGAGAACTGGGGTGTTAAGCAGTACCGTCAAATGGGCTTTCTCTGCCAATTCTCCGGGTGCAGCCATTTCGTGCCAGCCAGGACCAGCTTACCTTAAATCCTTCCCTCGTGAAGAGAGAGGGGCAAACCTATAGGTCTTTGTTTCATGTATTCGGTGCAAAACTCAACCACCTCCTCTGCGGTATAACCTTGTAGGACGCTTGCCTCTGGATGGTTTCGATTCCGACAAAAGCGCTTTAGTATTCCCATGAACCGCTCGAAGGGATACATGTTGCGAAGAAACACAGGACCACAATACTTTATCTCATCAGCAAGGTGCACAGTGAGATGGACCATGACATCAAAGAATGACGGTGGGAAAAACATCTCTAGGTTGGACAATATTCTTGCAATATCATCTTGCATATGATCCAACTCGTCAGGATTTACAACTTTCTGCCATAGTTGGTTGAAGAAATCACAGAGGTCAATGAGTGTGTTTCTTATATCTTTCTCCATCAGATTCTTGATGGGCACCGGGAGGATTTGTGTCAACATTACGTGGCAATCATGTGACTTCATGTGTCACAACTTCATTTTACCTGAGCTCACATCCACGAGACTTCTGATGTTTGCGCAGTAGGAAGAGGGTGTCTTAACTGACAACAAATAGGTGAAGAACTGTGTTGCTTCTTTTGTACTGAAATTGTAACTCTGGCGAGCTTTGATGAATTTGTCATCATTTTCTGCTTCACTCTTGCGTTTTGATTGATCAACAAGCATATCGAGCCGTGAACCGTCACCATCCTTTCTTTTACCTTTGATCTTGAGCAGAGTACCAAGGATGCTTTCACATATGTTCTTCTCTACGTGCATGACATCGATGCGCAAAGGCGTACACGTAGAATCTCCCAGTAAGGTAATTTCCAGAACACCGATTTCTTCTTAAACACTTGACCCTTGGGTGTTTGTTTCACCGTCAAAGGGTGGTTCTTGCCAAGCACAACATTAATTTTTTAGCCATGTTGTGGACCACCTCCCCGTCATAGGGTCTTGGGCCCGCACCTGCCTCTGCCGTACCATCAAATTCAGCTTTCATCTTTCGGTATGGGTGATTTTTCCGCAATAACCTACGATGACGCAAATACATTGTTTTTGCGTGAGTTGGGAAGTCTTCTGCTAGCTGTCCTATCCATGCCTGTGACACACCCTACATCTCCCTTTGTTTTCTGCCCCGATGTGTTGCCTAATGCCGGCATATCTGCACCAGCATCGCATGTAGATCAAAAATCTCCATTCTGTAAGCATCATAACATTTTTCACAGCAGGCACATCTATCCACACTGTCAGCAGTTCTTCTACCAGTAGCTGAAAGTAAATGACGATGTCATTTCCAGGTTGCTTCGGGCCTTGGATAATCATTGACATCATAATGTATTTTTTCCTCATACACAACCAAGGAGCTAGGTTATATATGCACAGAAGCACCGCCATGTGCTTTGTGATTGGTGCTCATATCGCCAAAAGGATTCATCCCACAAGACACTCCCGAGCCTTATACTTCTAGGATCCTTGGCAAAATTTTCAAACTTGTTGTCGATTAATTCCCAATCGAGCCCCATATTTCGGGTGCCTCATAAAGCTATCCGCAATTCGCTCATCATGATGCCACCGCAACCTCTTTGCCTCTCTAGGGTTTGCAAACAAATGCCTCAACCTTGGAATTAAAGGCAAGTACCAAACAACCTTGAACGGGATTCCTGTCTTGATCTCGTCATCCAATTTGTACTTGTCCTTTGCTCTCCTGCGCTTGTACCATGCATGCTTGCATGTGGGACATGCATGCAAATCTACAATCATTCGCACAAGCGTGTGTCTTCTGTACTTCAAGTTCCAATGGGGAAACAATTTTCTTCACTTCATTCGTGCTTCTGGGGAGCACATTATCTTCTGGAAGGATTTCTTTGAAAATACCTAACATCTCTCTGAAGCCCTTGTTTGATAGACTGTTTGCTGCTTTAAATCTGAGAAGCGCCAGGGTGGCACTCAACCTGGAATATTTCTTTTTGCAACCTGGATAAAATTCTTTCTTGGAGTCCGCGTCAATGGTTGGCAAATCCTTGTACCCAATCATATCCTTTTTTGGGCCCTCGAAATTTGCAATCATAGCAGCAAAATCTGGCATATCAAGATCGTCGTCATCTGTGTTGACGTCTTCGTTTTCCAGTGGGCATTTCGGCTTTCTGGTGTTCCATTGGTAGCTTGACGCCTCTGCCCTGATGTTAGATTCAACATCCATGTGACACTGATCGGGGTTTGGCATCTCGCTGCCCTGGGTATCTTCATCCATGACACCTTTCGTCACCGTGTCTGGTCCAACGTGTATATCCATCCATGAATCCCCTAGAGACTAGGTGCATCTAGACATCTGCAACTTCATGTGACTCTATATTGGCACAATCAGTACATGGACACAGGATGTAATCCGCATCACCAATTCTCCTCTTTGTACTTTCAGCCAAATTCATGAACTCTGTCACGTCACTGATAAAATCTGTGGTTTTCTGATTCTTCATCCATCGAGATCGTCCCATCTGCAGCACACGAATGGTAAATAAAAAAAACAACAACATTAATACACGGATTAACTGCTGCCCAAAGATGCGTGCATAAATCACAAGGTTTTATTTTAATAATTACTGAGGGCGCTCCATGTTGTTATCTAGATGTGCAATGACAAAAATTAATGGCCCGTGAATTTACACGCAGAGTACTAGTACAACACTACACTTAGGAATTGAATACCTTAATTAAGCCACTCATGAAAAGAATACCTTAATTAATTAGCCGCGCGGCGACGTCCACCCAGCAGATAGACAAGCGCGATGCGGCGGCACGCCAAGACAGCTGGGTCGAGGAGCAAAGCTTAGTGCGGCTGCCGCCTGAATTTTGACCTCACTATCCCGCCATCGACCACGATGGATGTGCTCGAATCACGCCACCGCCGACCTCGATGGTTGAGATCCTCCTATCTCCCACCGTAGACTGAGGATTGACCTCCTATGACGCCGCCACCGCCCACTGACCAAGGATTGACCTCTTCTCCGGTAGCCGCTGCCTAGGCCGCCACCGCCATCTCTATACGCAGAGCGGCTATTTTTTTACGGATATCCGCAGAGCGGCTGTTTACATGGTATCTCACTGTAACTCAATTATATGGACAGGGTAGTACATCACATACGGTTATGTAACGGCAACCGTGTCTAACCTACGTTGTCTTCTCACACTGTTTGGTGCGGAAATCGTGTGTGATGTTGTAATAATTAACACACAAATGACATGTATAAACAGTGTGTCGTGTACAACATATAGTGCCATAAGTAGTTCCCGACCATTAGCGTATCTCCACAGTTTCCCCATTTACCCCAAATCCCTACACAGCCTCCAAATTCCCTCGTGTGGCGATGACATTGGGGGAATGCGGACGAGTGGTGCTGATGGTTTCGGTGCGGCTGCTCCTGCTCGTATCGCCACCACGACGGCGGTCGCCGTCGAGCACTTGCCTAAGGTCATCAGAAGGTAGGTGTACTATGGATCCGAGTCGTCCTATCAGGTTCTAATCTATCCTGATCTATTTTAGCATGGCCAAAGTATAGCTCCTTGCTGAATCCGTCCTGAATGACTCCCCCCCAGACTCCCGCAACACGAGTTCGACTCCGAGTTTTGCGCCACCGAGTTGTGTGCACATGCACACTCCCGCTCGACGTGTATGCACGGAGGGATTTGACATTGGGAGGCGGTTTCTCATTTGCCCCACAGAGGTTAGTGCTAATTAAGTTCATCATTTTACTTCAGTTAATGCCACCACTCATCCAGAATACTATTTAACATTGGCAGGGATATGAGGCTTGTGCCTTTGTTAACTCGCTGGATGAAGAATGGCATGGCAGGGTTCGAAGTGTTATCACCAGGCTCGCAAAAGATAACGTAAAGCTGAAGAAGAAACTGGCTGATTTGGAATGTACAATCAGTACGATGAAGCAAGAAAGAATCAATCACAGGCAACAGATGAAAGAAAGAGACAAGAAGGAACTAGCATGTGTAGTTGTGGTTGTCGCATTAGCCATGTTCTATGTGTTGTTTGCAATGATAATTAGGGGTTTTATTTGACAGTATTGCTAAAGCACATCTAGATGTGCTCTAAGTAATGCACATCTAGGTCCTATGCCATTGATGTTACGCGAAGATTCGTGCAGATATTTTTCTTTGTCTTTTTTCTTTTCCTTTCTAGTTTGATTATTACTGGCTTTAAATAATAAGAGCTCAATGTATTGCTTGCCAACTATCCTACTCCGTTCGTACCGGTACTGGTGCATAATCACAAAACTCATTCCTTGTTTTTGTCCTGAAAAAGGAAACCAACCAAATAGCCAATAGGAGTCCTGAGCAACCCCGAGAATTTGGAGCGACTGGGTACAAATAATTGCGGTTGATTATATCAGCAGTTAGATAATACATCAACCCCCGCTTCAATCCTCGCTTCAATTCGCAGTTCCTCTTCTCTGCATACCCCGATTAAGTGTCCACCATCTTCATCGTCCCCGGCAGGCTGTGCTACACACTGGCACACACTCTGCAGCCATGTCAGCGGCAACAGAAGGACGATTACGGCCGCCAGCTGGCGCCCGATTATAGGTTAACATCGGAATCATCCCACTCGTCTTCCATGAGTCCGGCGTCGAGCCCAGACCTCGATTATATCTGGTTCATGGAAGGTACGCCACCTCCGGAGTCGTCAGACGACAACCAGACAGGCGAGGAGCCGTCGAAGGACGAAGAAGAGGATGACGATGATGATGAGGAGGAATGGTCGAACGAGGAGGAGGACGACGACGACGGCAACGACGATGGCGACGGCGGCGGCGATGATAATCCAACGGTCAGCGGCAAGAAGCGTCCTCGCCAAGACGATGTCGCGGGGCCATCCAACAACAACAACAAGAAGAAGGACTAAATTAAGCAGACTGTATATATCTCTGTTTATCCTGTCAATCTCATCGCAGACGGTTAGTAATATGTATTCGACAGAGATCTTCTACATTACCGTCCACAGGTTGGTTTGTTGAACTGTGTGCTCTAACGAGCACACAATTCACAAAAAAACACCATATGGGCTGTCTATAATGATCGCACACAATTCAGATTACTGACCTGTTTGCCGGGTATCACACACATATTGTTACGCCGAATCATTTATGTTCACATCAATCATCGCAAACGGTTCATCGGAGTGAACTGTATGCCGTATATCGCACACACCTTGATCCAGCTGCCAGTTTCTGTTGTTCTGTCTCACCACAAACATTTCGTACAGATCAACCGTATGCCCCTCGTCGCACACGCAACTAAAATCTGAACCGTGTTTGATGTATCATCCATCGCAAATGTTTTGCACCTTTTTTGACAGTTTTTTATATCACCGTTTGCGATTAATGCATCGCACACAGTTTCTTCAAAGAGTCTCTGATCATAGTGTCGCGTTAGCAGCATCCTGCAGTAGTGATGTCTCATATGTATAATGTGTTTATCACATAATGTATGGTGCCCCGCCCCTACACCAACAAGTATTTAGATGTGAGTGGCAAACGCCACACATTACCACAAATTCAAATAAAATGTGAGATTGTTTGATATATAGTATGGTTTAGATTGTTCGATATTTAGTTGTGAGCTACAAACACCAGACCTTATTACAAATTCAAATAAAATGTGAGATTGTTTGATGTATAGTATGGTTTAGATTGTTCGATATTTAGTTGTGAGTTGCAAACACCACGCATTATAACATTATGGAATAACATGTCCAAAACCACACCACGTGTATCACCGCTATATTCATGCATGCATATGTTTATAACACTATGGTCTCCTATTCAAATATATGAATCCACTTCCATATCAAATTATGATCTTTGTTAGTCTCTTACACCCACACAATCCTCTAACCTTTGTAGCTAGCACTAACTTTCTCTCATGCATGCACACGCCCTCCTTGCCCTCCCCCTCCCTCATCATTCTATCCATCGCACACATTCTTTTTCTTTTCTTTAGGTCGTTCTCCCACCGTCTCCACAACTACTTTCCAACACACACCGATCGATAAACCCCTCCAGCAATGTCTGCCTACAACATACACACGCACCTTCCATCTCCTCCTTTCTATGTCCATTACTCGTGTCTCTCATACGGTCCCACACCCATGTAAACTCTCGACCCTCTTTTCATCGATCTCACAATCGCAATACTCCTCCCCTATCTAGCTAGTAGGCCTCTCGCACCACCTCCTAACTCTATTCTCTCCGTCTATCCGTCTCGTTGGGGCTTATTTGCCTCTAACAAATGGATGTACACCAACCGATCTCCCGCTATACATATATTTAGCAAGGTCGTTATAACTCGTTTTCCCCATGCATCGATCGATGTACCTCATTAGTTATGTCTCTTCCTTCCTTCGACAAACAACAATTGATCTACCGATCTAGTTAGTGTTGGGGAACGTAGCATGCAATTTCCAAACTTTTCCTACGATCACGCAAGATCTATCTAGGAGATGCATAGCAACGAGAGGGGGAGAGTGTGTCCACGTACCATCGTAGACCGAAAGCAGAAGCGTTAGGTTAACGCGGTTAATGTAGTTGAACGTCTTCACGATCCAACCGATCTAGTACTGAACGTACGACACCTCCAAGTTCAGCACACGTTCAGCTTGATGACGTCCCTCGAACTCTTGATCCAGCAGAGGGTCAAGGGAGAGTTTCGTCAGCATGATGGCGTGGTGACGGTGATGGTGATGTGATCCGTGCAGGGCTTCACCTAAGCACTACGACGCTATGACCGGAGGAGTAAACTGTGGAGGGGGGCACCGCACACGGCTAAGAGAATAACTGTTGTGCTTTGGGGTACCCCCTTTCCCCCGTATATAAAGGAGGAGGGGAGGAGGCCGACCACAAGGGGCGCGCCAAGGAGGGGGGAGTCCTACTAGGACTCCTAGTCCTAGTAGGATTCGTCCCCCCCTCTTTTCCTTCTCACGGAGGGGGAAAGGGGGAAGGGAGAGGGAAGAGGAGAAGGAAAGGGGGGGAGCCCCCTCCCCTTGTTCAATTCAGACTCCCCATGGGAGGGCGGCGCGGCCACCCCCTGTGGGCTGCCTCCCCTCTCCCCTATGGCCCATGTAGGCCCAATATTTCCCCGGGGGGTTTTGGTCACCCCTCGGTTCTCCGAAATATACCCGAACCATTCCAAAACCATTCCGATGTCCGAATACAATCTTACAATATATCAATCTTTACATCTCGACCATTTCGAGACTCCTCGTCATGTCCGTGATCTCATCCGGGACTCCAAACAAACTTCGGTCACCAAAACACATAACTCATAATACAAATCGCCATCGAATGTTAAGCGTGCGGACCCTATGGGTTCAAGAACTACGTAGACATGACCGAGACACATCTCCGATCAATAACGAACAGCAGAACCTAGATGCTCGTATTGGTTCCTACATATTCTACAAAGATCTTTATCGGTCAAACCGCAATAACAGCATACGTTGTTCCCTTTGTCATCGGTATGTTACTTGCCCGAAATTCGATCATCGGTATCCTCATAGATAGTTCAATCTCTTTACTCGTTCCGTAATGCATCATCCCGCAACTAACTCATTAGTCACATTGCTTGCAAGGCTTATAGTGTTGTGCATTACCGAGAGGGCCCAGAGTGATGCGACCTCGTCTTCAGAGAAGAGGGAGTACAAGGGGAGGTATGATCTTCATGACTTAGGATCGATAAATGGATGGGGATAACTAGCTGGATGCAGCAGGAAAATGGAAAATAAGAGATTATGACCCGGTGAGGAGGAGGCTCACCGAAGCTTGCAATCCGAATATTCGCCGATCCACAACCTACAATACTACCCCACACAACCACGCTCAAGTCGTGGAGCACGGGATAGGTGCAATCCGCAAGGTAAACCATGAAATCTAACCCACACAACACGATCTAGTCGTGGAGCACGAATTAGGAGAAATTTCTCAAGGAATCACGAGAATAAGGATAACAAGAGCTCTCCTATCTCAGGAGGAGTCTATGTCTTTGGTCACTGATATAAATGGCAAAAGTCCCAAAAGAAGGGAAGATATAGCCTATTTATAACCGGGACAACCCCCCTGGATAGGTGTGAAACCAAACTAGCTTTGGGAACTAGCTTAGGTGTGAAAGAGAACAAGCTTTGGTTTGACTAAATGGCTTCGAGACATAATGAAGTAGCTTTTGGAAACCTCTCGTTGGAGGTGGTTGGCAGTTCCCGACCAAACATTGTTCACTTTGAAAAATGTTTCCTTTAGCAGCAAACTTGAGTTCTGGGAACATTTTGCAAGTTGGGATACTCGTGCAAAACATTGTTTCGTCAGAATCGGAACAATGTTTCTTCAGCAGACAACTTATTTCTTCATGAACTCCGAGCATTGTTTCTTGGCCATAGAACATTGTTTTGCATGGACTGAAATGTGTTTGGACTTCTTTGATATTGCACCTAAGTTCAACCTACAACAAAGGAGGTGAAGGCACAACCATGTTTTCAAGGTCGAATGATAAACTTAAGTTAGCGTTCACCTGATCATGTATTTGCATTACGCGACTTCTTGTGATTGGACCGTTGATGATTGTTGGTGTGGTATCCATGGCTGGGATGTCGTCATCATCCTCCCCCTCTTGAAAAGGAGTCGTCATCGACTCTAAGGTTTGAATGGTTTTCATGTCCTTATCATCCTCCCTCTCTTGAAAAGGAGTCATCCTCGACTCTAGCTAGTCATCACACAAAAGAACGTTGGCCAGTACAAAGAAACAATGCCAAGATTTTATCAAATGCTTAAGTTTAGATTTCACCTTTGCGAACTTCAAATGTTTAGTTCGACTCAGCAATTCTTTCCAGCTAACATTTCCATGGAGTACAAACTTGTAATCAGGCACATCCATGTTTGTATCATCATCCCTCTCTTGAAGAAAAGTCACCCTCGACTTCCATCGATCTACAAAATAATAGCACAAGGACAATACAAAATATCTTGGCCAAGTAAAAGTCGAATAAGCATATTCATTTTTTTGTTTTATTGTCTCCTTGATGGTTTCATTATGATTACCAAAAGGATATTGTTTGATGGATGACATAGCAATCATCTTTTCTCTAATTTCATCGCGCCAATTCTTCAAGAGTTCATAAGTGCATACCTCTGGGTGCTTCAAGATAAATGATCTCTTTTCTTTTACCTCACTGAGTACCTCCTTGCCTTTTTGAAGATCACGTATCCCACATGATGTTGCTTTCATGGTGCTCCACGTGCGCCATAATTTTTCATGGATCTCATCCTCCCATCGCTGTAGCAGGGCAGCTAAGTATGATTTTTGCATTCGCACATACTTCAAAGAAAGAGAGCTTTTTGAATGGTTAGTAGTTGAATAGTCTTCTCTCCTTTCATTTGGTGGATCACTCAAGTCGCTACTCCTCTCACTTTGATGGTGTGGTATAATATGTTGTGGTTCACTCATTTCTCTAATCTTGTGGTGGATTACCTCACCCTCATATTTGGTGGACTCACACAACTCACTAATCCTCTCTCGCTGAATGTGAGGTATTCATGGGCGGAGATATTCCATCTCTCTTATCTCATGTTGAACAATCTGATCCTCACATTCGGTGGACTCACTCACCTCACCTCTCTTATCACTCTGATTATGTGGACTTTTGGGAAGTGAACACTCTTCCTCACATCTGGTGGAGTCACTCATCTCACATCCCTTATCATTCTCAATATGTGGATTTTTGGAAAATGTACATTCCTCCTCACATTTTGTGGAGTCACTCAACTCACCCCTCTTAGCACTCTCAATATGTGGAATTTTTGGAAGCGGGGCACTTGGAACCAAGTCGATTTGTTGTTCAATTCCTCGCTTCAACGGCAATCTGGGTGGCACCTCCTTGTGAAGCACATCCCCATACTCTTGCAAAAGATCCAATACAACACTAGGAAGAGTTGAGGGTAAGTCGTTAGCAGCCAATAAAGTTTCCTTGTACATGGGTACAAAGAATGGAGCATTAGGTTCTCTCAATTCCCACATATCCCTTTTCCTAGCAATCATAACTAATCCCTGTTTTTCCTGGGGCTTGGTCATATTTGGTTGTGGAGCTTTTTGCTGGGGAAACACTCCCTCACTATGTTGGTGGCTCACTCTTTGTGTATGATCACTCTCTCCCTTTTTCTTTCCTTTTTGTTTCATCTCATCAACATAGACTTCCTTGTGTGTCATGGGCAGCCAAGTGAACTTTTCTCCTCTATGGTCAAAACATAAGCGATTTTCACGCCCGCTGATTTGCACATCACGGTCATGCAACCACGGTCGCCCAAGCAGCAAGTAACAAGCGTGCATCGGCACCACTTCACACTCAATATCATCCTGATATGTCCCTACTGAAATTGGTATTGCACGCTGCTAATCACCTTAATTGCGCCGCAATCATTCAGCCATTGCATACGGTATGGGTGTGGGTGACGATTTTTTTCCAATTGAAGCGTCTCGACCATCTCCGTGCGTGCAATATTGTTGCAGCTGCCACTATCAGCAATCACTCGACATATCTTTGAGTTGATAAGGCAACGGGTGTGGAAAAGATTATGCCCCTGCCCCTTTTCCTCCTCCACAACCTGGGCGTTAAGTGAACGACATACAACCAAAGCTTCTCAATCAAGTTCCTCATGAGATAAAATAGTTCCTCCTACTTCCCAATCTTGCTCCTCTTCCACTTCAGGGTCACTTTCAGACTCTCATTCACCTCGTTCATTGATGATCATAGTTCTTTTGCTTGGACATTTCGAAGAAATATGACCTCTTCCTTTGCACTTGTGGCATTGAATGTTGCTGCTGCGTGTAGAACTCTTTTCTGGAGATGGAGCAGAGGATACTCCTGCTATAGCTGATGACCTCTTATCTTGATTGCGAATAGCAGGTGAGGAAGCCGTCAAGGCATGTGGGTGCCTTGGTGGTACACCCTCAAACTGAGAACCATATGGCTGTTGTGCTCGCTGCCATGAGCGTGTGGTGTTGCAGCCTTGGAAAGCACGAGTGTCGGTGTCAAAACCGGCGGATCTCGGGTAGGGGGTCCCGATCTGTGTGTCTTAGGCTGATGGTAACCGGAAGCAAGGGACACAGATGTTTACCCAGGTTCGGGTCCTCTCGATGGAGGTAAAACCCTACTTCCTGCTTGATTAATATTCAAGATATGGGTAGTACAAGAGTAGATCTACCACGAGATCGTAGAGGCTAAACCCTAGAAGCTAGCCTATGATGGCATGATTGTAATTGTGATCGGCCTTCTAAGGACCAACCTCTCCGGTTTATATAGACATCGGAGAGGGCTAGGGTTTACACGGAGTCGGTTACAAGGAAGGAAATATAATATCCGGATCACCAAGCTTGCCTTCCACGCCAAGGATAGTCCCATCTGGACACGGGACGAAGTCTTGAGTCTTGTATCTTCACGCTTCAATAGTCCGGACGACATATACATTCCGGCTGTCCGGATACCCCCTAATCCAGGACTCCCTCAAGAGTCTCGAACCAGGCTTCAATGACGATGAGTCCGGCGCGCAGTCTTGTCTTCGGCATTGCAGGGCGGGTTCCTTCTCCGAATACTCCAGAGTAATTACCGAACACTTTAACCGTGAACGGAACCACAAAATGATATTCACACGCCATCGTAGAGAGAACGGTATTTCACAAATGCAATCTCCTGACAACTTTTTAGGCAACACGACGTGTCATCACGGTCGGGTCATTATTCGAACCGTTTTTCCACAACCAGCCACAACGCATATTGCGAGGCGGTTTCCTTGACACGTCTTGTCAAAGCAGAGATCGTGTCCCCTTATCATGGGATCTTCATCAATGCGGGTATGGGTAATCCAACCGCGCCACTAATCACGGTAAGTGGGGAACGAGCGGGTTCCACCAGGCAAGTGGGGAGGCGCAAAAAGCTTTTGCCGTCTCCATAAAGGGATAAGGCTTCTTCCTCTTTACCCACGCCTTCTCCTTTCGCTAGCTCATTTCCCTTTGTTCGAGCCCTAACGCCCAGGCATTCTCCCTTCCCATCGAAGAGAGATTTTCCAAAAATGTCCGAATCGGGAGTAGGAGGCAAATGGATGGCCTCAACCATCGAGGAGAAGGATATCAAGAAGCTCCGGGAAGCCAGGTATCTGGCCAAGAAGATCGGCCACCGTCTCCCACCGGCGGGACAGGTCGTCCCTACTCCAGAGTCCCACGGGAGAGTCGTGTTACTTCCCCACTTTGTCCACGGGCTCGGGTTTCCCCTTCACCCATTTGTTCGCGGAGTCATGTATTAATATGGGATTGATTTTCATGATCTTTCCCCTAATTCTTTTCTCAATATCTCGACGTTCATCGTCGTGTGCGAGGCTGTTCTCCGGATTTCGCCTCACTTCGGCCTGTGGCTGAAGATTTTCAATGTGAAGCCCAAGGTGGTGGGTGGCGAACACGCCGAGTGCGGCGGCGCCATCGTGAGAAAGATGCCCAAGGCCGTTTGGCCGAAGGGCGCCTTCAACGACTCCGTCAAGGAGTGGCAGCAGCAGTGGTTTTATATCACCGAACCACGCGGCAAAAAGTGGATGTGGTTCCTGAGTTCAGATCCGGAGCTCCACTGCGGCTCACGTCCTGGCCCAAGAAGGGCCCGAACTGGTCCTCGTCCGATGAGCTGTCACTGCTCCAGACGCGCGTTCAGAGTGTGGTTGACAGGGACGTCAAACTCGTCGACGTAGTCCAGGTGATGCTAGTTCGCCTGGTTCTCCCTTGTCAGCGCCGAGCCTGCACTCTGTGGGAGTTCGACCCAACCGAGCACCAAACCCTCCAGGAGCTCTATGATTCCTCCCACACGGACATCTGGAACATGCTCTTCAAGTCCGGCAAATCGTGACCGGGCTCCGCTGAGGACCGCGGGTATCAATTATCCCATTCTGCAAGCCCGGTAAGTTACAGCCACACTCTGTCCATTCATGCTTCAGTTGGCATGTCATGAGGGAGATATCTTAATCGTATCTCATCATGACCTCAGGGATGGATAAAGAGGTGGAGCGGATACATTGTCCGGCCCCGCTACCGGAGGAACCGGCCGGCCCTCTTCTGACAAAGATGCTGGTCCTTGCGCCTTACGAGGCGCCAAAGAAGGAGGCCTCCAAGAAGGTCAAGAAGAACTGGAGTGGCCCCCGTCGCCGCGAGGCTTCGGACAAAAAATCCGAAGACTCAAGCGACGCTCCTTCTTCGGAAGACGAAGAGGAAGAAGAAGAGGAGGACGAGCCTCACTCTGAAGGTGGGAAGAAGTGTGCAGCTTCCTCGTCCCTGGAGGCCGAATCGCCCAAGAGGAGGAAAGGTTCCCTCCCAGAGGCATCCACCACGGCTGCCGATAGCAGCCCGGAGTGGGATCCCAGGGCCCAGCCCCTGGAGAAGTCGTAAGTATACGAAATCCGAACACGCATATGCGTCCGGGATTGTTTTTGGGTATAGTAGTTTTAACTGTTGCTATATTTTGCACAGTCCAGCAAGGTCTCGCGCCGGACAGTCCTCATCGGAGGATTCGCTGAGCTCGGACGCCTCCAGAGGCCCCTTCCCCGAAGTCCCAGCGTGACACCGAGGTGTCGTCTCAACGGGGCCCGGACCAGGGGGCATATCACTGGAGCCGGACACACGGGAGCGATGGCCCCTGAGTGTGCCGACAGCGGGGGCGATCTTGGGTTCGGCCCACAGCCGGACAAGGTCCAGGAGACCTCTAAGGCTCCCGGATCGGGCGAGCAGCCACCTTCGACGGTGGGAGGCTTGCCTACTCCGCCGGCAACCTCTGTTCAAGTAGAGTTGCCAGGTGGTCTATCGACAGCGTTAAAGAACGTGTCTATCATCGATGAACATCAGACCCTTATGGGTGCGGTGGTTGAAAAGATTCAGTCCGCCGAGAGCGGGCTGAACGAGTCCTGCCTTGGCCTTATAAAGGCCTTTGAGGTATGTTTCCTAAGAAACCTTTGAGGAGTCATCATACTATGAGTAGTAGCCCCTGATACACTGTCCGGCGAAAGAGTGAGCCGAGCAGGGGATCAAATCCTCTATTTTCGTGGGAACTTTTGTTAACGACGTGTACCTCTTTGTTTGAAAACAGGCGTCTGCGGAGAAGACGGCCGCTCATAAGGCGGAAGTGTCCGAACTGAAGCGGAGCCTGGAACGGGCCGAGGAAGAACTTGGCCGCGTGAGGAAGCAATTAGAGGGTAAGCAAGGTATGGTGAAACATTGTCTTGCATTACGCACGAATAAGTAATTGTGCTTATTGAAAAGTGTTTGTGTTGTATGCCCTAGGAGTGGGTGCCGAATATGAGGCACTGAAGAAGGTCGTGGATGATGCCAACGAGAGGGCTGCCGCTGAACAGGCACTTCATGAAAAACACGAGGCCAGGGTTATCACAGCTGAGCGGGAGCTCCAGGAGGCTATGAAGAAAAGCGAGGGCTTGGAGCAGGGTCTAATAGGGAAAGAATCCGAACTCGCTCAAGCTCCCCAAGCCGCGGAAGATGCTCAGGAAGAAGCCCGAGGTGCTGTACGGGACATTCAAGAGGCCTAAAAAGTTGCGGCTGGTAAGGCCTTCTGTATTCTTTAGCCATTTGTTCATTATAATGGGAAGAATTCTAAGCGGCAAGCTGAATTCTTATTTTTCCAGGGGCGTTTGCGGATCTTCCTCGCAGCATATCAGATGCCGCCCAATTCTACCGATCCGAGGAAAAGAAGTCTGCGTAGAGGGATTTTTGGTCGCAATATTTGGCGCTGAACTATCTGGTGCCCTTTATCGATTAGCTGAAGCAGCTGGTTGAACTGCACCAGGCAGCCGAACTAGCCATGAAGGACTTGGTTGTCCGGCTGTGGCCGGCGGAGCCAATTCTGAGCAGTTACTTCGGGCTCGTGAAGCGGATTGTGGGCGCCTGTCATCGGCTTGATGCTGTTAAGCGATCGGCCTGCATAGAGGGTGCACGTATGGTGTTTGCCCGTGCAAAAGTGCATTGGGGGAAGCTTGACGCAGAGAAGCTGATGACTGAGGGGCCGCCAGAGGGTAAGGAGCATCGCAAGCCCGAACTGTACTATGAAGGTGTACTGAAGGGAGTTACTTTATGCGGCGGACAAATGTACCAAAGACATTATATTTCCCTGAGGGCATTCATGCCGCTTTTTGTAATATGGGATAATGGCATTTTTATTATACATTGCCTGTTTTGTTTGAACATGTGTTCTTCCTGTGCGGCTGTTTATTGTATGTAAATCCTGAGAGTTGGCCAGTCGTCGACTTCTGCCCCCATGTAAAAAGAAGACGGGGGTGTTCGGGATATATCTGAATGCTCTTTATCCCATAGTTGGGTCCTTTTAAGGAGGTGTTTCTCACCACGAACCAGGCAATTGGACTATAAGGCTTTATTACTCTCACTTAGCCATAGGAATTCGAGTATGGTCGGCGCAGCCCCTAGTGTTCGGAAGGCCAAACTAGGGGCTCTAATGGCGCCTGATCAGAAGACCGGTCCGTCGCAATCTGCATTTATAATGGCGTTGTGCGGAATAAATCTTTAAGGATTTTACAACCTCTCGAACAGTGACCAGCTCGTTGTATCATGATGATCGGTTTTCGGCTTTCTCTCGAGCTGCTCGTCCGTGAGATCCGGGACACAATCGCAGTAGTTCTCCCTGCGCTACCTTAGCTGATATAACGGAACGTAAGGTACCAAAACAAGGGAGCCAGGCAAACCCAACCAATGACCCAAGACATGATTCGGAGCTGACGCATATAGTGCTATAAGTTCGGGGTGCCGAGCGACCGAGAAGGTGGTTGGACTTTATTGCCGTACTGTGAAGCCCCTAGCATAATCGGGCGTAACACGAGGTGTCGATGAAAAGCGACGGCCGGTAAGTGTTATTTAAGTCTACGCACTGTAGGAAGATGATATGTCTATGCATATGAGTACGATGTATGATTATGAAAAGAGGTGTTTTTTGGCGGAAGCTGTGACGGCTGGACTGGAGGGGGTTGTTAATGGATCAAGAGTGAATCCGAACTGCCTTCTAACTGCATGTTCCTGCCATTGTGTGTCCAGGCTGATTCCGCGCCGCCAATCTTGTTCTGTGTCAAAGTTAGTTTGTAAAAGCAAATGCTTGGAGGCGGCTGAATGTCCTCTTTTAGTTGGTCCAAGGGTTCCTGATCGGGCCCTGGTAAACCCAGCCGTTATACCATGAAATAGCACGGACTCCTCGTTTGGTGTCCGGATAGTTGGCTGTCATATCAAAATTTTGATAGGCATGCGCGACTCGCTATTCCTGCAGCTGTATGATTTCCCCTTTCAGGGCGGGGTTCGGCCTTGCCCATAGGTGTGATTGCATCACACGGTGTTGGCCTGAGTGATTTACCACGTGGAATCTAATCAACGTGGTTCATCCCGTTAGCATACGGTAAATTACCGCATGGTGGGAAGGTGCCGAAGATTTATTCTTTGGCGTAGCATTTTCTGCTGATCCGAAGACAACCGTTAGAGTGGTGGGCCAGTAAAACTTGGCCTTTGCCCCTAGCATCTTTTAGAAGATGTTGTTTGTGGTTTCACACCTGCAGTGGCTTTATGTGTTATGGAGCCCCCGGTTTGCTATGTCTAAATGTACTGCAATTGAATTGATGTGGTTAATGTGGTCGGGGGCGATTGGCCGTACTTTTATGCTATGGGGAGGGGGGGTCTCTTGACCAGACGCCTCCCTTCATTGTTTCCGACACATGATCAGCCACTTTGTTTTTAGGATCCGCATTCTCTATTGGTATGCTTTGCCGTCCTTCTAGGAGTACCATGAATTTCACATGGTTGATCGAGTGTGTGGCTCGGGCCGGATAGGTCTGAGCTGTTCTTTGTCCGCTGACCGGACTGAGAGTTGCTGGAATTAGCAGCAGCCTTCCTGACTTGACGCTTGTGACCATTGCTCCGAGGCTTGAGGATGCTTCTTCTTGTGTCCTTCATATTGTTTTGGACCGTACTGGTGTGTTGACGTCGGGGCATGTGCCTTGGGTTCTCCTGCTTAGGCGGGGGTGGCCGATTGTGCCCTGTGTGCCCTTTATCGGGGCGGTCGGGTCCGTATGTTTCGGTGGCCAGGACCTTGGTCCATCTGTCCACCAGCAAATCTTGGTCAGCTTTAAGCTACTGTTGCTTCCTTTGCAGGCTCTTTGCCGTGGCCATGAGCCGTCGCTCGAAGCGAGCTTGTTCCACCGGATCTTCAGGTACGCTGAATTCGTCATTGCCAAGGCTTGCCTCGTCTTCGGAGGGGGGCGTATAGTTGTCCCTCTCCGAGTATTCCACAGTGGCCAGTCCGGCCTTCTTAAAGGCAGGCCGACTAGGGTTATATTTATCTTCGCCGCCATCCGGATTGTTTTCGTCTTCTGGCCGGTATTGCTGTGGCGGGGCTTGGAGCGGCACCGACGACGCCCATGCATTGCTTTTCTCCCAAAGGGATTATCCTCCGCTGCCTCATCGCCATTGGTTTCCTTCTTTGTGTCCGCTATATATATATATATATATATATATATATATATATATATATATATATATATATATCATAGAGAGAGGCGGCTGTCCACCACCCAGTGAGCGGTGGTTCATGTTCTTGTCCTGCATCGTCGTCTATACCGTCGAGGTCTTCAGAGTTGAAGTCCAGTACACCAGTTAAATCATCGACTGTGGCAATGAAGTGGCTGGTGGGTGGGCAACGAATTACTTCATCGCCTGCTTCCCACTCGAGCCGGGCATAGTTCGGCCAAGAGACTCCTGACAAAGAGAGAGACTTTAATGAGTCCAAAGCATGTTGAAGGGCGAAAGACCTTTGGGAGATATCCGCAGCGGTGAACTCCATTACGGAGCCCAACTTTGGCTCGGAGTGCGCGGATCGAACCAACATCCGGATACGAATCCGGGGTCCGGACTCTGAGCCACCACAGAGGTAAGGCCCGTGTTCGGCTCCACCGCCGATGAGTGCGCGACCTGCGGGGCGGGGTCCAGCCCCCGTCCTTACGCAACGCGGCCTGCTCCGGATTTAAGTCCGAGGCTACTGCGGGGGTGATACCCCGAGCTTTGTCCGACAGCAGGTCTAAGCCGTGCTCGTCGTGACTGTTCGGTGCTCCTGGCATAGGCCCGAATCCGTCGAAGATCTAGTCTCCGCGGATGTCCGCCGTGAAGTTCAGTTGGCCAAGCGACCCGCAGGGTGAAGCCACCGGACAAGAAGATCTGTCCGGGGAGGAAGGTCTCACCCGGGACCCTGCTATTGACGATGGTTGAAGGAGCCATCAAGCCCTGTAGCGACGACACAGAGGAACTCTCAATGAAAGCACCAATGTCGGTGTCAAAACCGGCGGATCTCGGGTAGGGGGTCCCGATCTGTGCGTTTTAGGCTGATGGTAACAGGAAGCAAGAGACACCGATGTTTACCCAGGTTCGGGCCCTCTCGATGGAGGTAAAACCCTACTTCCTACTTGATTAATATTGAAGATATGGGTAGTACAAGAGTAGATCTACCACGAGATCGTAGAGGCTAAACCCTAGAAGCTAGCCTATGATGGTATGATTGTAATTGTGATCGGCCTTCTATGGACCAACCTCTCCGGTTTATATAGACACCGGAGAGGGCTAGGGTTTACACGGAGTCGGTTACAAGGAAGGAAATATAATATCTGGATCGCCAAGCTTGCCTTCCACGCCAGGGATAGTCCCATCTGGACACGGGACGAAGTCTTGAGTCTTGTATCTTCACGCTTCAATAGTCCGGACGACGTATATAGTCCGGCTGTCCGGATACCCCCTAATCCAGGACTCCCTCAACGAGTATGACCATTACGCATATTCTTCTTCTCAACTCTTATAGATTGATGTACCACATCTTGTAATGTATCACAAGGAAACATCTCCACAAAATCTGATATTTCATCATTCAGCCCATGTAAAAATCTCGCCATCTTCGCCTCATCACTTTCACGGGTTCTTGTCCGAATTAGCAGCACCTCCATCTCTTTATAGTACTCCTCAATAGTGCGGGAACCTTGAGTGAGCCCCTGCAACCGCTTGTACAATTGCTTCTCACAGTATGATGGAATAAAACGGCGCCTCATGACTTCCTTCATCAAAGTCCAGCCGTGGATAAGATTATTACCCGACATCAACCGATCGTCTTGCAGCTGATTCCACCATGTAAGAGCATAACCAGAGAACTCCATAATAGCAAGATCAACTCTCTTGGCTTCAGAAAAAACATGGATGTGAAAGATTTGATCACACTTCTCTTCCCACTCAATATATGCATCCGGATCCTCTTTTCCTGTGAATGATGGCACATGTAGCTTCACTCTCTCTTGGTTGTCACGGTCATCCTGATCACGATGGTCGTAATGATGACCAATGCGACCAAAGACAGCATCATGGCGAGGCGGGGAGTAGGGTTCATAGTCCCCCATGCCTTCATCTTCGTCACCATGCTTGGAGAGATCTTCACGGAAGATGGCATCACCATTATGTGCCGCTCGTCGCCAGTGATTAGCAGAAAACCCGCGGAGGTCATGGCCTCGCCCGCGAGCTTCTCCTCCGTGCAGCCCACCCTCACGGGGGGCAGAAAAGTCGCCACGCTTCCGTTCAACACCAACAGCAGGGGCACCGTAGGCAACAGCTCTTGCCGCTCTTCCACGACCAACATGGCGATCGTCGTTTCCTTGATGTTCCCGGTTGTCGGCGGCCAGCGAGATAGCGGGGCTGTGTTGATGTTGATCCCCATTACCCGTGGTAGGAAGACGACCACCGAACATCCTTCGCATAGCTGCAACTATACTCTCCTCAATCATATCACCAAGTGTTGCGCGAGTTTTTGGGAGATCATCTTCCACAAGTTGATGTCCATGTACACTCGAGTTGGATCCTGTCATGTTAACTCTTGGAAACAAGTGGACAAAATAAAAATATATGTGGAAAACACTCAGCTCACCTTCTTGCTTACCCAAATTCTAATGATTCCTTGGCGGCCGTGCGGAAGTAGAAAAATCAGGAGTGGATGGGCGAATGAAAGGAAGGAAGGTGACGGTTTCTAGGTGGATTTGGGTGGGGTAAAAAGGGAGTGCTAGTGCTGAGATCCCATCGATGCGAACCAAATGAACAAGCAAAATTTGTAGATCCTTGCACCACGTTTGAGCTGCAACACTTGCCACTTCAACTTCTGAAATTTCTCACCAAACTGAATATGATTGCATAGTTGCTCAACACTTTCTCTTCTCTTTTTTTTCTTTTTTCCACTCTTTTTTCCCTCTCTCTTTTTTTGCTCTTTTTTTGCAACACAATAGATCCAACAACAAGACTCAAAGAAAAACAGTAGAAACTTTGGATAGAACTTGGTGCAAACACAAAGAGGAAAGCAAAGAACTAGATCTCAGCAACAAAGGCTTGGAATTTTTTGTGGCTTTTTGGCTTTGGACTCTAGGACGGGGAAAACCAAACTAAAAAAGATAGATCTAGCAACAAAGATGCAGATCCTACCATGTAAACCTTGCTCTAAATACCATATGATACACCACTGTCTTCGAAGAAGAGGGAGTACAAGGGGAGGTCTGATCTTCACGGCGTAGGATCGATAAATGGATGGGGATAACTAGCTGCAAGCAGCCGAAAAATGGAAAATAAGAGATTATGACCCGACAAGGAGGAGGCTCACCGAAGCTTGCAATCTGAACATTCGCCGATCCACAACCCGCAATACTATCCCACACAACCATGCTCAAGTCGTGGAGCACAGGATAGGTGCAATCCGCAAGGGAAACCACAAACTCTAATCCACACAACACGCTCTAGTCGTGGAGCACGAATTAGAATCAATTTCTCAAGGAATCATGAGAATAAGGATAACAATAGCTCTCCAATCTCAGGAGGAGTCTATGTCTTTGGTCTTTGATAGAAATGGCAAAAGTCCCAAAAGAAGGGAAGATATAGCCTATTTATAACTGGGACAACCCCCCTGGATAGGTGTGAAATCAAACTAACTTTGGGAACCAGCTTAGGTGTGAAAGAGAACCAGCTTTGGTTTGACTAAATGGCTTCAAGACATAACGAAGTAGCTTCTGGAAAACTCTTGTTGGAGGTGGTTGGCAGTTCCCGACTAAACATTGTTCACTGGAGTCGACCAATGTTTCCTTTAGCAGCAAACTCCAGTTCTGGGAACCTTTTTCAAGTTGGGATACTCGTGCAAAACATTGTTTTGTCAGAATTGGAACAATGTTTCTTCTGTAGATAACTTGTTTCTTCATGAACTCCGAACGTTGTTTCTTGGCCATAAAACATTGCTTTGCACGGACTGAAATGTGTTTGGCCTTGTTTGATATTGCACCTAAGTTCGACCAACAACAAAGGAGGTGAAGGAACAACCATGTTTTCAAGGTCAAATTATAAACTTAATTTAGCGTTCACCTGATCATGTATTTGCATTGTGCAACTTCTTGTGATTGGACCGTTGATGACTGTTGGTGTGGTATCCATGGCTGACATGTCCTCATCATCCTTCCCCTCTTGAAAAGGAGTCATCCTCGACTCTAAGATTTGAATGGTTTTCATGTCCTTATCATCCTCCCTCTCTTGAAAAGGAGTCATCCTCGACTCTAGCAGGTCATCACACAAAAGAAAATTGGCCAGTACAAAGAAACAATGCCAAGATTTTATCAAATTCTTAAGTTTAGCTTCAACTTTGCAAACTTCAAATGTTTTGTTCGACTCAGCAATTCTTTCCAGCTAACATTTCCATGGAGTACAAACTTGTAGTCAGGCACATCCATGTTTGTATCACAGAGATACCTCTCCGATACTCGGAGTGACAAATCCTAATCTCGATCTATGCCAACCCAACAAACACCTTCCGAGACACCTGTAGAGCATATTTATAATCACCCAGTTACGTTCTGACGTTTGATGGCAAACAAGGTGTTACTTCGGTATTCGGGAGTTGCATAATCTTATAGTCAAAGGAATATGTATAAGTCATGAAGAAAGCAATAGCAATAAAACTTAACGATCAATATGCTAAGCTAACGGATGGGTCTTGTCCATCACATCATTCTCCTAATGATGTGACCCCATTCATCAAATGACAACACATGTCTATGGCCAGGAAACTTAACCATCTTTGATTAACGAGCTAGTCAAGTAGAGGCATACTAGGGATACTTTGTTTTGTCTATGTATTCACACATGTACTAAGTTTCCGGTTAATACAATTCTAGCATGAATAATAAAAATTTATCATGATATAAGGAAATGTAAATAACAACTTTATTATTGCCTCTAGGGCGTATTTCCTTCAGTTAGGTCTGCTTACAAAACACATGGTCCCCTTTCATCATCCATGCATGGGTCCCGACACATGTATCATGCACACGCACACACAGAAACACATCCCCACTCTTATTGTTAATATTGCAGTTCTACCCTCAGTTTGTCTAGTAGGCCTCTCCCGCCATCTTCGAGAAGCAACTCCATCACCCATCCAGCACTCTACCTCTCTCTCTCTCTCTCTCTCTCTCCGTCTCAACCTATTTCCCATCCTTCACTTATATATGGATGTTGACCGATCTCCCTCAGGACATAGCTGGGTCTCTCCTTCTCAACACATATACGAGTCAATCTACCTCTCTAGTTAGGTCTCTGCCTCCCCCCTCCCCCCCCCCACACACACCGATACATCGAGTGCTCTAGTCATTTATCCCTGCCACACACAAACTTGCCCTATGTCCTCTGATGTTCCGGTAGGTCAGTCGCCCTATATCTTTGACTTGCACACACACAATTTCAATGGCTCTCTTCATCGATCTTGCACCCACCCACTTTATCCTCTCTTCGACTCTATCGATATCTATGACCCCTCCCTCTCTTCTCGTGGATCGCCCCCTCTGTATATGATATAGATAGGCCTCTATTTCACACAGATTGCATGTGTCAAAATTTTATTTGAGATATCATCGCCACATATTCCGACAAATACATTCATTCATGAAATCGCACCCCCCCAACAAAAAAAACTCATGAACGCACACGCCATCTGTCTAGGTTTGTATCTCTCTCAAACACACCCACGTAGCTGGGGACATGCACGAAGAGAAGAGGTGCACGCACGGTGCACGTACTCCCGTCTCTTTCCCAACCACAGACGCGCGGGTACACGGTGGAGCTCATTTCTATACGAAAAGGCAGCCCACGTGGTAATTTGACACATGTATTGGTTGTCCACTTGATGGAGGATCGTGTACCATGGGTGAACAAACAAATTGCAACTTGACGCGTTCTGTTAAAAAAGAGGCAAACCATGTGGGGCCTACCTTAGAGGCAAGGCTCTATACACTGGAGATGCTCTATACGTATTACTTTTGATGTGTCCCGTCAACTCGTAGAATGAGGAGAAGCTTGCTTAGTACGCTGTCTTCCCCGTCCACGGGCGCGGTGGCTCGCGGGATGAGGTGAAGCTTCCTTACTATGCCTTATGCCCGCTCCCTTGCCCATGTGCGCGGTGGCTCGCAGGATGAGGAGAGAATTTTACTACTCCCTCCGTTTACTCCTCGTCCCTACCTTGGTTAGGGAGATTATCATATTGTTTGAAATATATGTCTTTTAGTAGATCTCAATATGAACTACAAGTACATACTCCAAACACTGATGGAACATGTCCTACCAAAATGACTTAGGTGTGGAGCCATCGCAACTAGGTTAGCTTGAAGGGGTTAAATGGGACAAAGGACACAGAGAGTTTACCCAGGTTCGGCCCCTCTCAACAAGGTAAAATCCTACTCCTGCTTTATGTTGTATTGCTTGGGTTTCGATTACCAGGGAGCGAATACGCTTGACCTAGTTCTCGACTTGTTGTTTCTTGAGGTAACCCACCGCTGGGTCACCCCTTTATATACAGGTTGATGCCCGGCGGCTTACAGAGTCCTGGCCGGCTCATACAAACGTGTCTGGCTCGGTATCTAACTAAGCTTGCCTTACAATACAAGTTAAACATATGGCGGCTCACACCCGTGGGCCTCAGGTCGTCCCCGGGTCTTGTGCCTTCAATAAGCTCGCTCTATGAACTGCCATCTTCATATCTTCTTGGGCCTCTTCATCTTAAGCCACTAGTGGCATGAACCGGCCCCTCCTGGGCGGGTCATACCCAGTAGTTATGTCCCCAACATTAGGCCCCAGGTGACTTAACAAAATTTTCCGTCATCCCTTCCTCATGAGCTTGCCATAGCCCTCACTTTGTAGAACCGCGGTAACCCGCCATGATATCAGGTTCATTGATTGCACACAAAGCTCAGAATATATTTAACGGATCCTTGTCTTTAATGAACTCCCAAAAATCGAGGCGTTTTTATAGCCACATAATCATTTTCCAGTCTCCTTGATTCCCGCACATGCCATTTATCTACCTCCTTATAAATAGGGACAAGGGGTCCTCCTATTCACTTTTAGCCTGCCTCCTCGTGTTCGTCTTCCTCCTCACAGCGCCTCAGCGAACCTGAGCTCCACTGCCGCCATCTCCATCCTGCGTCCTCAACTTCAGCCGCTGCATCGACCTGATCGGACCAAAGCACTGCGGCACACCTCCGTTGTTCCTCAACATCAATAAGTACTCACCTTTCCCCATAGCAGATCTGCATTAGGTTTTTCACCGTTCATCGATTTTCTTCACCATTCCTCATTTTCCTCTCTTGGTCACGTCGTTTGATCTGAATATGGTACCGAAGTTGTGTGGCAGTAGTTTAGCATCCCTTTTCAATCATAGAAGATTCTCCCTCTATACAAAAATCTCATTTGAACATACGAGTTCTTCTGTCGCCGCCACCTTAGGTTTAGAATTTATTTTATATTCTGAACTGCTGCAGATCCAAAACCATAGAATCAATCTGCGGAACTTGTTTGTCCATCACTTAGCAAAAATTCACTTTATAGATCTGCAAACTGCTAGGCGGCTTATAGGAACTGTTTGTACTGAAAATGTATAGGCATCTTATATGATAAATGTAACCCGTCGTATAGCATTAGTCCCCTTGTTAAGCCGCCAATATATACCCTCCGTCCATTTAATCTGGCACTGTCTTCCGCTTTAACCATGCTCTCTTTTCCTTCTGCCTATGAGTTGGCCTTGTAAATGCACTTTATGTTTTAATCACTGGGCGGTTTATCAGCACAATCCTTAACCCGAAAATATTTTCCTTTGTAGTCAAAAATGTCTAAAGCCAAAACTGTCACCTCATGCAACTGGGTCGTCTCCCGAGTTACCGAGGAAACATTGAAAGAGTATGTCCAAACGGGCGTCTTAGCCAAAAAAGATGGCATCCATTGGAGGGTCCCAGCCACAAAAGCCCCTCCTGAGCCCAAGGAAGGTGAAGGAATTGTCTTTACTGATCAGCTGCTCTGAGGTTTTACCCACCCGGCTCAAAATCTTCCGCTACGTGCTGCACTTTTTCAAGATCCATCCTCAAGATATCGGGCCCAATTTCGTTTCAAACATCTGCAACTTTCAAGTGTTTTGTGAAGTATACCTTCAACAGGAGCCCACTGTAGAATTGTTCAGAGAACTTTACTATTTAAACCGGCAGACTGAGTTCACAGATTGGCCCAACTTAGAATTAGGAGGCATTTCCATTTAGAGGCGGAAAGAAGCAACTTTCCCAGCCGCCAAGCTGCCCAGTCATCCTAAGGACTGGAAGCAGAGTTGCTTTTATTGCCAAGATACTTCTCCAGAAGAGGAAAATCCTCTGCTGGGTTCTCGTGAAAACCGGCTTAGCAAAAGGCACCCTCTTCCAGAACGGATTAGCACGGGAGAACGGGCAAAATATATGCCCATCTTTTCAAAGATCAGAGCCTTAATGGCTAACGGTTTGACTGGAATCGACCTAGTCCGATGCTGGGCCGCCTAGGGAGTTTTGCCCTTAAGCCGCCGTTCCAGTTTAATGTGTGAGTATACTGGCGATGTCAAAGACCCTCAACGCCATTGTCATATAGAACTGGATGATGAAGATATCAATTATATGACCAAGACTCTGCTGAACGAGAGCTTGGAAGATTGCAGCAAGACCAGCTTAAGTCCTTTTTGCACCCTTAACGAACCTCCAGCTGTAAGTATTTGAAACAATTTCTGGTTTACTCAGTTATTCATTTAAAACTGCCTTCTTATAATCATTTTAATTTCCGCAGGCTGACTCTCCTTTCTGAAACATGGAGTTGCAAGATAAACCGGCCAAGAAGACCCGAACAAAGAATAAGCCTCTTAAAAATCCTGCCAAGAAGAAGACCAACCCCTCCGAGTTATTTAACTTGGATGATGATGAGTCAGAGGTACAACTTGACTCCCTTGGCCCATTTTTTGTACATCTTATTGACAATGATCACTATCAGAATGACACGGAAGGAAGCCACGCAAATGGTGAAGAGGTAACTATCCTTTCCTCCAACTCAGAACCTCTGCCAAGACAGAAAGTTTGTCAAGCGAGCCAGAAAGTAAGGTTTTCTCACCCTTTAGCTTACTTGGATCCCAACTTTATTTTGAAGAAGCAGAAGCATGATGTTTGCCACACAACCCGGAACAGTGGCGGTGGGATTCTCTCCTCCGGCTTACCCAACACGTCGGCTCCTCGCAAGCGCCGAGCAGAGGTTTCACATATTTTGGGCTTAGCTTTTCCAAAAGCAAGTCTTATTCAACAACCTCTTAACCCTTCTGACTCAAACAACCAGGGAACCTCTCACTCTTCCTCTGGTGACTACACTAGGACTCATGTTCCTCCGTTCAAGACTGTTCCTGGGTGAGAACACTTATGCCTGCTTGCTTTAACACCTTGCTCAATTGGTATACTAATCTCATCATGTGTTTTACTTTCAGTGCTATGGCCAAACCCAGCAAGAAGCTGAAGGTTAATAAACTGGCTGAAGATCCCAAGGTTGCTGACCCGGAGAAACAGACAATGTATGAGTCTTTGCATCAAACTTCTGAAGCAGCCATGGATGATCCACCGCCAAAGGAACACCCTGTCACCATGGACCCCATGAATGTTGACCCGAAGATTGCTAAGCCGCCCAGTCCCGCTCAACCGGCTTAGAAGACTGAAGACATAATAGTTACTGGGACGGCTTATACAGCACCAGGAAACCCCACCGTCTTATCCAAGCACAGTGCCAAAGAAGAATTTTCCGCTATTGATAAGGGCAAGTGGAAATTGGACTTGTAAAGCTATGCCCAATTCAATGCTCGGGAGATTCATTCAGGTTATCTAAAATGCCTTCACACCAGCCGTTATTTTGAGGCCAGCCTAGTCAACCCCATGAAGGAGCGTTTTGAGGTAAGCACTGCAAACTTCTCCATACAAGTATATCTCTGCCACACGCCAAGTCTACCGGATATGATAGAATTGAATGTGCTATAGACTTTAGATAGCCTCTTTAATCTTACATTCATGTCATGGCATATTGTCGTCAGAGAATTAAAACGAGTATCCCCCAAGGGCTGGCTTAAGCTGCATAGCTGAAACCGGGACTTCAAATTTTAGTTCTCAACTTTGCATATGTTGCTCCCAAGGACCGGCTTAAACTGACAAGTTAAGCCGGGACTTCAAATAGTAGTGCTCAATTTTGCACCTGTAGCCCCCATGGGCCGGCTTAATCAGCATGGCTAAGCCAGGACTTATCACCATAATTATGAATAAAATCCAAATATGTAGCCCCCATGAACCGGTTTTAATCATAGAAACTGATTCGGGTCATCATAGAATTGTCTTCAAAAAGAACAATGTGCATTAGCCGCCAAGTGCCAAGTAAAATACTTGTATTATGCTTGGGACTTCAAATAAGGTGTTTATCATAACCATATATTGCCACTGACTCGCCTTATCTTGTAGGCTGAATTAAGCATGAAGGAATCTCAAGTAGTAGATATGAGGCAAAATATCCAGTCCAAATAATCAGAAACTTCAATGGCCAAGTCAGAGTTGAAAATTGCCTTAGAAAACATTGAGAAACTGAAGAAGGATTTCAGCATGGACAGAACCAGCTGGGACACTGAGAAGGCAGCTCTACTGAAAAGAGCAAAAGATGTTGAAGCTGCCCTTAAGCCGGTGGCTGACGAGCTATCCGGTTTGAAGCATCAAGTAAATAGCATGATGGCCGCCATCGTTGGTAAGTAATAGAATACTTCCACTTGTATCATCAGTGTATCACAATCATTGGCCGATTTACCAATATTCTTGCTGATGCAGGTTCCAGAAGCTCCAAGCTGGGTGAAGACATGCGCATAAGGCTGAAAGCCGTATATCCCCTTGTGACAGTTGTATATTGGTGCTCAACGGGCTATTTTAGCTGCCTCTCATAAGAAGCAACCACCTCCCTTATCAAGGAAGTGTTGGAGAAATTGTCAGTGCTGCCTCAAAGGTTTGAAGAATTAAAGCAATCAGCCGCCCAAGCCGGTGCCATCACCGCCCTGAGCCGGGCAAAGGCATGGCAAACAGAACTTGACTCGGAAGAACTAGCCACCGGCTGCCCGATTTTAAAAGAAGATGGGTCTCCCTTCAGCGCCGATGACTTCACTAAAATAGTAAGGGAGATGCGTCCCTTGGCAAGCAAATTGGCTGAGGAGACCGATCTTTCCAAGTATCATCCGGCTTATGATGTTGAAAACACAAAAGTGAAGGCGTTGGTTCATGAATCCGTGGACCTTATCCCGCCAACACATAAGCACACCTTCGCTCCTGATATTGACCCGTCAAGCCTTATAGATGATGAGTCTATATTTAGAGCTTTGACCGGGATCAGCTGGACCACATCTGACTTCCAGCCAATGGGTGAACTAGAAGAGGAAGAGCCAGTGCAGGATGACTCGGAAACTTCAACACGCCAAGACCAGGGCCAATGAATCACGACCCGGCTCGCAACCTGCGATATAGAAGTTGTGCACAACAAAAACACTTATTCTTTTGGGCTACATGACGCCTTGTAATAGGCTAGTTGAAAACAATGGTCTGCCATGCCATCAAGCATGTTTATCATCATAACACTTTAAACCGCCGATCTTGATATGGAGAGATCTGTTGTTTCTGCTCATAATATTATCAGTCATACAAGTCATATTCATCATATTCCCTGCACACAAGCAAATAACATGTGCTCTGGCGGTTTACCCTAGGGCGGGTCATGATGTCCAATATCAAAGCCGCTGGTGATTGTATAGTCCATAAACAGGGCGGGTTATCAAAACCTCACATATTCACAGAATAAACAAATAACATACATGTTATATTTATTCATACTGTCGGCCCACAACACCAGATGCAGCAAGGGTAACAGCCCAACAAGCCTTATAGCGCAAAACTATAAATGCACAATCACATCATACTGGCGACTTATCGTCCAAAACCAAACCGGATTATCAAAACTCCGGATATGCTCAAATATGAGCCATAAAGATGAAGGCTACATGGCCTGAATCGTTTTAAACCATATGTCAATATGGTACAAAAATATGAACCCAAATAATGTTCAACTAAAACAACAAACCAGAAAACAATGCTTTCATAGGCTGCCAAACCTCAATATCAAGTGCTGTTCAAAGGGCCGCACAACCACTAAGTTAATCCTTTATTCAAACTTGTAAGCCGGGTCTCACTTGACCAACCGTCGTTTTAACTTCGACAAGTTCAGGGTCTTTATAAGATTGATTGTCAAGAGTACGGCGGGTCATTCCAGGATTACCTGGTTGGAGTGGCAGACATACAAAGGAAGGATAACCCGGAGTTTTGGTGAATACACCTGGCGTCCAAGCCGATCAAAAGGGTAAATACAGCTATGTTCATTGAATAGGAAGCCCCCAAGTGACCTATCATAAGCCATCAAGGTCGGTTAACCTATGTTTGAACTACACATTATAGCAAGTTCTCTTTGGTAACCTTTAGACCTGGGCAGAAAGCCCCCAAGTCATTTGCAACAAGGCGTATAAGCCGGATTAAAGGGTAGTCATAGCTACACTCAATGAGCAGGAAGCCCCCATGCTATTTCTAACGAGGCGTTCAAGACGGATCAAGAGGGTAGTCGTAGCTATGCTCGATGAGCAGGAAGCCCCCAAGTGATCTTATGAATTGACAATAAAGACTCAGATACTCAAAAATGGAATGACAGAGGCCCTGAATTATCAGGGATGCTGACTTTATTATACTAATCATAATATATACATTGGTAAAAGTATGCACAACACAAGATTCGATGGATCAGGTGTAATAAGGCCGAAGATGAGCAATGTTCCATGGCCGGCGGGTCTCCTCCTCCGACATGCGTGAGTCCTTGTGGTCTCGAACATCAATGAGGTAGTACTACCATTGTTCAGATTCTTGCTGACCACAAAAGGCCCTCCCAAGGTGGGGATACTTAGTGCATATCTGTTTGATCCTGGATGAGCCGGATCACCAAGTCACCTTCTTGAAAGGTCCGGGTCTTAACCCGGCGGCTATGATAACGACGCAGATCTTGCTGGTAACTCACTGAATGAGCCGCCGCATGGTCACGCTCCTCATCCAGAAGGTCAAGAGCATCCTGACGTGCTTTTTCATTATTAGTTTCAACATAAGCCACCACACGGGGCGCGTCGTGACATATGTCACTAGGAAGAACCGCCCCTGCTCCGTGAACCATGAAGAAAGGCGTGTAACCCGTAGATCTGTTGGGGGTAGTATTGATACTCCATAGTACTGAAGGCAAATCCTCAACCCAACAACCCGGCATCCTCTTCAAAGGGACCATAAGCCGGGGTTTTATACCTCTCAAGATTTTTTGATTGGCTCTTTCAGCTTGACCATTGGACTGGGGGTGAGCCACTGATGAGACGTCAAGACGAATAGGTTCTCGTTGACAGAATTCTTTCATAGCACCCTTGGACAGATTAGTGCCATTATCAGTTATGATGTTGTGAGGGTAGCCAAAATGGAAAATCACTTTTTTTATGAATTGAACCGACGTTGTTGTGTCTCACTTGCTGACCGGCTCTGCCTCAACCCACTTTGTAAACTTGTCAACGGCCACCAAGAGGTGAGTATTTTTGTCCTTGGATCTTTTAAAAGGCCCAACCATATCCAGCCCTCGGACTGCAAACGGCCAAGTAATTGGAATCATCCTCAATTCTTAGGCCGGCACGTGAGCTCGTCTAGAAAACTTCTGACAACTGTCACACTTGCTAACCGGATCTTCTGCATCAGCATGAGCCGTCAGCCAACAAAACCCATGACGAAAAGCCTTGGCCACAAATGATTTAGAGCCGACATGATGACCACAATCTCCTTCATGAATTTCTCGTAAAATCTCACGGCCCTACAATGTTGAAACACCCCTTTGACACTGCATCAGTGCAACTCGCCATTGACAATAGTCATCGACTTAGACCGCCGGGTTATCTGCCTGGCCAAAGTTTCATCTTCAGGTAACTCACCCCGGGTCATATTAGCCAAATATGGAACTGTCCAATCAGGAATAGCATGAAGAGCCGCCACGAACTATGCCTCTGTGTCAGGGATAGCAAGATCCTCCTCTGTAGGCAATTTGACTGAAGGGTTATTCAAAATATCAAGGAAAACATTAGGTGGTTGTCGGTGTCAAAACCGGCGGATCTCGGGTAGGGGGTCCCGAACTGTGCGTCTAGGCGGATGGTAAAAGGAGACAAGGGACACGATGTTTTTACCCAGGTTCGAGCCCTCTCGATGGAGGTAAAACCCTACTCCTGGTTGATTAATATTGATGATATGGGTAGTACAAGAGTGGATCTACCACGAGATCAGAGAGGCTAAACCCTAGAAGCTAGCCTATGGTATGATTGTTGTTCGTCCTACGGACTAAAACCTTCCGGTTTATATAGACACCAGATAGGGTTAGGGTTACATAGAGTCGGTTACAATGGTAGGAGATCTACATATCCGTATCTCCAAGCTTGCCTTCCACGCCAAGGAAAGACCCATCCGGACACGGGATGAAGTCTTCAATCTTGTATCTTCATAGTCCAGGAGTCCGGCCAACGGTGATAGTTCGGCTATCCAGACACCCCCTAATCCAGGACTCCCTCAGTAGCCCCTGAACCAGGCTTCAATGATGACGAGTCCGGCGCTCATTTTGTCTTCGGCATTGCAAGGCGGGTTCCTCCTCTGAATACTTCATAGAAGATTTTGAACACAAGGATAGTGTCCGGCTCTGCAAAACAAGTTCCGACATACCACCATAGAGAGAATAACCTTTGCACAGATCTGCTGATGTATTCCGCGGCGTGACATCACACCACGGCCAGGCCTTTATACGAATCGTTTTTACTGTTCCACCTCAGCGCATTTAGTGAGGCGGTTTCCTTGGCACGTCTTATCAGAGCGGAGATCGTGCCCCCTTATTCCGAGATTCCCATCAATATGGACGTGGGTAACCCAACCGCGCCATTGATTATGGCACTTGGGAGATAAGCGAGTTTTACCAGGCTAGTGGGGGACGCATAGCTTCGTCCGTCCATGTAAGGGGATAAGGATCCACCTTTTCACCTACGCCTTCTTCCTCCTTTGCTCATCCATTTCACAAGACTTTCGAGCTCCAGCGCCCAAGTCCGCACATCCCTTATCAACCTTCTACAGCCATGTCCGGAGCGGGAGGCAAGTGGATGGTCTCCTCCGTCATGGAGGGACAAGTCAAAAAGCTGTGAAAGGCCGGATACTTGTCCAGCGACATCGCGCACCGGCTCCCCGATGAGGGGCAGCTCATTCCCACCCCCAGGCCACATGAGATGGTGGTGTTCCTCACCCACTTCCTTCGCGGACTAGGTTTTCCACTTCACCCATTTGTCAGGGGGCTCATGTTCTACTACGGCCTGGACTTCCACGATCTGGCCCCGAATTTCATCCTCAACATCTCGGCGTTCATCGTCGTGTGCGAGGCCTTCCTCTGCATCCAGCCCCACTTCGGCTTATGGCTAAAGACCTTCAATGTTAAGCCGAAGGTAGTGGGCGGCCGCCAAGCAGAGTGCGGAAGTGCCATGGTTGGCAAGATGGCCAAAGTCCTATGGCTCGAGGGCTCCTTTGTGGAGACCATAAAGGGGTGGCAATCGGGGTGGTTCTACATAACCGAGCCGCGCGACTCTCAATGGGCGGTGGCCCCCGAATTCCGACCCGGCTTCCCCACATGGCTCACATCATGGAAAGAGACGGGCCTGACGTGGGGTGATTCGGAAGAGCTGTCCGGACTCCAAACCTGCATCCAATCCCTGGTGGACAAGAATCTCAGGCTTGTCAATGTAGTCCAGGTTATGCTCATCCGCCGGATCCTCCCATGCCAACAACGGGCCTTCAAATTGTGGGAGTTCGATCCGGCACATCACCAAACTCTGAAAAGGCTCTTCGACACTACGTACGAAGATGCCTGGAAGGTGTTGTTCAAGGGCGCCGAGGCTCCCACATCCGCTACCAAAAATCGCGGATTCAGCACGCAACGCCAAGCTACCGAGGTAAGCTATTTTGCCCTTTACGGGACTCTTGTTTTTCATAGTTTGACTCTATTTTGGATCTAAACTCCTTTACCTTTGATAGGACTGGCGTAACACGTCCGGGCAGGTTAACTGTCCGGCTCCCTTGCCAGACGACCCAGCGGACGCCCGCTTGACGGGGCTGCTGGCTCCGGCACCTCACGTGGTGCCGGAGAAGAAGGCCAAGAAGAAGGCCACGGGAACTTGAAGGAGCTCCCGGCGCCAGTCTTTGTCGGACTCATCGTCAAGCGACTCTGAGGTGGAATCCTCCCACGAGGACGAGGAGGAGGAAAAAGCCTCTCCCCGGCGGAGGAGAGAAGAAAAGGAAGGCCGCCCCAACCGGGAGGCCGGAGGGTCCAAGAAAGGAAGGACCCTTCCTCCGGACTTCTCCACCAACGCCGACAACGATTTAGGAGGAGTGGCCACCAAGGGCCAAGCCCCTGGCGAGATCGTAAGTGTCCGGACTCCAGAATAGCTCATGACTTTTTATTTGTCGCATAGTTTCTTCTAATGCCGAATATAACCATGTAGCCCGCCCAAGGACGAGCTCGCCGCTTCGTCGAGCGGCTCCCTGGATTCGTCGGATGTGAATAGCACTTCATTTCCGACCGCCTCCTCTCCTCGTGACGCAGACGACACCATGGTGGAGTCCCAAAAGGGGCCCATCCAGGAGGAGGTGGTCCTGGAGGCGCCGCAAGGCGACCTCCCGGACTCTGGGCGCAAAGGGGGCGAGACCCCCGAGGGCTCTAAGTCCGGCCCTGTGCCGGACTCCATACCGGAACCTTCAGTGGTTCCGAAGTCCGGCAAGCGGCCCCTTCGTAAGAAGGGCAAGACTGCGACGCCGGTGACCTCCGTCCATCCGGAGGCACCGGATAGCTTCTTTGAGGCGCTTAACGCGCCTCCATCGACGAGGAAACCTTTGCCTTTATTATGAGTGTGGTGATCCGAAAGTTCGATCCGCCAAGAGCGAGCCGATCGAAGCTGCATACCAGCCTTCTAACAGGCTTTGAGGTAAGTGTAGAATATTTGAAAATATTACTGCATAGACAGTAGCCCCTGATGCTTAGTTCGGTGTTCAGAAAGAAAAACCGGACTAAGGATCTAAAAAGATACACGCAGGAGTCTAACATAAGTATGTCAATATGGGAATTCAGGCTGCGCTGCTGACCTCTGCCGCACTGACTGCGGAGGTCTATGCATTGAAGCAGAGCCTCGAGCGGTCCGAGAACGAGCTCAGCCTTGCCAAGAAGCAGCTCGAGGACAAGGAAGGTAAGTAATACCTTATAGAAATGATTTGGTTGCAAAAATGACAGGACTAACGTGGGTATTGTAGGGGCCACGAACGAGGTGGCGACCCTAAAGGAAGCGGTGTCCACGGCCGAAAGCAAAGCGGTCGCGGAGCGCACCGAGCGAGAGAAGCAGGAGGTGCGGGTGGCGGAGGTGCAGCGAGAGCTCCGGGCTCTCGTGGAAAAACACGAGAGTTTGGAACGTGACTCGAAGACTCGAGAGTCCGAGCTCGCCTCGGCTCTTGAGAGTGCCAAAGCCGCTAAGGCCGAAGCCCAAAAAGCCCTGCAGGAAATTGAATCATTAAAGAAGATAGCGGCGGGTAAGGCATTCTTTATGCAAAGCAAGCATGTGAAAGTGGATTATCTATTATTTACCCGAATCCGGAGCTATCCAGGAGCATTCGCAGATCTGCCCTGTGGTGTGTCTGATGCTGCCGCGTTCTACCGCGCCAAGGAGGGGAGCTCGACAGAAAAGGTGTTCTGGTCTCAAGATCTTTGAGGCGGACATCCGGTGTCCTCGAGCGACCAGTGAAGCGGTGGTCGAGCTCCACAAGGTCGCCGAACAGGCCATGAAGGGCCTCATAACTCGGTTTGTGGCCATTGGAAGCCATGCACAGGGAGCTACTGCCGGGCTAGTGCGGTGGTGGACGCATGTCCATGGATTGAAGTCATCAAGCGCTCTGTCTGCATTGAAGGGGCCCTTCGGGCCTTGCCGTCTTAAAGTGCACCGAGGCAAGCTGGATGTTGAGAAGCTTGTGACGGACGGGCCACCGAAGGGCAAGGAGCATCGCAAGCCCGAAATGTACTATGAGGGCGTCCTGAAGGGTGCCCGCCTTATAGCGGGTGAATGCTCCAAAGATGTAATTTTTTAATAGACTCGCATTTGTTATCCTTTACGCTGAAAACTTGTTCAAATGCGCTAAGCAGCGCTTGTGAATTTAAAATATTACCTTCTGTGCGGCCATTTATCAAATTTGAGAGATGGCAAGTCATTGGCTTCAGCCCCCATGCCACAAAGTCTTTGGGGTGTTCGGGATAAACTTGAGCGCTCTTGTTCCCATTCTTGGGTCCTTCGAGGGAGGCGCTCAGCATAGCGAACAAGGCAACCGGACTATAGTGCTTGAACACTCTCACTTAGCCATAGAATTCTATAATTTTAAATTTCGGTGAAGCCCCTAGTATTCGGAAGACCGAGTTCGGGGCGCTATCCACGCCTTGGCCGAACAATGCCGACTCCTCGCTCTAAGCGGCATAAGTATTTAGGGACCCGAAAAAACCTCTCGAACAGCGACCGGCTCTCGCCCTATCATGACGGTCAGTTTTAGCTTTCTCCACTGAGGTGCTCAACCCAGCTCAACCGGGGCACAATCGCAGTGGTTCTCCCAGCGCTACCTTAGCCGATATAATGGAACGTAAGGTACCAAAACATGGGTTTGACCCAAGACATGATTCGGAGCCGATGCATATAATGCTATAAGTTCGGGGTGCCGCACTTGTGAAAGTGTTCGGACTTATCACACCATATTTTTGGGGTACTTAAGCCCCTGGTATATTGGCCGTACCAAAGTGTACGGGTGCAACATGTCATGAATGAACATATATATAGATAAAGAAAGGAGTGCAATAATAGGCAAAAGCTATGTATTGTTTATTCAAAAGAGACTGCAATGAAAGTAGAACAATACAAATAGTGCGATAAGCAAGGGATGGGACTATTTAACATGTCCCCCTCCAGGGGTAAGCTAAGGGATGGTATGTAAAACAGGGATAATGCTCGTAGTAGAGACCACTGGACACTCGACGTAACTACGCTTCCACGGCTGTTGCATCGTGAGTTCGGCAATTCTAGTGCGGACGGGGCTTTTGGAAAACGAAGTCACGAAAGTAAGAGAAAATAAGAAAGAAAAGAATGACACAATTGGGAGCCCACAGTGCGGTTGAGCCGCGTGCAGGCGCCGTGGTCGTGCCCTTCCCTTATGCCCATGGTATCTCCGGGCGTAGTTATGTACGCGTAATCGGCTTCGCAATTTCGCGAGGGCTGGGGATGGGGCGGATTGCTACTGGCGATGCTCGGATCGTGCAGCGGTCTTGTTGTAGGTTACTCGGGCGGCAGCGGTGTCCAGACGATTAATAGCCGGACTCAAGAATTGCTGTGAGAGGCTGCTTTGCACCTCCGCCGCAAGGGCCGCCGTGTGCTCCTCCGTTCGGAGAGAGCGTTCGGTGTTTCCATTGACCGTGATTACTCCTCGAGGGCCTGGCATCTTGATCTTGAGGTACACGTAGTGCGGCACCGCATTGAACTTTACCGTCACGGTTCGTCCTAGCGATGCATGATAGCCGCTGAGCGGGACTATGTTGAAGATTAACTCTTCGCGGAAGTTATCCGGGATCGAAGACCACTTCGAATGTGGCGAGCCTGTACAATTGGCCTCTACACCTGGTATGACGCCTTTAAAGGTCGTCTTTGTGGGTTTAATCCTTGAGGGTCTATGCCCATTTTGCGCCTTTGTATCCTGATAGAGCAGGTTCAGGCTGCTACCGCCGTCCATCGGGACTCTAGTGAGGTGGAATCCGTCGATGATTGGGTCAAGAACCAATGCGGTGAATCCGCCGTGGCGGATGCTAGTGGGGTGGTCCCTTCGATCAAAGGTGATCGGGCAGGAGGACCATGGGTTGAACTTTGGGGCGACTGGCTCCATCGCATATACGTCCCTTAGTGCATGCTTCCGCTCCCTTTTGGGCATGTGGGTTGCGTATATCATGTTCACCGTCCGCACTTGTGGGGGGAAGCCCTTCTGTCCTCTATTGTTGGCAGGCGGGGCTCCTCCTCGTCATCGCTATGCAGCCCCTTGTCATTGAGTTCGGCATTTAGCTTGCCTGCCTGTTTGAAGACCCAGCAATCCCTGTTGGGGTGGTTGGCTAGTTTTTCGGGGGTGCCATGTATTTGGCACGAGCGATCGAGTATTCGGTCCAGATTGGACGGGCCCTGAGTATTTCTTTTGAACGGCTTTTTCCTTGGCCGGGTTTAGAGCCTCTGAATCCGGCATTGATCGCCGTATCTTCAGATTATCGCCCGTTAATGCAGCGCTTGTGCTTGTTGCGACGCGACCTTCCATTAATGTCCTTGGTATCCGAACTACCGGGGTTTTGGTCAAGTTGTTGCTCTGAGCTAGCCAGCTGTCCTCTCAGCATAAAGCGTGTCATGAGTGTTGTGAGGGCTGCCATGGATTTCGCTTTTCTGTCCTAGGTGCCGGGCAAGCCACTCGTCGCGGATGTTATGTTTGAAGGCTGCAAGGGCCTCTGCATCCAGACAGTCAACGATTTGATTTTTCTTGGTTAGGAACCGTGTCCATAATTGTTTGGCAAATTCTTCTGGCTGCTGAATTATGTGGCTGAGGTCATCGGCGTCTGGTAGTCGCACATATGTGCCCTGGAAGTTATCAAGGAATGCGGCTTCCAGGTCCTCCCAACAACCAATTGATTCTGCTGGCAAGCTGTTCAGCCAATGCCGAGCTGGTCCTTTAAGCTTGAGTGGGAGGTATTTGATGGCGTGTAGATCATCACCGCGGGCCATGTGGATATGCAGGAGGTAGTCCTCGATCCAAACCGCAGGATCTGTTGTGCCATCGTATGATTCGATGTTTACGGGTTTGAAACCCTCGGGGATTTGATGATCCATCACTTCGTCTGTGAAGCATAGTGGGTGTGCGGCGCCTCTGTATTGAGCTATATCACGACGCAACTCAAATAAGCTTTGTCTACTGTGTTCGGCCCGGCCGGAATTGTTGTATTCGGCGTGACGGTTATCGTCGCGTGTCGTGGGGCGCCCACGCGATCCGTAGATCGATCTTGTTTGCCTTGCCTTGTCCTCCAATACGTCTCGCAGGTCGGGCGCGTTTCCCCGTGCCTTGGTACTTTTCGAGCCACGCCGGGGTGCGGCTTGAATGGAGGGTCTAGAGGCCTCTCTGTCGCGACCACGGGGTGGCCGGTCGGCCGCATCATGCGCTGGTGATGTAGGTTTGGGTGCTGCTTCCTCTAATTGGGGTAGCAGCCTGCATTTTGGGTATCTCTTGGAGGGGCGTTCGAGTTCGTACTCTTCGGCTGCGAGGACTTCAGTCCATCTGTCAGCTAGCAAGTCTTGGTCAGCTCTAAGCTGCTGCTGCTTTTTCTTGAGGCTGCTTGCCGTGGCCATAAGCCTGTGTTTCAAATGCAGCTCCTGTTGGCGGGATCCTCAGCACGAAAAAATTAAATGCCGTCGAGGCTTGCCTCATCTTTGGAGGGAGGCATATAATTATCGTCCTCCACCTCCCTTTCTGCCGCTCTATCATGAGGGCGGGCTTATCCCTCCTCCTATGCTGAATCCTCTTTGGAGGGTTGTCTTCAACCTTGTCCGGGGGTGTTATTATCTCCCATAGCGGAATCACCGTTTTTGCTGTGGCGGGATTTAGAGCGGCGCCGCTGACGCCGGCGCTTGGGCTGTTTCTTGGAGGGGTCATCCTCCGCTGTTCCATCGCCGTTCCCATCTTTTGGGATGTCCACCATGGGTATGCCGTATGACAAGGTGGCCTTCTAGTGCCCTGTAGGCGCTGGTTCTTGGTCGTCTCCAGCATTGTCGTCCATACCGTCGATGTCTTCGGAGTCGAAGTCGAGCATGTCGGTTAAATCATCGACAGTGGCTACAAAGTGGGTGGTGGGTGGGCGTTGAATTTTTCGTTGTCCGCATCCCAACCTTCCTGACCGTAGTCCGGCCAGGGCTCTCCTGATAAAGAGAGAGACTTTAGTGAATTCAGGATGTCGCCAAAGGGCGAGTGCTGAAAGATGTCCGCGACTGTGAACTCCATGACCGGCGCCCAATCGGATTCGATTGGCCGTGGCGCGGGAGGTTCGGAGTCCGGAGAGGAGTCCGGCACCTTCGAGTCACGGGATTCTCAAAGGACAAGGATGGTGTTCGGCTCAATCGCCGTAGAGATCGTAGCCCCGAGGCGGTGTCCAGCCACTCGTCCTCGATCGGCGGAGTCAGCTCCGAGCTAAGGGTCGGAGCGGATCTTTGTCTTGACCTCGAGGGCCTTTGCTCGGCAGAGCTAGATCGTGCCCATCGAGACAAGCGGCGCGGCTTGGCGTGGCTCGAATCCGTCAAAGATCAAGTCTCCGGGGATGTCGGCCGTGTAGTTCAAACTCCCAAACCTGACACGATGGCGGGGGCATAGCTTCGATCTGCTCCAGATGGCCAAGTGAATTGGCCCATGATGCAAAAGCCGCCCGAATCTGAAGATCTGTCCGGGAGAAAAGTCTCACCTGGACCACGTCGTTGTTGATGATCGAATGAGCCATCGGGCCTAAAGATGGCGACCGCAGAGGAACTCTCAATGAAAGCACCAATGTCGGTGTCAAAACCGGTGGATCTCGGGTAGGGGGTCCCGAGCTGCGTCTAGGCGGATGGTAACAGGAGACAAGGGACACGATGTTTTTACCCAGGTTCGGGCCCTCACGATGGAGGTAAAACCCTACTCCTGCTTGATTAATATTGATGATATGGGTAGTACAAGATTGGATCTACCACGAGATCAGAGAGGCTAAACCCTAGAAGCTAGCCTATGGTATGATTGTTGTCCGTCCTACAGACTAAAACCTTCCGGTTTATATAGACACCAGATAGGGTTAGGGTTACACAGAGTCGGTTACAATGGTAGGAGATCTACATATCCGTATCGCAAAGCTTGCCTTCCACGCCAAGGAAAGTCCCATCCGGACACGGGACGAAGTCTTCAATCTTGTTTCTTCATAGTCCAGGAGTCCGACCAACAGTGATAGTTCGGCTATCCGGACACCCCCTAATCCAGGACTCCCTCAGTGGTACCGGCTTACGCTGGGACCCCAGCCGGCTTAAAGCATCAGCCACCTCATTTTTCCTATGATCAACATGTTCCACTTGATAACCCTTGAAATGAGCATCATTAGCAATAACCTGTCGGCGATAAGCCGCCATGAGTGGGTCCTTGGAATCCCAAGTTCCGGAAACTTGCCGAGCCACAAAATCTGAGTCGCCAAAGCACCTTACCCGGCTTAGATTCATCACTTTAGCCATCCGAAGACCATGGAGCAAGGCCTCATACTCAGCTGCATTGTTAGTACAAGGGAACATCAACCATAAGACATAACATAATTTATCACCTCGTGGGGAAGTCAAAATAACTCCAGCCCCCGAGCCTTCCAATTGCCTAGACCCATCAAAATGAATAGTTCAATATGTGTTATCAGGCTTTTCCTCAGGCATCTGCAGCTTCGTTCGGACATTGATGAAATCCACAAGTGCTTGAGACTTGATAGCTGTCTGAGGCATATATTTCAAACCATGGGGTCCAAGCTCAATGGCCCACTTGGCCACCCGGCATGTAGCTTCTCTGTTTTGAATAATATCCGCTAAGGGAGTAGAAATGACCATAGTGATGTGATGACCAAGGAAATACTGCTTCAACTTACAACTAGCCATGAACACTCTGTAAACCAGCTTCTGCCAATGTGGGTATCTCTGCTTAGATTCAATGAGTACCTCGCTGACATAGTAAACCGGCAGCTGAACTGGATATTCCTTGCCTGATTCTTTCCTTTCCAAAACAACCGCTACACTGACGGCTCTGCTATTAGCAGCCACATATAACAGCAAGGGCTCCTTATCAATGGGAGCTGCAAGGATTAGCGGCTCAGCCAACTGCTTTTTCAGTGCGTCAAATGCCTGATTGGCAGCATCACTCCAGACAAAGTGATCTGTTTTTTTCATCATGTGATATAAAGGGATAGCCTTCTCTCCCAGGCGGCTTACAAACCGGCTCAAATCCGCAATACGACCCGCCAAGCACTGGACGTCATTGATACATGTCGGCTTAGCCAAAGAAGTGATAGCCTTGATCTTCTCCGGGTTAGCTTCAATGCCTCTCTCAAAAACAAAAAAAACCCAATAGCTTGCCGGCTGGTACACCAAAAACACACTTGGTCGGGTTAAGCATCATTTTGTAGACCTGAAGGTTGTCAAAGGTTTCTTTCAAGTCATCTAACAAGGTTTCCTTCTTCTTGGATTTTACAACGATACCATCCACATAAGCATGAACATTGAATCCAATTTGGTTGTGAAGGCAATTCTGAACACAGCGCTGATAAGTCGCATGGGCACTCTTGAGCCCAAAGGGCATAGACACATAGCAGAAGGCTCCAAAAGGAGTGATAAAGGTTGTCTTCTCCTGGTCCTTAACTGCCATCTTGATCTGATGATAACCAGAATAAGCATCTAAAAAACTCAAACGCTCACAACCCGCCATAGCATCGATGATCTGATCAATACGAGGGAGAGCGAAAGGGTCAGCCGGACAGGCCTTGTTAAGGTCTGTGTAATCCACACACATACGCCAAGTGTCGTTTTTCTTAGGTACCAACACCGGGTTAGCCAACCACTCCAGGTGAAAAACTTCAATAATAAACCCAGCCGCCAATAGCCGGGCCACTTGTGCACCAATGGCCTTGCACCTCTCTTCATTAAAACAATGAAGGAATTGCTTGACCAGTTTAAACTTTGGATCGACATTGAGAGTGTGCTCAGCGAGTTCCCTCGGTACACCTGGCATGTACTGGTTCTCACAGATGAACTCGATGAGCACGCTTTCCTATTTCGGATCCATATTGGCACTAATGCTGAACTACTTGGATGAGTCGCCAGGAACAAAGTCAACCTGCTTAGTGTCATCTGCCGACTTAAACTTCAACAAGGGGTCATGCTCTGTGGTTGGCTTTTTCAAAGGTGTCATATCTGTCGGGTCAACATAATCTTTGTAGAACTTCAACTCCTCCGTTGCACAAACCAACTCAGCATAAGCAGCATTGCCTTCTTCATACTCCAAGGCTATCTTCCTGTTTCCATGCACTATGATGGTACCCCTGCGACCCGGCATTTTAAGCTGCAGATAAACATAACAAGGCCGTGCCATAAATTTAGCATAAGCCGGCTGCCCAAATAGGGCATGATAAGGGCTCTTGATCTTGACCACCTCAAAATTCAATGTTCCAGCTCTGTAATCATGGTCATCACCAAAAGCCACTTCCAAAGCTATCTTACCTATAGGATACGCCGACTTACCACGCACCACCCCATGAAAAACAGTAGAAGACAGCTTAAGATCTTTGTCAGTCAAATTCATATGTCGAGAAGTATCATAGTAAAGGATATTGATACTGCTACCTCCATCCATGAGCATCTTTGTAAACTTGTATCCTCCAACCTGAGGGGCAACCACCAGAGCCAATTGACCCGGATTTTCAACTCGAGGCGGGTGGTCCTCACGGCTCCATACGATAGGCTGCTCAGACCACCACAAGTATCAAGGGACCATCGACTCAACCGAGTGTACTGCCTGCTTATGAATTTTCTGATCTCGTTTGCATAAGCTCGTGGTAAACACATGATATTGACCACTATTCACCGCTTGGATTACTCGATAACTGCATCGCTGCTGATTTCCTTGACTAGATTGTTGATTAAAACCACCTTGGTTACCTTGTCCGTGAAAACCGGAGCTTGAGCCGCCACCTCCAAAGCCAGGTCCATGAGAGCCGGATCATGACCCGCCATGTGGGCCATGATTGTTCTGGAAAAAACTGTAATTTCTATACTCCCTCATGATGAAGCAATCTTTCCATAGATGACTGGCCGGCTTCTCTTGCATACCGTGCTTTGGGCAAGGCTGATTCATCATCGCCTCAAGGTTGAATTTTGGCCCGCCAAACCGGGGCACTGATGACTTCCCCTTACGACACTGATTATTATTCTGCGTATTGGCGTTAGCCACAAAGTCTGAACTGCTGTCGGCTTTGCGCTTACAGTTGTTACCTTGACCCACCGTACCATGCTGCTGCCCCTTGGCATTGCCATTCTTCTTTCCATTGCCAGCCTTCTCCTCATCAGACTCAGGGTCCTTAGTACTATTAGAGTCGGCGTATTTGGCGAGAGCCGCCATGAGCTCTCCCATACATTGCAGTGGCGCTTAAGTCGCCCCAGCTTCTGCTTAAGGGGAAGGAACCGACAATTCTTTTCCAACATCAAGACGGCTGAACCGGCATTTATACTGTCCGGTGAGTGTTAACGGCCGAGATCCGGCGCACCCAATTGGTTGTTGACTCGCCCTCACCCTGAACACAAGAGTCTAAATCGAGAATCGACATAGGTCGCTTGCACATGTCTTTGAAATTCTGGATAAAACGAGTTTTTAATTCAGCCCATGATATGATGGAATTAGGGGGTAATCCTTTTAGCCAAGTACGTGCTGGCCCATCCAACATCATGGTGAAATATTTAGCGCAAGCAGCATCACTAACATCCAACATCTCCATGTCCATCTCATAACTCTCAATCCAGGCCTCCGGGGGCTGATCCGCCGTGTAATTAGGCACCTTGCGGGGGCCCTTGAAATCCTTGGGCAAGCACTCGTTATGTAGAGCTGGCACTAAACATGGCACACCAAGGGTTCTAGAGGTCACTCCTGCCTCCACAGACACCGATGGGTAAGCCAAAGATTGTTGCTGAGCCGCCAACTGAGCCGCCAGCTCAGCCTCCCGACATGCCCTGCCCTGATCCACCAAAGCCTAAGCATCGTTACCACCACGCGGTGGGTCATGCCTACGAGGCTAGTTATGGTGCCGCTCACTGCTTGAAACCATTGGCGAATCAATACGCCTGCTATAACTCTGGCTTGGACGTGGGGTTGAATGAATCCGTTCACGACTGTATGAGTAAGCCGCCTGTTGATCCACTTCTGTCTGAAGAAGCTCACCAGCCCTCCATATCTCCATTGCAGCTGGAGACTCGCCTTCAATAGGGAGAGCCGCCAATCACGTAGCTGCAGCAATCATATTGTCCAAAGGGTTAGAATGATGACTCGGCACTGTCGGAACATGCCGAGGTGTAACATCCCAAATTTTCAATTTGGGATGTTATACATAGATCATTCATGCATATCATATTTTTGTTGCATTTCATTTCGCGATCCTCGAAATCCTAAGCAACTCAAGGACCCTCAGAGAGAGTTGGGGATTTCATTGTTTTCATATTTGAATCTTATCAAATATTGAAACGAGGATTATTTGTTTTAATTATTTTTCTCTCCGAAAATAATTTATATTAAAATATATGAGAGGAGATAATATGACTTCTCCAAAATAATTGAAATATTGGAGGAAAAATATTAAAATCAAATATTTGATTTTATTCGGATTTTATTGCTATTTTATTTGCATTAGAAAAATTGCATGTTTTTCAAAATTGCATTTTAGAGCCAAGAAAATGTTCATCTCGTTCTAAATATTTTATTTAGATGGTGAAAATTTGTTTTGGCATTTTTAGATTTTTATTTTATTTTCTAGGATTAATTTAACTTCCGGTGAAATTATTTTAAAAAAATATATCTCGGCCTCGACCGGGCGAAGCCCAGGCATGGCCCGCTAGCCCAAGGCTTGTCTCCCTCCAGGAGATCGAGGCCGCCGCCTGACCCCGAGTCGGTCGGGACTCCGCCTCCCAGCGCCGCTTGCCTCCCCAAGCAGCCCTCCTTAAATACCCTACCACGGACCCCACCACCACCAACCCCGCCCACCTCGCCCGCTTTCTTGGCCGCCGCCCGCCTTTGTCAGCGCCTCTGCCGCGCCGCTGCTGCCGCCCGCGCACCCCACCACTGCAGCCCGCCTCGCCGGACCTCGCCGGACGTAAAGCCGCCGTTGCCGCCGCCGTTTTTTTTTTGAGAAAACCGATCCGGATTTTTTTAGAAACCCTAGTTCATTTTTTTTTCAGATCGGTTCGCCGGTTTTCTCGGTTTAGTTTTTATAGCGGACGTTCGTCCGTACGTTTGTTTTAACGAACGGTTTTTGCTCGTTAATTATAGACAACGAACGTTCGTTCGTTAGCCTGTTCGTCATTTTTCTTTTTCTCGGATTTTCCGCGATTATTTTCGATCGCGATTTCTGATCCGATTTTCGTTTCAGTTTATGTTTTTGCTCGTTTATCGGAATCAGGCGATTCAAGCGCCTAGATCTTCGTCTCGAAACCCTCGTTCTGTTTAATCAACTTGAACAAGATTTTTGTACTGTAAAATTTGACTTTTGTTCAGATTAGTAAACGAATCTTGTTTCTTTCACAGTTTGAGTTTCGTTGCTCCGTTTGATTTGATTCTTTTTGCAAACCGGAGTTCTTAAGTTGAACTTTCTAGTTAGATCATCTTATTTGAGATTTACCCGTGTTTCTTTGCTTGATTGCTTATGTATGCTATTGTTTGTTTGCGATAGAATTCCCGGAGTGCGAAGCGTGCTACTACGAGTCCCTAGGTTTTGCTGATCGTCAGCAAGACAAGTAACACATTGACCATACTCTTTTCATACCCAGTTTTATGCATTAGTTCAATCCTCAAACATTGCATGATTAGGATGTGATTAACATGTGGGTTGGGAAGTAGTTGATGAGGTAGAACCTATTGCCCTGTTATATTCAAACCTTGGGAGTTACTTCTACGTGTTGCTTATATTGCTATGCTATGCTCGTAGACGTGGTTTGGGTTTGAGTGTATCCATGACAGATGTGAGATTGTTAATTAATGGTTCAACTTAAGGTGGCAACTTAAATACACATCTGGGTGGATTGCTTGTCGGGCACCTGGAGAATCCAGTGTTGCCCTAGGATATCTCGGAGTACCCGTGTGATCATCCTAAGGTCCGCCACACAGGCTCAAAGCGAACTGAGATATTTTCATGCTAGAAACTTCCGTGTGCAGCCACAAGCTATTATGGGTTGTAGCATAGTTGAGTAAGTTACATGAGCTCTTGAAGAGGTGGGTCAGCAGGTAGAGGGATGTAGGTTTGGTATGGTCTGCCCGGAGTAAAGAGTTAATGTTTCTGAAAGTCTGTATCTCGGTCATCCGTTTCTCAAACACCATGTAGTGCGAGAAATCCAACGGAGGCGATCGAGTCTTGTGGAGAAAAGTGCGCAAACCTCTGCAGAGTGTACAATCTAATCATGGTTAGCCATGTCCCAGGTTATGGACAATCTTGAGTATCTAGTACTTGGAGTATCCTATGTATCTCATCACTCTAATTTAATATTGTTGGCTTGTTAATTACTTTAATTGGGATTGAGTTGGAGGAACCTTCTGAATGATGTTTCAACCACCATGATAGTTAAAATAAAATTTATTCCTTTGTTGTAGGGAAAAATTGGCTTTTCGCAAAAACTATACCCATAGAGCTTTCCACCAGCCAAATATGCATGTAGTGATAGCAATATTCTGTTCTTGCTCTACTGTGTTATATTGCCAACATATTCCGTGTGTTGACCCATTTTCGGGCTTCAACGTATTATGTTGCAGACTTTTCAGACGAGGAGTAAGGTACGTTAGGTCGTTGCCGTGCAGCTCAGCTATGATGTTGGAGTTGATGGACTCACTTTATATTCCAAGCCTTCCGTTGTTATCGTATTAGATGGCCTTAAGCCATATTTATTGTAATAAGTTCTCTTGTGAGACATTCGATGTAATAAGTGTGTGATTGCTACTCTGTTATAAATCCTTCGAGTACTATGTGTGTCAGCATTACCGATCCAGGGATGACACTGAAGCACAGAGACTTGACCGTTTGAGGTCGGGTCACTACAAGATGCTATCAGAGCACACGCTGAGTGTATGACACGAACACTAAGATAAGCCATAGGTCACTCTTCTCTACTCATTTCTAACTCCTCTCCTATTTTCTATTCTTTAGGATGGCGGATACAAGGATCAAGTTCACGCAACCGGATGAAGACACACCCTTTGGACGCCACTTGAAGGAAGTTACTAGGTACTTGAACATCAGAATACCAAGCTTCACCGGGACCTACAACGCCACCTTACCAGAAGAGGAGCGCTGGATGATTCAAGTTCAAGTTCCAGGAAGGACGTTCTTGCCAACCACTAAGCCCATAGAATTTTCTTTTGATGACCAACCTGGAGTCTAGGCAAGAGCATGGCAGCCCACATTGCCATGGGACCCATTGGAGAAGTTTACAACAAGGATCTTAAGGACACTATCTATCAGATATGTGGGCGCCGAGATGAGCAATGGGAGATGATCAGCACCAAGAAGGACAGATCCATTGCAGCTTTCATCCAGGAGTTAAACCAGCACATTCGACGCCAGGAGAATCAGATGTGCGCAGACATGATAGATTTGATGAAGGCAAAGACACGGATCATCAATCTGGAAGAAGAACTCAAGTCTACACGCGATGGATATGAGGAGGAAATTGCAACACTATTGGAGAAGAATGATGACCTGATAAAGAAGATCGGAATATTCATGGGAGACCCCATGCCGGGAGGAGAGGACGATGATTCCACTTGCCCGGAGAACTACATCATCATCGACGACACCAACTCCGACCCCAGTGATGATGACTTTGAAGACGAAGCTGGAGCAGACATTATAGAGTCCTCTACCGATCAAAATTTCTAGATGACCACCGAATATTAGTAGTATTCCCCCATGTATATAGTAGTAGTTGAGCACTTTTACGATTGTTCTAGACCGTTTGTATGCCCTTGCTTGATTGATTGAGTGAAATGATTGTGTTTGTCTCATGTGCATATGGGTAGTGCTTTCTCATTAGACCCCTTTCTATTCTAATCTCTCCCCTCTAAACCCATCAAATGCCTCCGAGACGTGACACCGGATTTACCTTCCCGCTGGAGCTCACTCAGTTGATCCAACAGCAGAATGCCTTGATGCAATTGTTAGTCCAGAACCAAGGCAACAACAACAACAACCCGCCTCCAGTTGACAACTTAGCTCGCTTTTTGAGGTTGCAATACCGGTGTTTTCCAAAGAGCACCGAGCCTATAGTTGCAGATGATTGGCTACGCCGTATTGGAAGGGAGTTGACCACCGCAGATTGCACAGATGCTGAGAAGGTGCGCTTTGCCGCACATCAATTGGATGGACTAGCAGCCTCATGGTGAGAGAATTACACAGCCACTTTCCCCATAGCCAACGTCACTTGGGATCAGTTTCAGCAAGCTTTCCGCACAGCCCATGTCTCCACTGGAGCTATGAGCATGAAGAAGCGTGAGTTTCGCAACTTACTCCATGGGAACCGTACTATAGCTCAGTACGTGGATGAGTTTAGCAAGTTATCTCGCTATGCCCCTGATGATGTGGCCACAGATGTCGCGAAGCAGGAGAAGTTTATGGAAGGGCTGAATGATGAGCTGAGCATGCAGTTGATGGTGGCAACCTTCAACAACTATAAGGAGTTGGTAGATAAGGCTCTTATGATTGAAGGGAAGCAGCAGCAAATTGAGAGCCATAAGAGGAAGTATGGGCAAGGGAGGTATAACTCAGAAGCTCAGCAGAAGCCTCGCCTAACCCCAAACTCGGGAGGACTTGTTCATAACCATGGAGGTCATAACCACACCGGAGGAAGTTCGCATAACCACAATGGTTCTAAGAATGAGACTGGGAACAGAACAAACAACAATCAGAACCTCCCAAATCCATCCACACCAGCCAAGAGAGATCTGAGTCACATTACTTGCTTTAAGTGCGGGAAGACTGGACACTATGCCATGGAGTGCCTTGAAGCGAAGAATGGAAACGACAATGGGAGTGTTGGGAAGAAGCCCAATCCATTCAACAAAGGACAAGTGAACCACGTTAACGTGGAGGAGGTTGAAGAGCAGCCAGACGCGGTTGTAGGTAAGTTTTTGGTTAAGTCTTTTACCGCCCTTGTTCTTTTTTATACTAGTGTATCACATTCATACATATCAAGGGGATTCGTGGATAAGTTTAAACTGCCAACCCAAACCCTTAGGACCCCTCTTTTAGTGAGTTCACCTGGAGCAGAGTATATGGCTAGTCGATGGTGCGACCAGATACCCTTAAACATTGGTAGCCATGCTTTTCCGTCCGACCTAATAATCTTGGAGTCACAAGGATTGGATGTGATATTAGGCATGGACTGGATGTCAAAGTATGGAGGAAGCATTGACTGTGCTAGTAAGTCGATTTTTCTCACAACCCCGGAGGGAAAAAGGATCAAGTATGTATCTAGGCATGCGCCTAGGAGGAGCCACGTAAATACCCTCACGAGAGTTGTTCAGGAGGAAGTGCCCGTTGTGAAGGATTACCCGGATGTTTTTCCAGAGGAGTTACCAGGCATGCCACCAGATCGAGACATCGAGTTTTTGATAGAGCTGTTGCCAGGTACAGGGCCAATATCAAAGAGACCATATCGGATGCCCGCAAATGATCTGGAGGAGATTAAGAAGCAGATCAAGGAGTTATTGGAGAAAGGTTACATTCGACGGAGTTCATCACCATGGGGAGCCCCAAAGGCTTTTTGGTTGAGAAGAAGGATAAGTCTCTAAGAATGGTTGTTGATTATCGTATGCGTTAAATGAGGTGACGATCAAGAACAAATACCCACTGCCGATGATCAATGATTTGTTTGACCAACTGCAAGGAGCTAAAGTGTTTTCAAAGATCGATCTGCGATCAGGATATCACCAGTTGAAGATTCGAGAGAAGGATATACCAAAGACAGCATTCACCACAGTGCAGGTTGTATGAATATACGGTCTTGTCATTTGGACTGACTAACGCCACTGCCTACTTCATGAGCATGATGAACAAAGTGTTCATGGAATATTTGGATAAGTTTGTTGTGGTTTTCATTGATGATATAATGGTATACTCGAAGAATGAGGAGGAGCACAAAGAGCATTTGAGTTTAGTTCTCGAGAAACTGAGGGAACATCAGTTGTATGCCAAGTTCAGCAAATGCGAGTTTTGGTTGAAGGAAGTTGGATTCCTTGGACATGTTATATCAGGAGAAGGTATAGCAGTAGCTCCCACCAAGGTTCAGTCAGTCACTGAATGGTTGGCACCCACTTCAGTTAGCGAGATCCGTAGTTTTCTTGGACTCACGGGATACTACCGAAGATTCATTGAGAATTTTTCCAAGATTGCGAAGCCAATGACGGAGTTATTAAAGAAGGATACCAAGTTTAAATGGACGAAAGAATGTGAGGCGATTTTTCAGGAGTTAAAGAAATGTTTGACTACAGCCCCAGTGCTGATTCTGCCGGATATACGCAAGGATTTCCAAGTGTATTGTGACGCTTCTCGCCTAGGACTTGGAAGTGTGCTTATGCAGGACGGAAGAGTTGTTTCGTATGCCTCACGACAACTAAAACCGCACGAATTGAATTATGCCATGCATGATTTGGAGTTTGCAGCCGTAGTGCACGCGTTGAAGACCTGGAGACATTATCTTATTGGAAATCGTTGTGATGTGTACACGGATCATAAGAGTTTGAAGTACATTTTCACACAGAAGGAGTTGAACCTTAGGCAGAGGAGATGGTTGGAGCTTATAAAGGATTATGACATGAAGCTTCACTATCATCCAGGCAAGGCCAATGTCATAGCAGACGCTTTGAGTCGGAAGAGTTATGCTAACACCCTAGTGAGCACGGGATTGCCAAAGGAGTTAGCAGAGGATCTCAGGGAACTTCGACTGGAGATTGTTCCTAGAGGTTTTGTTGCAACAATGGAGGTTCAGTCTACATTGTTGGGAAAGATTCGGGAAGCTCAGAAGGATGACAAAGAGATTGCCGAGATAAAAGAGAGAATGAGCAAAGGAAAGGCCAAAGGTTTTCGTGAGGATGAGCACCACACCTTATGGTTTGAGGACCGTGTTTATGTGCCCAATAACACAGAGATCAGGAAGTTAATACTTCAGGAGGCTCATGACTCACCATACTCGATACACCCCGGAAACACCAAGATGTATTTTGATTTGAAGGAACATTTCTGGTGGACTGGTATGAAGAAGGATATTGCCGAATATGTAGACGTATGTGATGTGTGTCAAAGAGTGAAGGCAGAGCATCAAAAGCCAGCAGGATTATTACAGCCTATGTCGATACCCTAATGGAAGTGGGATAAACTTGGCATGGATTTCATCACCGGATTGCCCAGGACCAAATCAGGATATGATTCTATATGGGTAGTAGTTGACCGCTTGACCAAAGTAGCTCACTTTATCCGAATGAAACCAACCTATACAAGTGCGAAGTTGGCCAAGATATATATGACCAGGATCGTATGTCTGCATGGAGTTCTGAGGACCATCGTATCAGATAGAGGAACACAGTTTACTTCTATGTTTTGGCATCAGTTGCACCAAACTTTGGGAACAAGACTCGAATTCAGTACAACTTTTCACCCGCAGACAGATGGACAGACCAAGAGAGTCAACCAGATTCTGGAGGATATGTTGAGGGCCTGTGCGCTAGATTATGGATCTAATTGGGATGACAATTTTCCCTACGCAAAGTTCTCATACAACAATAGCTACCAAGCCAGTTTGAAGAGGGCACCGTTCGAAGCCCTGTATGGACGAAGGTGCAGAACACCGTTGATGTGGGATGAAGTTGGAGACCGACAGTTGTTTGGACCAGACTTGATCAAGGAGTCTGAAGAGAAAGTTAAGCTGATCCGAGACAGACTGAAGGTAGTTCAGTCCAGGCAGAAGAGTTATGCAGATTCAAAACGCAAGGAGGTAACCTATGAAATTGGAGGCAGAACATATCTGCGAGTATCACCCTTTATGAGGAGTGAAACATTTTGGAGTCAAGGGAAAGTTGACCCTAGATTTGTAGGACCGTGTCGTGTTTTGGAACGTATGGGAGAAGTTGCCTACAAGTTGGAGTTACTCAAGGACTGTCGGAGTTCATGATGTATTTCATGTTACAATTTGAAGAAGTGTCATCTTTGAGATGGTCGATATACCACTAAGAGATCTGACCCTTGGAAGCGATTCAGTTGGACAGTGATTTGACCTATGAGGAGAAGCCAGTCAGGATTCTTGAATTTGCCAGCCGAGTCACCCGCAGCAAGGTTATCAAGTTTTGCAAAGTTCAGTGAAGCCACCATACCGAGGATGAAGCCACCTGGGAACGAGAGGATGATCTTCGCAAAGACCACCCACACCTATTTTCTAGCCAACCCGAATCTCGAGGGCGAGATTCATCTTAAGGGGGTAGGTTTGTAACATCCCAAATTTTCAATTTGGAATGTTATACATAGATCATTCATGCATATCATATTTTTGTTGCATTTCGTTTCGCGATCCTCGAAATCCTAAGCAACTCAAGGACCCTTGGAGAGAGTTGCGGATTTCATTGTTTTCATATTTGAATCTTATCAAATATTCAAAAGAGGATTATTTGTTTTAATTATTTTTCTCTCCGAAAATATTTCATATTAAAATATATGAGAGGAGATAATATGACTTCTTCAAAATAATTGAAATATTGGAGGAAAAATATTAAAATCAAATATTTTATTTTATTCGGATTTTATTGCTATTTTATTTGCATTAGAAAAATTGCACTTTTTTCAAAATTGCATTTTAGAGCCAAGAAAATGTTCATCTCGTTCTAAATATTTTATTTAGACGATGGAAATTTGTTTTGGCATTTTTAGATTTTTATTTTATTTTCTAGGATTTATTTAAGTTTCGGCGAATTTTTAAAAAAATATCTCAGCGCCCGACTGGGCCGAAGCCCAGCCGAGCCGGCCCGCTAGCCCCGCGCCGCCGTCTCCCTCCAGGAGACCGGGAGGCCGCCGCCGCTCCGACCCCGAGTCCAGCCGGGACTCCGCCTCCCTGCGCCGCTTGCCCCCTCCCCCAAGCAGCCCCCCTCCTAAAATACCCCGCCACCGGAACCCCACCACCACCAACCCCGCCGCCAGCCTCGCCCGCTGCCGCCGCCGCTTTGCCGCGCCACGCCACCGCCCACGCACCCCGCCACCGCAGCCGCAGCCCCGCCTCGCCGGAGGTAAAGCCGCCGTTGCCGCCACCTGTTTTTTTTTTAGAAAACCGATCCGGTTTTTTAGAAACCCTAGTTTGTTTTTTTTTTCAGATCGGTTCGCCGGTTTTCTCGGTTTAGTTTTTATAGCGGGCGTTCGTCCGTACGTTCGTTTTAACGAACGGTTTTCGCTCGTTAGTTACAGACAACGAACGTTCATTCGTTAGCCTGTTCATCAGTTCTCTTTTTCTCGGATTTTCCGCGATTATTTTCGATCGTGATTTCTGAACCGATTTTCGTTTCAGTTTATCTTTTCGCCCGTTTATCGGAATCAGGCGATTCAAGCGCCTAGATCTTCGTCTTGAAAAACTCTTTCTGTTTAATCAACTTGAACAAGATTTTGGTACTATAAAATTTGACTTCAGTTCAGATTAGTAAACCGATCTTGTTTCTTTCGCAGTTTGAGTTTCGTCGCTCCGTTTGATTTGATTCTTTTTGCAAACCAGAGTTCTTAAGTTGAACTTTCTGGTTAGATCTTCTTATTCGAGATTTACCCGTGTTTATTTGCCTGATTGCTTATGTATGCTATTGTTTGTTTGCGATAGAATTCCCGGAGTGCGAAGTGTGCTACTACGAGTCCCTAGGTTTTGCAGATCGTCAGCAAGGCAAGTAACACATTGATCATACTCTTTTCATACCGAGTTTTATGCATTAGTTCAATCCTCAAACATTGCATGATTAGGATGTGATTAACATGTGGGTTGGGAAGTAGTTGATGAGGTAGAACCTATTGCCATGTTATATTCTAACCTTGGGAGTTACTTCTACGTATTGCTTATATTGCTATGCTATGCTCGTAGACGTGGTTTGGGTTTGAGTGTATCCATGACAGATGTGAGATTGTTAATTAATGGTTCAACTTAAGGTGGCAACTTAAATACACATCTGGGTGGATTGCTTGTCGGGCACCTGGAGAATCCAGTGTTGTCCTAGGATATCACGGAGTACCCGTGTGATCATCCTAAGGTCCGCCACCCAGGCTCAAAGGGAATTGAGATATTTTCATGCTAGAAACTTCCGTGTGCAGCCACAAGCTATTATGAGCTGTAGCATAGTTGAGTAAGTTACATGAGCTCTTGAAGAGGTGGATCAACAGGTAGAGGGATGTAGGTTTGGTATGGTCTGCCCGGAGCAAAAAGTTAATGTTTCTGAAAGACCGTGTCTCGGTCATCCGTTTCTCAAACACCATGTAGTGCGAGAAATCCAATGGAGGCGATCGAGTCTTGTGGGGAAAAGTGCGCAAACCTCTGCAGAGTGTACAATCTAATCATGGTTAGCCGTGTCCCCAGTTATGGACAATCTTGAGTATCTAGTACTTGGAGTATCCTAAGTATCTCATCACTCTAATTTAATATTGTTGGGTTGTTAATTACTTTAATTGGGATTGAGTTGGAGGAACCTTCTCAGTGATGTTTCAACCACCATGATAGTTAAAATAAAATTTATTCCTTTGTTGTAGGGAAAATTGGCTTTTCATAAGAACTATACCCATAGAGCTTTCCACCAGCCAAATATGCATGTAGTGATAGCATTATTCTGTTCTTGCTCTACTGTGTTATATTGACAGCATATTCCATGTGCTGACCCGTTTTCGGGCTGCAACGTATTATGTTGCAGACTTTTCAGACGAGGAGTAAGGTTCGTTAGGTCGTTGCCGTGCAGCTCAGCTATGCCGTTGTAGTTGATGGACTCACTTTATCTTCCAAAACTTCCGCTGTTATCGTATTAGATGGCCTTAAGCCATATTTATTGTAATAAGTTCTCTTTTGAGACATTCGATGTAATAAGTGTGTGATTGCTACTCTGTTATAAATCCTTCGAGTATTGTGTGTGTCAGCATTACCGATCCAGGGATGACACTGAAGCACAGAGACTTGACCGTTTGAGGTCGGGTCGCTACACGAGGCAGGGTCAAACGGGATAAAGGACACGAAGAGTTTACCCAGGTTCAGCCCCTCTCATCAAGGTAAAAGCCTACTCCTGCTTTAGGTTGTATTTTTTGGGTTTCGATTACCAGGGAGCAAATACATTTGACCTAGTTCTTGACTAGTTGTTTCTTGAGTTAACCCGCCGCCGGGTCACCCCTTTATATACAGGTTGATGCCCGGCGGCTTCTAGAGTCCCGCCCGGCTCATACAAACGTGTCCGGCTCGGTATCTAACTAAGCTTGCCTTACAATACAAGTTAAACATATGGCGGCTCACACCCTTGGGCCTTAGGTCGTCCCCGGGTCTTGGTCCTTCAATAAGCTCGCTCTATGAACCGCCATCTTCTTATCTTCTTGGGCCTCTTCATCTTAAGCCGCTAGTGGCATGACCCGGCCCCTCTTGGGCGGGTCATACCCAATAGTTATATCCCCGAGATATCCCCTCTTTCTTCTATCGACCATCGGTAATTTTACTTGGAGTTATATTTTTGTTCGTCGCATGATATGCGTAAATTCTTGGAGTGTATTTTATGTTTATTTTTCACTTTTCTTTTATGCACCATGCTAGTATGAGAAAGTCCTTGGTTGATTTATAGAATGCTCTTTACACTTCGCTTATATCTTTTGAGTATGGCTTTATAGAATGCTTCATGTGCTTCACTTATATCATTTGAAGTTGGATGCCTGTTTCTCTACATAGAAAACCATTATTTGTAGAATGCTCTTTTGCTTCACTTACATTTGTTAGAGCATGGGCATATCTTTTGTAGAATGAATTGAACTCTCATGCTTCACTTATACATATTTAGAGAGTTAACAAGAATTGGTCATTCACATGGTTAGTCATAAAATCCTACATAAAACTTGTAGATCACTGAATATGATATGTTTGATTCCTTGCAATAGTTTTGCGATACAGAGATGGTAATATGTGGGAGGTACTAGTGAATGATTGTTGCTTAGTAAGAATATTGGCGTTAAGGTTTGTGATTCCCGAAGCATGCACGTATAGTCTCTCGTTATGCTATGAAATTGGAGCATAATTTATTATTGATTGTCTTCCTTTTGAGTGGCGGTCGGGGACGAGCGATGGTCTTTTCCTACCAATCTACCCCCTAGGGGCACGCGTAGTAGTACTTTGCTTCGAGGGCTAATAAACTTCCGCAATAAGTATGTGAGCTCTTTATGACTGATATGTCTCCAATGTATCTATAATTTTTGATTGTTCCATCCTATTATATTATCTGTTTTGGATGTTTAATGGGCTTTATTATACACTTCTATCTTATTTTTGGGACTAACCTACTAACCGAAGGCCCAGTGCAAATTGCTGCTTTTTTGCCTATTTCAATGTTTCGCAGAAAAGGAATATCAAACGGAATCCAAACGGAATGAAACCTTCGGGAGAGTGATTTTTGGCACAAACGTGATCCAAAGGACTTGGAGTGGACGTCAAGAAAGAAGCAAGGAGGCCACGAGGCAGGGAGGCGCGCCTGCCCCCCTGGGCGCGCCCCCCACCCTCAAGGCCCCTCGCAGCTCCACCGACCTACTTCTTCCTCCTATATATACCCATATACCCCGAAAACATCCAGGACCACCACAAAACCCTATTTCCACCGCAGCAACCTTCTGTACCCGTGAGATCCCATCTTGGGGCCTTTTTCGGCGCTCCGCCGGAGGGGGGATCGATCACGGAGGGCTTCTACATCAACACCATAGCCTCTCCGATGATGTGTGAGTAGTTTACCGCAGACCTTCGGGTCCATAGTTATTAACTAGATGGCTTCTTCACTCTCTTTGGATCTCAATACAAAGTTCTCCTCGATCTTCTTGGAGACCTATTCGATGTAATTCTTTTTGCGGTGTGTTTGTCGAGATCCGATGAATTGTGGGTTTATGATCAAGATTATCTATGAATAATATTTCAATCTCCTCTGAATTCTTTTATGTATGATTGGTTATCTTTGCAAGTCTCTTCGAATTATCAGTTTGGTTTGGCCTACTAGATTGATCTCTTGCAATGGGAGAAGTGCTTAGCTTTGGGTTCAATCTCGCGTTGCTCGATCCCAGTGACAGAAGGGAAACAACACGTATTGTATTGTTGCCATCGAGGATAAAAAGATGGGTTTTATATCATATTGCTTGAGTTTATCCCTCTACATCATGCCATCTTGCCCAATGCGTTACTTTGTTCTTATGAACTTAATACTCTAGATGCATGTTGGATAGCGGTCGATGTGTGGAGTAATAGTAGTAGATGCAGAATCGTTTCGGTCTACTTGTCGCGGACGTGATGCCTATATACATGATCATGCCTAGATATTATCATAATTATGCACTTTTCTATCAATTGCTCGACAGTAATTTGTTCACCCACCGTAATACTTATGCTATCTTGAGAGAAGCCACTAGTGAAACCTATGGCCCACGGGTCTATTTTCTATCATATAAGTTTCCAATCTATTTTTACTTTGCAATCTTTACTTTCAATCTATATCATAAAAATACCAAAAATATTTATCTTATTATCTCTATCAGATCTCACTTTAGCAAGTGGCCGTGAAGGGATTGACAACCCCTTTATCGCGTGGTTGCAAGGTTCTTATTTGTTTGTGTAGGTATGAGGCGACTTGTGTGTGGTCTCCTTTTGGATTGATACCTTGGTTCTCAAAAACTGAGGGAAATACTTACGCTACTTTGCTGCATCACCCTTTCCTCTTCAAGGGAAAAACCAACGCAAGCTCAAGAGGTAGCAAGAAGGATTTCTGGCGCCGTTGCCGAGGAGATCTACGCCAAGTCAAGTCAAGTCAAGACATACCAAGTACCCATCACAAACTCTTATCCCTCGCATTACATTATTTGCCATTTCCTCTCCCCCACTTCACCTTTGCCGTTTTATTCGCCCTACTTTCCGTTCGTCTCTTTTTGCTTGCTTCCTGTGTGCTTGTGCGTTGGATTGTTTGTCACGATGGCTCAAGATAATACTAAATTGTGTGACTTTTCCAATACCAACAACAATGATTTTATTAGCACTCCGATTGCTCCTATTACCGATGCTGAATCTTGTGAAATCAATGCTGCCTTGTGGAATCTTGTCATGAAAGATCAATTCTCTGGCCTTCCTAGAGAAGATGCCGCTACCCATCTAAACAACTTTGTTGATTTGTGTGATACGCAAAAGAAAAAAGATGGGGATAATGATATTGTTAAGTTGAAGCTCTTTCCTTTTTCGCTTAGAGATCGTGCTAAAACTTGGTTCTCGTCTTTGCCTAAAAATAGTATTGATTCTTGGAATTAGTGCAAAGATGCTTTTATCTCTAAATATTTTCCTCCCGCTAAGATCATCTCTCTTAGAAGCGATATTATGAATTTTAAGAAACTTGATCATGAACATGTTGCACAAGTTTGGGAGAGAATGAAATTAATGATACGTAATTGCCCTACACATGGTTTGAATTTATGGATGATTATACAAAAAAATTATGCCGGACTGAATTTTGCTTCTAGAAATCTTTTAGATTCGGCCGCGGGAGGCACTTATATGGAAATCACTTTAGGAGAAGCTACTAAACTCCTTTATAATATTATGGTTAATTATTCTCAATGGCACACCGAAAGATCTACTATTAAAAAGGTTCATGCGATTGAAGAGATTAATGTTTTGAGTGGAAAGATGGATGAACTTATGAAATTGTTTGCTAGTAAGAGTGTTTCTTCTGATCCTAATGATATGCCTTTGTACACTTTGATTGAGAATAATAATGAATCTATGGATGTGAATTTTGTTGGTAGGAACAATTTTGGTAACAACGCTTATAGAGGAAACTTTAATCCTAGGCTCTTTCCTAGTAATTCCTCTAATAATTATGATAATTCCTACAACAACTCTTATGGAAATTTCAATAAGATGCCCTCTGATTTTGAGACTAGTGTTAACGAAATTATGATTTCTCAAAATAATTTCAATGCTTTGCTTGAAGAAAAATTGCCTAAGACTGATGAGTTGGCTAGGAACGTGGATAGAATTTCCCTTGATGTTGATTCTTTGAAACTTAGATCTATTACACCTAAGCATAATATCAATGAGTCTCTCAGAGCCATGAGAATTTCCATTGATGAGTGCAAAGAAAGAACCGCTAGGATGTGTGCTAAAAAAGATTGCTTTGTGAGAGCGTGTTCTTCTAGTTTTCATGATAATAAGGATGAAGATCTAAAAGTGATTGATGTGTCTCCTATTAAATCTTTGTTTTCCAATATGAATCTTGATAATTATGGGACTGGAGATGATTCAACTTTAGTTAAAAGGCGTCCCAATAATTCGGAGTTTTTAGATCTTGATGCAAAAATTGGTAAAAGTGGGATAGAAGAGGTCAAAGCTTTACATAGCAATGAACCCACTATTTTGGATTTCAAGGAATTTAATTATGATAATTGTTCTTTAATAGATTGTATTTCCTTGTTGCAATCAGTGCTAAATTCTCCTCATGCTTATAGTCAAAATAAAGCTTTTACCAAACATATCGTTGATGCTTTAATACAATCTTATGAAGAAAAGGTTGAACTAGAAGTTTCTATCCCTAGAAAACTTTATGATGAATGGGAACCTACTATTAAAATTAAGATTAAAGATCATGAATGCCATGATTTATGTGATTTGGGTGCTAGTGTTTCCACGATTCCAAAAACTTTGTGTGACGTGTTAGGTTTCCATGAATTTGATGATTGTTTTTTAAACTTGCATCTTGTGGATTCCACCATTAAGAAATCTATGGGAAGAATTAATGATGTCCTTATTGTTGCAAATAGGAATTATGTGCCCGTATATTTCATTGTTCTTGACATAGATTGCAATCCTATATGTCCTATTATTCTTGGTAGACCTTTCCTTAGAACGATTGGTGCAATTATTGATATGAAAGAAGGGAATATTAGATTCCAATTTCCATTAAGGAAAGGCATGGGAAACTTTACTAGAAAGAAAATTCTATTATGATAGCCACTTATGGATTGCATACCAAAGATAATAATACCTAGATCTATTCTTCCCTTTATGCCTAGCTAGGGGCATTAAACGATAGCGCTTGTTGGGAGGCAACCCAATTTTATTTTTGTAACTTCCTTTTTGGTTCTTTTTAGTAATAAATATTTGATCTAGCCTCTGGTTAGATGTCGTTTTATGTTTTAATTAGTGTTTGTGCCAAGTAAAACCTATAGTATCTTCTTGGATGATAGTAATTTGATCTTGCTGAAAAAGTCAGAAACTTTCTGCTCACGAAAACAATTGTTACAAATCACCAGAGCGTGATAAAATACTCATTCCAATTGCAGTAGATCAATAACAAATTATTTAGGTAGTCCTATTTTTGTAGAATGTTTTAGCTACAGAAAGTTTGCGTTTGATACAGATTACTACAGAATGTTCAGTTTTTGACAGATTCTGTTTTTCGTGTGTTGTTTGCTTATTTTGATGAATCTATGGCTAGTATAGGAGGTTATGAACCATACAGAAGTTGTAATACAGTAGATTTAACACCAACATAAATAAAGAATGAGTTCATTACAGTACCTTGAAGTGGTGGTTTGTTTTATTTCTCTAACGGAGCTCATGAGATTTTCTGTTGAGTTTTGTGTTGTGAAGTTTTCAAGTTTTGGGTAAAGATTTGATGGATTATGGAATAAGGAGTGGAAAGAGCCTAGGCTTGGGGATCCCAAGGCACCCCAAGGTAAAATTCAAGGACAACCAAAAGCCTAAGCTTGGGGATGCCCCGGAAGGCATCCCTCTTTAGTCTTCGTCCATCGGTAACTTTACTTGATGCTATATTTTTATTCACCACATGATATGTGTTTTGCTTGGAGTGTCTTGTCTGATTTGAGTCTTTTCTTTTAGTTTACCACAATCATCCTTGCTGTACACACCTTTTGGGAGAGACACACATGAATCGGAATTTATTAGAATACTCTTTGTGCTTCACTTATATCTTTTGAGCTAGATAATTTTTGCTCTAGTGTCTCACTTATATCTTTTAGAGCACGGTGGTGGTTTTATTTTATAGAAATTATTGATCTCTCATGCTTCACTTATATTATTTTGAGAGTCTTTTAGAACTGCATGGTAATTTCCTTTGGCTATAAAATTATTCCAAATATAATAGGCATCCATGTTGGATATAATAAAAACTTTCATAAAAGTGCATTGAATACTGTGAGAAGTTTGATACTTGATGATTGTTTTGAGATATGGAGATGGTAATATTAGAGTTGTGCTAGTTGAGTAGTTTTGAATTTGCGAAATACTTGTGTTGAAGTTTGCAAGTCCCGTAGCATGCACGTATTAGTAAACATTGTGTAACAAATTTGAAACATGAGGTGTTCTTTGATTGTCATCCTTATGAGTGGTGGTCGGGGACGAGCGATGGTCTTTTCCTACCAATCTATCCCCCTAGGAGCATGCGCTTAATGCTTGGTTTTCAATGACTTGTAGATTTTTGCAATAAGTATGTGAGTTATTTATGACTAATGTTAAGTCCATGGATTATACGCACTCTCACCCTTCCATCATTGCTAGCCTCTTAGGTACCGTGCATTGCCCTTTCTCACCTTGAGAGTTGGTGCAAACTTCGCCGGTGCATCCAACCCCCGTGGTATGTTACGCTCTATCACACATAAACCTCCTTATATCTTCCTCAAAAAAGCCACCATTCCTACCTATTATGGCATTTCCATAGACATTCCGAGATATATTGTCATGCAACTTTCCACCGTTTCGTTTATTATGACACGCTTCATCATTGTCATATTGCCTTGCATGATCATGTAGTTGACATCGTATTTGTGGCAAAGCCACCATGCATAATTTATCATACATGTCACTCTTGATTCATTGCCCATCCCGGTACACCGCCGGAGGCATTCATATAGAGTCATATTTTATTCTAGTATCGAGTTGTAATCATTGAGTTGTAAATAAATAGAAGTGTGATTATCATCATTAATAGAGCATTGTCCCGGAAAAAAGAGAAAGGCCAAATGAAAAAGAGAAAAAAAGGAAGAGAAATAAAAAGGGGCAATGCTACTATCCTTTTTCCACACTTGTGCTTCAAAGTAGCACCATGATCTTTATGATCGAGAGTCTCTTGTTTTGTCATTTTCATATACTAGTGGGAATTTTTCATTATAGAACTTGGCTTGTATATTCCAACAATGGGCTTCCTCAAATTCCCTAGGTCTTCGTGAGCAAGCAAGTTGGATGCACACCCACTTAGTTTCTTTTGTTGAACTTTTATATAAGCTCTAGTGCATCCGTTGCATGGCAATCCCTACTCCTTGCATTGATATCAATTGATGGGCATCTCCCTAGCCCGTTGATTAGCCGCTCAATGTGAGACTTTCTCCTTTTTTTTCTTCTCCTCATAACCCCCATCATTATATTCTATTCCACCCATAGTGCTATATCGATGGCTCACGCTCATGTATTGCGTGAAAGTTGAAAAAAGTTTGAGATTACTAAACTATGAAACAATTGCTTGGCTTTTCATCGGGGTTGTGCCTGATGGGAGCATTCTTGTGTGATGAAAATGGAGCACGACCAAACTATATGATTTTGTAGGGATGAACTTTCTTTGGCCATGTTATTTTGAGAAGACATAATTGCTTAGTTACTATGCTTGAATTATTATTATTTTTATGTCAATATTAAACTTTTATCTTGAATCTTTCGGATCTGAACATTCATGCCACAATAAAGAAAATTACATTGAAAATTATGTTGGGTAGCGTTCCACATCAAAAAATCTGTTTTTATCATTTACCTACTCGAAGACGAGCAGGAATTAAGCTTGGGGGTGCTTGATACGTCTCCAACGTATCTATAATTTTTTATTGTTCCATGCTATTATATTATCTGTTTTGGATGTTTAATGGTCTTTATTATACACTTTTATATTATTTTGGGACTAACCTACTAACCGAAGGCCCGGTGCAAATTGCTGTTTTTTTTGCATATTTCAGTGTTTCGCAGAAAAGGAATATCAAACTGAATCCAAACGGAATGAAACCTTCGGGAGAGTGATTTTTGGAACAAACCTGATCCAGAGGACTTGGAGTGGACGTCAAGAAAGAAGCGAGGAGGCCACGAGTCGGGGAGGCGCGCATGCCCCCCCTGGGCGCGCCCCCACCCTCGTGGGCCCCTCGCAGCTCCACCGACCTACTTCTGCCTCCTATATATACCCATATACCCCAAAAACATCCAGGACCACCAAGAAACCCTATTTCCACCACCGCAACCTTCTGTACCCATGAGATCCCATCTTGGGGCCTTTTCCGGCGCTCCGCTGGAGGGAGAATCGATCATGGAGGGCTTCTACATCAACACCATAGCCTCTCCGATGATGTGTGAGTATTTCACCACAGACCTTCGGGTCCATAGTTATTAGCTAGATGGCTTCTTCTCTCTCTTTGGATCTCAATACAAAGTTCTCCTCGATCTTCTTGGAGATCTATTCGATGTAATTCTTTTTGTGGTGTGTTTGTCTAGATCCGATGAATTGTGGGTTTATGATCAAGATTATCTATGAAAAATATTTGAATCTCCTCTGAATTCTTTTATGTATGATTGGTTATCTTTGCAAGTCTCTTCGAATTATCAGCTTGGTTTGGCCTACTAGATTGATCTTTCTTGCAATGGGAGAAGCGCTTAGCTTTGGGTCCAATCTTGCATTGCTCGATCCCAGTGACAGAAAGGGAAACGACACGTATTGTATTGTTGCCATCGAGGATAAAAAGATGGGGTTTATATCATATTGCTTGAGTTTATCCCTCCACATCATGTCATCTTGCCTAATGCGTTACTCTGTTCTTATGAACTTAATACTCTAGATGCATGTTGGATAGCGGTCGATGTGTGGAGTAATAGTAGTAGATGCAAAATCGTTTCGATCTACTTGTCGCGGACGTAATGCCTATATACATGATAATGCCTAGATATTCTCATAATTATGCACTTTTGTATCAATTTCTCGACAGTAATTTGTTCACCCACCGTAATACTTATGCTATCTTGAGAGAAGCCACTAGTGAAACCTATGGCCCCCGGGTCTATTTTCTATCATATAAGTTTCCAATCTATTTTTACTTTGCAAACTTTACTTTCAATCTATATCATAAAAATACCAAAAATATATATCTTATTATCTCTATCAGATCTCACTTTTGCAAGTGGCGGTGAAGGGATTGACAACCCCTTTATCGCGTTGGTTGCAAGGTTCTTATTTGTTTGTGTAGGTACGAGGCGACTTGTGTGTGGTCTCCTACTGGATTGATACCTTGGTTCTCAAAAACTGAGGGAAATACTTATGCTACTTTGCTGCATCACCCTTTCCGCTTCAAGGGAAAAACCAACGCAAGATCAAGAGGTAGCAATGACTAATGTCATTCCATGGATTTTACGCACTCTCACCTTTTCGCAATTTGCAAGCCTCTTCAGTACCATGCATTGCCCTTCGCACCTCGAGAGTTGGTGCAAACTTCGCCGGTGCATCCGAACCCCGTGATATGATATGCTCTATCACACATAAGCCTCATTATATCTTCCTCAAAACAGCCACCATACCTACCTATTATGGCATTTCCATAGCCATTCTGAGATATATTGCCACACAACTTCCATCATCATCATATACATGACTTGAGCATTCATTGTCATATTGATTTGCATGATCTTAAGATAGCTAGCATGATATTTTCATGGCTTCTCCGGTTTCTGATATCTTTGCTATGCTAGATCATTGCACATCTTGGTACCACTACCAGAGGCATCCATATAGAGTGATCATGTATTAGTTTTAGCGAGTTGTAATATCAACTTGTAAGTAAATAAAAGTGTGATGATCATCATCATTAGAGCATTGCCCTAGTGAGGAAAGGATGATGGAGACTATGATTCCCCCACAAGTCGGGATGAGACTCCGGACAAAAATAAGAAAAATGAAAAAAAGCCCAACTAAAAAAGAGAATACAAAAAATAAAATGAGAGAAAAAGAGAGAAGGGGCAATGCTACTATCCTTTACCACACTTGTGCTTCAGAGTAGCACCATGTTTTTTATATAGAGTCTCCTATGTTGTCACTTTCATATACTAGTGGGAATTTTTCATTATAGAACTTGGATTGTATATTCTGTGATGGGCTTCCTCAAATGCCCGAGGTCTTCATGAGCAAGCAAGTTGGACACAGACCCACTTAGTTTTCAGTTTGAGCTTTCATACAGTTATAGCTCTTAGTGCATCTGTTGCATGGCAATCCCTACTCCTCGCATTGACATCAATTGATGGGCACCTCCATAGCCCATTGATTAGCTACGTCGATGTGAGTATTTCTCCCTTTTTGTCTTCTCCACACAATCTCCTACATCGTATTCTATTCCACCCCTAGTGCTATATCCATGGCTTGCGCTCATTTATTGCGTGGGGTTGAAAAAGTTGAAGCGCGTTAAAAAGTATGAACCAATTTCTCGGCTTGTCATCGGGCTTGTGCATGATAAATACTTTGTGTTAAGAAGATGGAGCATGACAAGGCTATATGATTTTGTAGGGATAATGTTCTTTAGCATTGATATTTTGAAAGACATGATTATTTGTTGGGATGCCTGAGTATTGATGTCTTTATGTCAAATTATATTCTATTGCTTTGAATCACTCGTGTCTTAATATTCATGCCATGACTCGATTATATGATCAAGATTATGCAAGGTAGAGTTCCGCATAATAAAGTATTATTTTTATCATTTACCTACTCGAGGACGAGCAAGAATTAAGCTTCGGCATGCTGATACGTCTCCGTCGTATCTATAATTTTTGATTGTTCCATGCCAATATTATACAACTTTTATATGCTTTTCGCAACATTTTATATTATTTGTTGGGACTAACATATTGATCCAGTGCCTAGTGCCAGTTCTGTTTGTTGCACGTTTTTTTGTTTCGCAGAATATCCATACCAAACGAAGTCCAAACGCGATAAAAATTTACTGAGATTTATTCTGGATTATATGTGTTTTTGGGAACTGGAATAAACACAAGATGATGTCGAGGGGCACACAAGCTCAAGGGGCGCGCCTGGAAAGCTTGTGACCACCCTGTAAGAAGGTTGGTGCCCTTCTTTCATCACAAGAAAGATAATATCCGAAATAAAATTGTGTTAAAATTTTAGCATAATCGGAATTACGGATCTTCGGGAATTTAAGAAACGGTGAAAGGCCAGGAAAACAGGGACGCGAAACAAAAGAGAAACAGAGAGATAGTTCCAATCTCGGAGGGGCTCCCCCCCTCTACTGCCATGGAGGCCATGGACCCGAGGGGAAACCCTCCTCCCATCTAGGGGGAGGTCAAGGAAGAAGAAGAAGGAGGGGGATCTCTCCCTCTCTCTCGGTGGCGCCGGAACACCGCCGGGGCCATCATTGTGACGGTGATCTACACCAACAACTTCGCCGCCATCATCACCAACTCTTTCCCCCTCTATGCAATGGTGTAACCTCTCTTTTACCCGCTTTAATCTCTACTTAAACATGGTGCTCAACGCTATATATTATTATCCAATGATATGTGGCTATCATGTGATGTTTGAGTAGATCCGTTTTGTCCTATGGGTTGATTGATGATCGTGATTGGTTTGAGTTGTATGTTTTATTATTGGTGTTTTCCTATGGTGCTCTCCGTGTCGCGCAAGCGCGATGGATCTCCATTGTAGGGTGTTGCAATATGTTCATGATTCACTTATAGTGGGTTGCTAGAGTGACACAAGCTTAAACCCAAGTAAGGGGGTTGTTGCGTATGGGAGTAAAGAGGACTTGATACTTAATGCTATGGTTGGGTTTTACCTTAATGATCTTTGGTAGTTGTGGATTCTTGCTAGAGTTCGAATCATAAGTGTATATGATCCAAGTAGAGAAGATATGTTAGCTCATGCCTCTCCCTCATATACAATTTCAATAATTATTACCGATCTAGTTATCGATTGCCTAGGGACAAATAACTTTCTTGTGACAAAAAGCTCTCTACTAAAACGAACATAATTGTTTCTTTATCTAAACACCTCCTAGCTTTTATTTACGTGTTCTTTATTATCTTGCAAACCTATCCCTTTACACCTACAAAGTACTTCTAATTTCATACTTGTTCTAGGCAAAGCAAGTGTAAAGTGTGCGTAGAGTTGTATCGGTGGTCGATAGAACTTGAGGGAATATTTGTTCTACTTTTAGCTCCTCGTTGGGTTCGACACTCTTACTTATCGAGAAAGGCTACAATTGATCCCCTATACTTGTGGGTTATCAATATTATATAGCAATTTTGTATCTTCACCCAAAGTAATTTCCATAAACGTACCACCCGTGGCAGAATCTAAAAGATTTCTAGAAACAAAGTTCAATCCCGCATAATTTTTTTGTATAATCATCCATAGATTTAAACCATGAGTGGAACAATTTCTTAGCATTAATTTCATTATTTCCCAAGATTGCGCGACATGTTCATGCTCAAGTTGCTTAAAATTCATGATTTGGTTTCTAAGGGAAACAATTTTAGCGGGCCGAAAATACTTAGTAATAAATGCATCATTGCACTTATCCCACGAGTCAATACTATTGCGAGGCAAAGATAAAAACCAAAATTTTGCACGATCTCGCAAACAAAAAGGAAATAATTTTAATTTCACAATATTATTTTCCACATCTTTTTTCTTTTGCATATCACACAATTCTACGAAAGTGTTTAGATGGGACGCGGCATCCTCACTAGGAGTACCATAAAATTGCTCTTTCACAACAAGATTCAACAAAGTGACATTAATATCATCTCCGTACTAGCGGTGGGAGGAGCAATCGGAGTACTAATAACATCATTATTATTAGTATTGGAAAAATCACACAACTTGGTATTTTCTTGAGACATCGTGACTACGCAAACAAGAACACAAGCAAACAAAAGACCGAATGAGAAAAAGGCAAATGAAAAATATTTTTGTATTTTTGCAAAAACATTTTACAAGTGGGGGAGATGAAAATGAGAGGAAAGTGGAAAATAAAGTAATCGCAAGGAGATGAGAGTTTCTGCGTAGGAACCTGATAGATGTTGATGTTGTCTCCCCGGCAACGGTGCCAGAAATTCTTCCTGATTGCTTGTATCTGCGTTGGTAATTCCCTGAAGAGGAGAGGATGGTGCAACACAACAACAGTAAGTATTTCCCTCAGTTATGAAACCAAGGTTATCAATCCAGTAGGAGAACCAATCAACACTATGTAAACAACACCTGCACACAAACCACAAAAACATGCAAGCCAATGCGTAAGAGGGGTTGTTAATCCCTCCTCGGTATTGAGATAAATTAAATTATATGAGATTGGGGAATTAGATCTAGCAAAAACACAAAATAAAATAAATAAAGAAAAAATGCAGCAATGTATTTTTTGATTTTTGGATCGGTATATCTGAAAATAATATGATAGGAAATAGACCGGGGGGCCGTAGATTTCACTAGTGGCTTCTCTCGAGAAAATAGCATATGGTGTGTAAACAAATTACTGTTGGGCAATTGATAGAAAAGTGAATAATCATGACGATATCCAAGGCAATGATCATGTATATAGGCATCACATCCAAGATAAGTAGACCGACTCCTGCCTGCATCTACTACTATTACTCCACACATCGATCGCTATCCAGCATGCATCTAGTGTATTAAGTTCGTGGAAAAAAGGAGTAATGCAATCAGAATGATGACATGATGTAGACAAGATCTATTCATGTAGGAATATACCTCATGTTTTTATCCTTAATGGCAATGATACATGCATGTCATGTCTCCTTCTATCACTGAGATTGAGCGCCGCAAGATCAAACCCATCACAAAGCACCTCTTCCCATGGCAAGAGAAATCAATCTAGTTGGCCAAACCAAACAAAATTTCAGAGAAGAAATATGAGGCTATAAAGATCATGCATAAGAGATTTCAACAAAGACTCAAATAATATTCATGGAAAGAACTGATCATAAACAGATAATTCATCGGATCCCAACAAACACACCGCAAAAAGTCATTACATAAAATAGATCTCCAAGAACATCGAGGAGAACATTGTATTGAAGATCAAAAAGAGAGAAGAAGCCATCTAGCTACTGCCTACGAATCCGTAGGTCTGTGGTAAACTACTCACACATCATGAGGGGCAAGGGTGATGACGAAGAACCCCTACGTGATTGTTGACCCCTCGGGCAGACTACCGGAGAAGGCCTCTAGATTGGATCTCGTGGTTCTGGAACTTGCGGTGGCTGGAATTGTGTTTCAGTGACTCCCTTAGGGTTTCTGGAATATTAGAGTATTTATTGAGCCGAGAGGCGGTGGAGGGGGTGCCTGTGGGCCCCACTACCCAACATGGCGTGCTTGGGGGCCCTGACACGCGCTGGTGCCTAGTGGTCCCCACAGGGGCCTCTGGTGCACATCTTGGGCCTCCTGGGTGTCTTGTGGGCAGAAAAAATCTCAAAAAGGTTTTGCTGCATTTGGACTTCGTTTGATATGGATATTCTACGAAGTAAAAAACAAGCAAAAAACAACAACTGGCACTGGGCACTATGCCAATAGGCTAGTCCCAAAAAATGAAATAAGATTGCTAGTAAATGAATATAAAACATCCAAGAATGATACTTTAATAGCATGGAACAATAAAAATTATAGATATGTTGGAGACGTATCAACACCTCCAATTCCTCCTCCCATTCCACCCATGGCGCCTCCCATTCCACCACCCATGTCACCTCCCATTCCCCCTCACATCATTCTTCTCATGAGCATTTACTTCTTCATGATCATTTCATCACGACAAAAGCTCGACATACGCCTTTGCTTTGGGGTCGAGGCCACTTGTGTCCATGAACATAAACTTGAGTGCCTTATTCCTCCGCCATCTTGAACTCTTTAGCCGCCATCTTTCTCTCCTCAGCCGCTGCCCCCCCCTGTTGGGGAATGCAGTATTTCAAATTTTTTACCTACGATCACACAAGATCTATCTATGAGATGCATAGCAACGAGCGGGGAGAGTGTGTCCACGTACCCTCATAGACCGAAAGCGGAAGCATTTAGCAGCGCTGTTGATGTAGTCGAACGTCTTCGCAATCCAACCGATCCAAGCACCGAATGTACGGCACCTCCGCGTTCAGCACACGTTCAGCTCGATGACGTCCCTCGATATCTTGATCCAGTTGAGTACGAGGGAGAGTTTCGTCAGCACGACGGCATGGCGATGGTGATGATGAAGTTACAGGCGTAGGGCTTTGCCTAAGCGCTACGACAATATGACCAAGGTGTGTAACTATGGAGGGGGGCACCGCACACGGCTAAGGGAAGACTTGGTGTGTCTTTGGGATGCCCCTCTCCCACGTATATAAAGGGCGGAGGAGAGGTGGCCGGCCCATAGGGGGGAGTCCTACTTGGACTCCCGGTCCAAGTAGGATTCGCCCCCCCCCCCTTTCTGAAAGTGCGTTAAGTCGACTAGAGGGGGGTGAATAGGCGATTTTTACAAATTCATCACTGAGGAATTTCAGGTTGAGGAAATTCCTAAGTCATGAACGACTCGTAGCGGAATAAGTACTCAGATGCAAACATAACATAAGAGAAGCACAATCATCATGATGAAATGAAAACAAGCACAGAGTACAGAAAGCGTAAACATAGGATAAGCAGGCTAAAGACAAACTGACTGAAGCAATTGAACTGAGGAAATTGAGGAAGTCTTCAGTCAAAGTCTTCAAATAGTAACGATCAAGTACACAACACAGTAATGAGGAAATGAAAGGGTTGAGGAAATAGAACCAGTTAGCTCGGTGAAGACAGTGATTCCAGTTCCAACTGCTGTGACAGTTGTACGTCTGGTTGGAGCGGCTAGGTATTTAAACCTGAGGACACCCAGTCCCGGACACACAGTCCTCACCGTATTCTCCTTGAGCTAAGGTCACACAAACCTCGCCCAATCACTCATGGTAAGTATTCAGGTGACTTCAAAACCATCACAAACTCGGTCACTCCACGATCCACAATTTCCTCTTGGATGCTCTAGACCATGACGCCTAACCGTATGGAAGATGCACAGTCTTCAAAGGTAACAAGCGTCGGATCCAAACAGAACAATTTCTTCAGTGATGCTCAATCACTTTGGGTTTTTAGGTGTTTGGGTTTGGGTTTTCCTAACTTGATGATTTTCGCTCAAAGTCCTCGGAGGATGGGCTGCTCTCAATGACAAGTGTCAAATTCTCTCGGAGCAGCCAACCAGCTAGTGGTTGTAGGGGCGGCTATTGATAGCCTAGGGAGCAGACCGACATGATAAGACATAAATGCCCTTCAATGATATGACCGTTAGGTGGATAAGATATTTTGGGACAGCTGGCACATAGCACAGCAACGGTCGGAAATGTGAGGTTCAAATTCCTCAGGGCTATCATGTTCCTCACTTGTAGGCAATCCGCACTGGAGAATTCCTAACTCCTCAGTCAGAACAAATTCCTCAGAGACCAGAAGATCTTCGTCCACATCCTTTGAAGAAATTGACTGAACTGCATGAGATTTCCAATGGCTTCACTCGAAGGGATTGGTAGGTGTAGGATTTTGAGTTGAGCATCACATGGAAACTTTTCCTTAGTTTTTCCTTGACCCCCTTTAACAGTACGGTGTTTCCGACGACTTAAGAAATAGAAAAATGAAACTACGAAAACAAAAGGCTTGACGCTACATATTCCTCGCATGAATATCAAGTCTTCAGGATCGCACCAATTTCTTCACTTTCAAAGTCTTCAGAAAGCCAAAGTCTTCAGTTGAAGACATTCATTCTTAGAGGTCAACTTTCTCTGTAAATATCAAACTCCTCATAGACTTATAGACCTATGTACACTCACAAACGCATTAGTCCCTTAACCTATAAGTCTTCAATACACCAAAATCACTAAGGGGCACTAGATGCACTTACAATCTACCCCTTTTTGGTGATTGATGACAATATAGGTTAAGTTTTCAACGGGGATAAACATATGAAGTGTAAATACTGATATTGAGGAATTTTATTGCAAGATATAGAAGAACTCCCCCTGAAGATGTGCATGAGTGAGGAATTTTCTTTTGAGAAGCAATGCACATTGAAAAGTGGAATCATGGAGATCTCCCCCAATATCTTGTAATTCATACACGCATTTAACATATGATATGAAGAATTTGAAATGCATGATGAAATATGGTGACTGATGTAATTCAGCATGTGTGCATTAATATATATGAGGAAATAGCATGCAGAAGAACATAGCAGAAGTATCGGACCACCATCGGGTTTAAGACTACAACTCAATCCAACAAAGTTTTCAAAACAACGAGAGTTGTAACTTAGCAAAAAATGCCCATATATAGACCTACTTGAAGACTAACTCAAATTTCTCCCCCTTCGTCATCGAATGACCAAAAGGGTCAAAAATGAGGACTAACACCCCTGAAGAATATCATCATTAAGTCAATAGAGGAGTGCCAGCGTTGTTGGGGTTGGTTGTTGAAGTAGGGCCTGCCGCAGTGTTGTCTAAGTCTTCATTTTCATCAATCTCGCACGATGAAGAATATGAGTTGGCCACCAAGTGAGGAACTTTGACCTTCTTGAATTTCTTCGAAGGTGGCTGAGACCAGTCAAAGTCCTGCTTGAAGCCCATCTATTTAAGATATGCATCACCGTAGAGATGAGACAGAACAACCCAGGTGCAATCAAAAACTTCATGGAGGTAGTAATGTTTCTTCTTCACTGAATTTTTAGTGATGGTCATGTTCTGAAGAATTGAACCAAATTGTCTCTTGACCCACTTATGGTTGTGATCGACCTTCTGGTGAAGACTGAGGAGACGCTCACGATCAGTCATCACCCTTGGAGCTGTGCCTTGAGGATTTTGCTTAGAAGCATTAGCGGTGGAGTCATGGGTGGCAGAGTCATCATTTGTGGAGTATGATGCAGCTTTGCGAAACTGCCCATCCAATGGATGAATGCCTTCATCAATAACCGCAGTCGCCTTGCCCTTCTCATCAGCTGAGGAAAATGTCTGCTTGAGGACTTCAATAGGGGGCAAGTAGCTGCCATGGTTAAGAGTATCCGCCTTGTAATTGATTGAAGACCTTGATCTGAGGAATCTCATAATCCAAGGAGCGTAAGGCTTTAACTCAAAAGGTGACAATGCAACATTTGCCAGAGTCGTCATGAAGAAATCATGGTAGTTGATAGGAACACCATGGATGATGTTGAATAGCAGATTCTTCATGATGCCAATGACTTCTTCTTCATTAGAATCATGGCCTTTGATAGGACTCGGGGTCTTGGTCAGAATTCTGTAGATGGTTCTTGGCACATAGAGCAATTCCTTCACGAGGAATTTGGTTCTGGGGGCTTGACCAGGCTTCAGCGGCTTCATCAATACTTTCATATAATGATCAGATAGCTCAGGTTCATGTTAGATGAGCTGCGCACCTTCAAGGGGAGGATTGACAGGCAGGGCATGAAGCAATTCAGAAGTCGGTGCTTTATAGTGCGTGTTCTCTGTCATCCAGTCCAGCACCCATGAATTCACATCTTCAACATTTTCCGGTGATGTGCAATGTAGCGTAGAATGGAAGAATTAGCTCTTCATCCCAGTCAATAATGTCAGTGCGGAAATTGACTAGACCAGCGTCATGAAGAACACTGAGGACTGGGGGTGAAGCAATGCAGTGACTTCATATCAACATGAGGAATATGCTCATGGTCAAAGATCTTGTCTTTGTCAAAAAGCAGAGAAGAACAGAAATTCATCTGACTTGATGTCCAGAAACGCTTGCGGTGAAGACGAGCAGAGCCATACGGGTTGAAATCAGTGAAGAATACGTGCTCATGAAAGAAGTCATCAGCTTTGAACTTTTGCTGCGTTGAGAAGGGATTCTTCGGCTTGGGCTGAGGAGTATCAGTCAATGTCTTTGGCCAGGAGTAAGCTTGAAGTCAGGCATAGGAGTGTTGGGGTCCTTGTGCCAGAGATCAATGTACTGAAGGATCAACTTGGGATCTAGCAAAAGAGGCACTTCACTTCCTTTAGCTCTAGCGACCCTTTGTTGTCTGTCTCTGGTGATTTCAGCAAGTTCTTCATCACCAGCTTCATCATCACTGGACGACACATGAAGGGCAACCTGATTCTTGTGAGGACTTGGTCTTGAGCCTCATCCAGCAGTAGCCTTAGTCTTCAGCAGAGTGGGGCCAGTTGAAGATTGCGGAGGAGCTGAAAAACTTGCAGAGGCTCCTGAGGCAATTGAGATGCCTGTGGACCTTTGGCAAGAGGCAAGATGCACAGGTGCCGAGGACTTTGTCGGAGCAGCTGAGGACTTTGCAATCGGAGGAACTGGTGCAGCTTGAGGAATTGGCCGTGAGGGCATAGATGAGCTGGGTCGTGAGGGCATTGCAGAATAACTTGGCTTGTGCGCTGGCTTCTTGACCATGGCCTTCATAGGCTTGCTAGCACATGCCTCAGCAGCAGCAGAGTCTTCATTGAATTTCCTCACTGCTTCTTTAGCCATTTTGGCTAGCTTGGCTTGCTATTTAGCCCATTCATCAGGATAGTCCTCACCGCGCTTGAGGCTGGTGGGATTAGCAATTTGGCCAGGTGCCAGTGGAGGTCTTGGGCAAGGACGGTGAAGAGCGAATTTCTTCATGTACTTTGGAGTGACATATCTGTACTCCCTCCATTCCCGTGCACATCTCCTCTCTATCCTCTGTATGCGCACCTTGCGCTGATTCTTGTTCTCCTTGCCATGTTTGGCTTCATCAGGAGTACAATATTCTTCATAAATGTCCTCCGGGATCTCAAACACAGTGTTGACTTCCAGTTTCTTGCCTCCCTTCTGAGGTTTCTTACCATCTGCCATATTTTTCAGCTGAGGATTTTGAACAATTGAGTTCTCTGAAGAGGTATGCAATTTGTCTTCGAGGAACGCTGCAAATGAGTTAAGTTGATGAGAACCTAGTGATTCAGCAACGGACATGTGTACCTGTGAACAGAGTATAGGTGCGAAGAATTTGGAGAGGTCATATGCGTTCTGAGAAGTTTTTGCAAAAAGAACAAGTTTGAGGAATTTGACCAGAGGTGTCTTTAGGAATTTCAATAAGCGTTCTTTGACTTAGGTTCCAGAGTTGTATAGATTGAAAATCCACACAATTGAGGAATCTTGAAGAAAAATGTTGCTTAGAGAAACATATCAAGAATGAGGTGTTTAAAGTGTGGAAGTTGAAGAATAAACACCTTTCGAAGATTTGGTAGGAAATCATCAAAATCAACAAGGGAAGTAAAGTATCTTTTAATTACCCTTGATGAAGAACATGACGAACTGAGGGTAGTAGATTGGAAGTTCGTCAGTCCAAATCTTCCACGCCCTAACTTGGCAGAGGAAGACAGCTACGGCGGTGGCGGAGTGAATAAATCCGCGGCCGACGCGAGTACACCGACGACGAGGTCGAGGCAGTGAAGCTCTTCCTCACCGACGATGACGGAAGTAGCGGCGGCATTAGGTCTGGAAGCTCAAGCGAGGGGAAGTGAGGTCGAGCGGGGTAAATGCAGTCTGAGGAGTGTGTGGGGTATATATAGCCGAGGTGAAAAACCGCTCGCCCGAGGAAAATGGACGAACCTGCCCCTGACTCTTCTCATCCTAGCGACATGTGTCACACACGTACAGAGCGGTGGCGACCGTGTGAGATCATGGGTGAATAGATAAATCCTATCGTGGGATGTGGAGCGGTTTGAGCGGTAAAAGCCGAAAATTGAGATAAGAAAATTTTAATGTTTTGTTCACAAATTCTTCAGCTGACAAGGACTGATGTCTACTACACAACCTTCTTCTTCTAGACGTTGTTGGGCCTCCAAGTGCAGAGGTTTGTAGGACAGTAGCAAATTTCCCTCAAGTGGATGACCTAAGGTTTATCAATCCGTGGGAGCCGTAGGATGAAGATCGTCTCTCAAACAACCCTGCAACCAAATAACAAAGACTCTCTTGTGTCCCAAACACACCCAATACAATGGTAAATTGTATAGTTGCACTAGTTCTGTGAAGAGATGGTGATACAAGTGCAAAATGGATGGTAGATATAGGTTTTTGTAATCTGAAAATATCAAAACAGCAAGGTAACAAGTGTTAAAAGTGAGCGTAAACGGTATTGCAATGCTAGGAAACAAGGCCTAGCGTTCATACTTTCACTAGTGCAAGTTCTCTCAACAATAATAACATAATTAGATCATATAACAATCCCTCAACATGCAACAAAGAGTCACTCCAAAGTCACTAGTAGCGGAGAACAAACGAAGAGATTATTGTAAGGTACGAAACCACCTCAAAGTTATCCTTTCTGATCGATCTATTCCAGAGTCCGAAGTAAAATAACACGAAGCTATTCCTTCCATTCGATCCATCCTAGAGTTCGTACTAGAATAACACCTTAAGACACACATCAACCAAAACTCTAATGTCACCTAGATACTCCAATGTCACCACAAGTATCCGTGGGTATGGTTATACGATATGCATCACACAATCTCAGATTCATCTATTCAAACCAACACAAAATACTTCAAAGAGTGCCCCAAAGTTTCTACCGTTGAGTCAAGACGAAAGCGTGTGCCAACCCCTATGCATAAGTTCACAAGGTCACTGAACCCGCAAGTTCATCACCAAAACATACATCAAGTAGATCACGTGAATAACCCATTGTCACCACAGATAAGCACATGCAAGACATACATCAAGTGTTCTCAAATCCTTAAAGACTCAATCCAATAACATAACTTCAAAGGGAAAACTCAATCCATTACAAGAGACTAGAGGGGGAGAAACATCATAAGATCAAACTATAATAGCAAAGCTCGCGGTACATCAAGATCGTGCCATATCAAAAACATGAGAGAGAGAGAGATCAAACACATAGCTACTGGTACATACCCTCAGCCCCGAGGGTGAACTACTCCCTCCTTGTCATAGAGAGCACCGGGATGATGACGATGGCCACCGGTGATGGATGCCCCCTCCGGCAGGTTGCCGGAACAGGGTCCCGATTGGTTTTTGGTCGCTACAGAGGTTTCTTTCTGGGGGTTTCTTTATTTATAGGAATTTTTGGCGTCGGCCTCACGTCAAGGGGGTCTCCGAGTCGTCCACGTGATAGGGGGGCGAGCCCAGGGGGGTAGGGCATGCCCTCCACCCTCGTGGATGGCTCGAGACTCTTCTAGCACAACTCTTTTACTCCGGGGGCTTCTTTTGGTCCATAAAAGATCATCAAAAATTGGCACGTCAATGGGACTCCGTTTGGTATTCCTTTTCTATAAAACTCAAAAACAAGGAAAAAAACAAAAACTAGCACTGGGCTCTAGGTTAATAGGTTAGTCCCGAAAATCATATAAAAGAGCATATTAAAGCCCATTAAACATCCAAAACAGATAATATAATAGCATGAAACAATCAAAAATTATTGATACGTTCGAGACGTATCAAGCATCCCCAAGCTTAATTCCTACTCGTCCTCGAGTAGGTAAATGATAAAAATAGAATTTTTGATGTGGATTGCTACCAAACATATTTATCAATGTAATCTTCTTTATTATGGCGAGAATATCCAGATCCGAAAGATTCAAGAAAAAAGTTTAATATTGACATAAAAGTAATAATACTTCAAGCATACTAATAAAGTAATCATGTCTTCTCAAAATAACCTGGCCAAAGAAAGTTCATCCCTACAAAATCATATAATTTGGCTATGCTCCATCTTCGTCACACAAAATATTCAGATCATGCACGACCCCGATGACAAGCCAAGCAATTGTTTCATACTTTAGTATTCTCAAACTTTTTCAACTTTCACGCAATACATGAGCGTGAGCCATGGACATCGCACTATAGGTGAAATAGAGTGGTGGTTGTGGAGAAGACAAAAACGAGGAAGATGGTCTCACATCAACTAGGCGTATCAACGGGCTATGGAGATGCTCATCAATAGATATCAATGTGAGTGAGTAGGGATTGCCATGCAACGGATGCACTAGAGCTATAAATGTATGAAAGCTCAACAAAAGAAACTAAGTGGGTGTGGATCCAACTTTCTTGCTCATGAAGACCTAGGGCATTCGAGGAAGCCCATCATTGGAATATACAAGCCAAGTTCTATAACAAAAATTCCCACTAGTATATGAAAGTGACAAAATAAGAGACTCTCTATCATAAAGATCATGGTGCTACTTTGAAGCACAAGTGTGGAAAAAGGATAGTAGCATTGTCCCTTCTCTCATTTTCTCTCTTTTTTATGTTTGGCTTATTTTGCCTCTCTCTTTTTTTATTTCCTCACATGGGACAATGCTCAAATAATGATGATCATCACACTTCTATTTATTTACAACTCAAGAATTACAAGTTGATACTTGGAACAAAATATGACTTTATATGAATGCCTCCGGCGGTGTACCGGGATGTGTAATGAATTAAAAGTGACATGTATGAAAGAATTATGAAGGTGGCTTTGCCACAAATACGAAGTCAACTACATGATCATGCAAAGCAATATGACAATGATGGAGCGTGTCATAATAAACGGAACGGTGGAAAGTTGCATGGCAATATATATCGGAATGGCTATGGAAATGCCATAATAGGTAGGTATGGTGGCTGTTTTGAGGAAGGTAAATGGTGGGTTTATGGTACCGGCGGAAGTTGCACGGTACTAGAGAGGCTAGCAATGATGGAAGGGTGAGAGTGCGTATAATCCATGGACTCAACATTAGTCATAAAGAACTCACATACTTATTGCGAAAATCTACAAGTCATCAAAAGAAAGCACTACACGCATGCTCCTAGGGGGATAGATTGGTAGGAAAAGACAATCGCTCGTCCCCAACCGCCACTCATAAGGAAGACAATCAAAGAAACACCTCATGCTTCAAATTTGTTACACAACGGTTACCATACGTGCATGCTACGGGACTTGCAAACCTCAACACAAGTATTTCTCAAATTCACAATTATCTACTAGCATGACTCTAATATCACCATCTTCATGTCTCAAAACAATCATCTAGCATCAAACTTCTCATAGTATTCAATGCACTTTATATGAAACTTTTTATTATACCCATCTTGGATGTCCATCATATTAGGACTAGTTTCATAGCCAAACCAAATTACCATGTTGTTCTAAAAGACTCTCAAAATAATATAAGTGAATCATGAGATTTCATTAATTTCTTCAAAATAAAACCACTGTCGTGCTCTAAAAAGATATAAGTGAAGCACTAGAGCAAACGACAAACTACTCCAAAAAGATATAAGTGAAGATCATTGAGTAGTCGAATAATTATGCAACTATGTGAAGACTCTCTAAAATTTAAGAATTTCAGATCTTGGTATTTTATTCAATCAGCAAGCAAAACAAAATAAAACAAAATGATGCTCCAGGCAAAACACATATCATGTGGTGAATAAAAATATAGCTCCAAGTAAAGTTACTGATGAACGAAGACGAAAGTGGGGATGCCTTCCGGGGCATCCCCAAGCTTAGGCTCTTGGTTGTCCTTGAATATTACCTTGGGGTGCCTTGGGTATCCCCAAGCTTAGGGTCTTGCCACTCCTTATTCCATAATCCATCGAATCTTTGCCCAAAACTTGAAAACTTCACCACACAAAACTTAATGTAAAAACTTCGTAAGCTCCGTTAGTATAAGAAAATAAATCACCACTTAGGTACTGTTGTGAACTCATTATAAATTCATATTGGTGTAATATCTACTATATTCCAACTTCTCTATGGTTCATACCCTCCGATACTACTCATAGATTCATCAAAATAGGCAAACAACACATAGAAAATAGAATCTGTCAAAAACAGAACAGTTTGTAGTAATCTGGTAACTTTCCATAGTTCTGTAACTACAAAAGTTCTGAAATAAATTGGTGGACCTGAGGAATTTGTCTACTAATCTTATGAAAAAAGAATCAACTTAAAATCACTCTTATGTAAAAAAGATGACAGCTAATCTCGTGCGCGCAAAGTTTCTGTTTTTTACAACAAGATCACATTAACTTTCACCCAAGTCTTCCCAAAGGTTCTACTTGGCACTTTATTGAAAGAAAATCTATAAAACATGATTACTACAGTAGCTTAATCATGTGTACACACAAAAACAGTAGGGGTAAATATTGGGTTGCCTCCCAACAAGCGCTTTTCTTTCATGCCTTTAGCTAGGCATGATGATTTCAATGATGCTCATATAAAAGATAACAATTGAAACATAGCGGGAGCATCATGAAGAATATGACTAGCACATTTAAGTCTAACCCACTTCCTATTCATAGGGATTTTGTGAGCAAACAACTTATGGGAACAATAATCAACTAGCATAGGAAGGCAAAACAAGCATAACTTCAAGATTTTCAATGCATAGAGAGGAAACTTGATATTATTGCAACTCCTACAAGCATATATTACTCCCTCATAATAATTTTCAGTAGAATCATGAATGAATTCAACAATATAACCATCACATAAAACATTACTTTCATGACACACAAGCATAGAAAACTTATTACTCTCCACATAAGCAAAATTCTTCTCATTCGGAATAGTGAGAGCAAATTCAATAAAATAACTATCATGGGATTGAAAATTGAAATCAAGATTACAAGTTTCATGGTTATCATTATTATTTATTGCATACGTGTCATCACAATAATCATCATAGGTAGGAGGCATGCTTTCATCATAATAAATTTGCACAACAAAACTTGGGGGACTAAAAATATCATCTTCATCAAACATAGCATCCCCAAGCTTGTGGCTTTGCATATCATTAGCATCACGGATATTCAAGGAATTCATAATAACAACATTGCAATCATGCTCATCATTCAAATATTTAGTGCCAAACATTTTAATGCATTCTTCTTCTAACACTTGAGCACAATTTTCCTTTCCATCATTTTCACAAAAGATGTTAAAAAGATGAAGCATATGAGGCACCCTCAATTCCATTTTTTTGTAGTTTTCTTTTATAAACTAAACTACTGATAAAACAAGAAACTAAAAGATTCGATGGCAAGATCTAAAGATATACCTTCAAGCACTAACCTCCCCAGCAACAGTGCCAGAAAAGAGCTTAGTTGACGGGGTGTTAGTGCCGCTTACCTAGCCTCCCAAGCAGCGCTTTAAAAGAGCTTGATGTCTACTACACAACCTTCTTCTTGTAGACATTGTTGGGCCTCCAAGTGTAGAGGTTTATAGGACAGTAGCAAATTTCCCTCAAGTGGATGACCTAAGGTTTATCAATCCGTGGGAGGCGTAGGATGAAGATGGTCTCTCTCAAACAACCCTGCAACAAAATAACAAAGAGTCTCTTGTGTCCCCAACACACCCAATACAATGGTAAATTGTATAGGTGCACTAGTTCGGCGAAGAGATGGTGATACAAGTGCAATATGGATGGTAGATATTTGTTTTTGTAATATGAAAATATAAAAATAGCAAGGTAACAAGTGGTAAAAGTGAGCATAAACGGTATTGCAGTGCCAGGAACACAAGGCCTAAGGTTCATACTTTCACTAGTGCAAGTTATCTAAACAATAATAACATAATTAGATCATATAACAATCCCTCAACATGCAACAAAGAGTCACTCCAAAGTAACTAATAGCGGAGAACAAACGAAGAGATTATTGTAGGGTACGAAAGCACCTCAAAGTTATCCTTTCTGATCGATCTATTCAAGAGTCTGTAGTAAAATAACACGAAGCTATTCTTTCCGTTCTATCTATCCTAGAGTTCGTACTAGAATAACAACTTAAGACACACATCAACCAAAACCCTAATGTCACCTAGATACTCCAATGTCACCACAAGTATCCGTGGGTATGGTTATACGATATGCATCACACAATCTCAGATTCATCTATTCAAACCAACACAAAGTACTTCAAAGGGTGCCCCGAAGTTTCTACCGGAGAGTCAAGACGAAAATGTGTGCCAACCCCTATGCATAAGTTCACAAGGTCACTAAACCCGCAAGTAGATCACCACAGATAAGCACATGCAAGACATACATCAAGTGTTCTCAAATCCTTAAAGACTCAATACGATAAGATAACTTCAAAGGGAAAACTCAATCCATTACAAGAGAGTAGAGGTGGAGAAACAGCATAAAATCCAACTATAATAGCAAAGCTCGCAGTACATCAAGATCATGCCATATCAAGAACACGAGAAAGAGAGAGAGAGAGAGAGAGAGAGAGAGAGAGAGAGAGAGAGAGATCAAACACATAGCTACTGGTACATACGCTCAGCCCCGAGGGTGAACTACTCCCTCCTCGTCATAGAGAGCGTCGGGATGATGAAGATGGCCACCGGTGATGGATGCCCCCTCCGGCAGGGTGCCAGAACAGGGTCCCGATTGGTTTTTGGTGGCTACAGAGGCTTGCGTCTTTCTGGGGGTTTCTGTATTTGTAGGAATTTTTGGCGTCGGTCTCACGTCAGGAGGGTCTCCGAGTCGTCCACAAGATAGGGGGGCGAGCCCAGGGGGGTAGGGCGCGCCCTCCACCCTTGTGGATGGCTCGAGACTCTTCTGGCCCAACTCTTTTACTCTGGGGGCTTCTTTTGGTCCATAAAAAATCATCAAAAATTGGCACGTCAATTGGATTGCGTTTGGTATTCCTTTTCTGTAAACCTCAAAAACAAGGAAAAAACAGAAACTGGCACTGGGCTCTAGGTTAATAGGTTTGTCCCAAAAACCATATAAAAGAGCATATTAAAGCCCATTAAACATCCAAAATAGATAATATAATAGCATGAAACAATCAAAAATTATAGATACGTTGGAGACGTATCAAGGACAAAGTGAAGACTTTGAACGGGTTTCAAATAGAACACACATGAAGAATTTGTGAACAGATTGGGTTGAGTATAGCATAGAGGGGGGAGGGTCCGATCACATTCACTTAGCAGAAAAAGCAACTTGAAGAAATAGCAATAAGTGAATGTTGTAGAGGACTTAAACTCATATATATATATATATATATATATATATATATATATATATATATATATATATATATATATACACACATATATATATAGGGTGGACTATTACATTAGTAATGTAATATTATTCTATTACCCTCGGCTCTATATAGGACCGATCCCCACCATCGCCACTACCACCTACCCAGCCGCGCCTCGGCTACCTACCCAGACGCCTCCACTGGCCCCCTCCCACAGCCAGCCAGCCCTTTCCCCAAGGCCTCCGGCCCCTCGCCCAGTGGGCGCAGCCTCCTCCCAGTGCGCCTCGCTGCCCCTACTCCAACGCATGCCGGGAACCACTGCCGGACGCGCGCCCCGCCCCAAAGACGCCACCACAATGATCTCCCTTTCTCGGCGCCAAGAGTTCTCGCCCAGGCCACCACCACGACCTCCCTCCCCAAAGGCGGCATCGCTTAGCCCTTGCCTCCGGCGTCGCTTTGTCTTCACAAGACAACTGTCCCACTCATCGCCTCACGCGCCAACTCAAGATCGAGGCTAGCCACGGTGGTCGATCACCGAGGGATGGCCGGTCCTTGCCAGCGGCGGCCGCACTCCCGACGTGTCCCGAGTGATTGCGCCCATAGAGGCTTGCTCCCATCATTCTCCTCCTCCCAGAGTACGATGGCAATGGTGACAACATCCAGTAGGTCCTCCCGTGCCACTGCTCGCCCCGCTTTCACCATCGGCCAGCCGTGCAAATCCATGTAAGAAAGTTCAGGTAAAAAGTGGATTCTTGTACAAAGTTCAGCTAAGTTCAGTACAAAAAGTTCAACTAATTTCTGACAATGTTTAAGCTGAGTTCAGTTAAAAATTCAAGCTCAGTTCAGTCAAAAAAATTAAGTCAAAAGTTGCATGAAGCCCATTTGCTTATGTGCGCTCGCGCCGCTGTTGTTGTTGCTGCAAAGAGGTGATGTGAGTGTGAGAGAGAGATAGAAAAATGGAATGATCTTCCACATTGACTAACTCGTGAGACACTCGGTTCAGTTTCTTGATTTAGTCCAATTCAATTCCTAATTTTGTTTCAGTTCAACGTCTTCTATCTCTCTTAGTTTTGATGTTTAATTACAAAGTCTATGTACATTAACACCAAATATGTTCAAGTATATCAATAAATGGAAGTTTAGGTATATGGAATTTGATGCTTGTTGGGTGTATACAGGAGTATAAATGGACTTCTTCTTGTTGAACGAAGTTGAACTTGTCGTTATGCGTCACGGCTGGGGGTGGGAGGCGTGCTGCGGCCGAAGGTGGGAGGCGCACGACAACCGGGGGTGGGAGCCCCCTGTGCAGCTGTGGACTCCGTCCTGGCTGGTCTACTTTGGCTGTTCAACTTTGCGTATTCCACTCGGCCAGCGCTCGACGAGGAGCACCCCGGTCTCGCTCGTGTGTAGAGTTTGGAGTATATTCTACCGATGTGTTCTGCTCTCCTCTATTTTCAACTGAACGTGCTGCCATGTGTGGATTTCCCCTCTAACTCTACAACAAGTTGAATCCCGCAAATTCTACTGGAAGTGCAAGATTCAGTATTATCCATTTTGATTTTCTATAAAAAAGGCCAATCATTCTTGTTGCTTCACATATACTAGTATACGGGAGTACTGGAATCCATCCACGGAACAATCAAGCAACCATGGATATCAGCCCACCACTATGTTGCGGATGTGATCTTTGTGCGCTTTTGAGTACTGTAAAACAATTGTATGCTTCTGGTTGCTGCTTGCTGCCACTGCCGAATTGTGTAAGTGCAAAAAGTTTCATATCGCAGGTTCAAAGAGGGTTGTATGCAAGTTCAGAAGTTTGTTTGGAGCATCTTTAAGTGTTTGTGGTAATGTAGAAAAGAGTTTTTAATACTGAAAACAAACCTAGTGAAAAAATGTCCAGGCGACCATCGTGCCTGCCTCCTGATCCCCACCGTCAGGTCGCGGCCTCTTCCGCCGCCAGGTCGCAGCCTATTTCACCGTCAGGTCGCAGCCTCTACCTTCTGCAGGTCGCCGCGTCCTGCTGCTGCAGGCCATGCCCCATCCCCCATTCTCACGTGGTCGCCAACAAGGTATCTGTCGGCGTACTGGGAACGGGGGTCCCCAAACTTGCCTGCCTGCGGCCTGCGGCCTGCGGCGTGGCTCAAGTGGGGGCCCAGCGCAGCCCAGCTTCATCAACTCAAGCTCAAGACCCTCGCGAGGGGCCAAGCCTCGCGGGGCGGACGACAGGAACCTCCCTCGGGAGCAGCCTCATCAGGCAGGCTCACGAGGAGGCGGAGAGATCAAGGTAGGCTACCTCACGAGGGTGTCCCGTGACGCAAGCCATGACGACCGAGATCAGGCGGGCGCCAGGCGGGTGCCAGCCTGCGCAGTGTCCTCATTTCCCCTTTGGTGCAAAGGAGGCAAGCATAGGCCAAGGCATCAGGCAAAGGTTACCGCTTCGATGTAACAAGACCAAGACCAGCAGAGTGGCAGGAAGGAGGTCATCGTGGAGCCCAGCACGGCGTCACCATCAGAGCCTTTGGCAGCCGAAGACCAACTTTAGTCAGGATAAGTGTACTAGATGTTCCCTTCAAAATGGCCGATTGTTGGCGCCCTTCCCGGTCATTATTTGGGAAGAGGCCCAGGGCCTCCCTCTATAAATAGGACTAGCCACCATAGAGAGGGGGACGGGTTGAACCTAGGAGAGAGAGAGAGGGAGGGAGAGAGAGAGGGAGAGAGAGAAGCGACTGGACTCACCCAAGCAGTCCATCGCACCAGCTCAAGAACAGCCCCTCGCGAGGCTGTTCTTCCTTTGTACTGTTCATCATCAGCCCCTGAGGCACTCCACCACGCCACAAACTAGAGTAGGGTATTACACCACAATGGTGGCCCGAACTAGTATAAACCTCGTGTCCCTTGTGTCTTCTTCTTCCTAGTTTAGATCCCTCAACCATCGACGCATGAGCTGGTAGGGGAAAGATCTCCGCGCGCACCCTAGTGTTCGAACCTCAAGGGTCTAGCGGAACCCGAAATCCGACATTTGGCACGCCAGGTAGGGGTGCACCAGAATCTTTCTTCCGTTGGTCGTGTGTGATCTTTCGTCATGTCCATGGCTGACGCTCGCCGAGCCCGCGCCGAGCGTCGGGCTGTTTCGCGCCCGGAGTCGCCGGGCGGCTCCCGTCGGTGGACGCCCCCGTCCTTCCCCGTCTCCTGCCGCCAACGCCCCCGCCGGCCAGGCAGGGAACGAGCAGCAGGCCTGTTGGGGGGAGCTGTGCGACCTCTACCTCGCCCATCGCGCCGAGCCGGCGCCCCCGGTCGTCGCAGCTCTCCTGGGCAGCTCACTGGCGCCACCTTCGAGCCGCCACGTCAAGCCGTTCAACCGCCAGATCGCCACCGCCTCCAAGCATCGAGGAGCCCCGCTGGCTGGGTGGCGCCCGAGGCCGCCTGCTCTTCAACTCGGACGATCACCCTCCAACCCCGCGGTTGAGTGCGCTCGATCTTGTGCACCCACCATCCGTGAAGTGGCAGTCACCATGACCCTCATCGATGGCGGCCGGCCTCAACGTGCTCTCTGTGGAGGCCTTGACCTCCTCCATGTGCCACCAGAGCGGCTCCAGCCAGCAAGCCTTTTTCGGGAGTCGGAGCCGGTTCCACCGCCCCTGGGACAAATTCGCCTCCCGGTGACCTTCGGCACCCGCGACAACTTCCGCACGGAGCTGAACGACTTTGACATCGCCCCCGTCAGCCTCCCCTACAACGCCATCCTCGGCAACCCGGCCTTGGCCCGGTTCATGGCAGCAACTCACCCGGCGTACAATCTCATGAAGATGCCCGGGAGCAGCGGCGTCCTTACCGTGTCAGGAAAAACCAGAGATGCACTGCAGGCACTCAAGCTTGTTTTGAAGGCAGCTGCGGTGGCACGGCCCGCCAGCGCTGACGCCCCCGAGCCCAAGGGGGCTGCGCCGTCCAAGAAGAAGCAGCTATTCACTCAAAACAAGGCGGAAACCAAGCAGGTACCAGTCGACGAGGACGGGTCCACTAACGCCACCTTCACCATAGGTGCAAACCTCGAACCCAAGCAGGAGGAGGCCTTGGTAAAGTTCCTGCGCGCGAACAAAAAGGTGTTCGCATGGGGACCTGATCAGTTAGCGGGGGTCCCGAGGGGCGTGATTGAGCATCACCTTAACGTGTGCCCCAACGTGTGCCCCGTGAAGCAGAAGGCGAGGCGACAGTCCACAGAGGAACAAGCTTTTATCGTCCAAGAGACCCGAAAGCTAGAGGCAGCAGGGGTTATTCGCGAGGTCCGCTACCTGGATTGGCTGGCCAACCCAGTTGTCGTGCCAAAAAAGGGGGGAAAGGAACGTAAGTGTGTCGACTTCACCAACCTCAACAAGGCCTGCCCACATGATCCATTTCCGCTTCCTCGCATTAACCAGATCGTTGACTCCACCGCTGAGTGTGCCCTATTGTGCTTCCTGGATGCCTTCTCAGGCTATCACCAGATCAAGATGGCGGTGGAAGACGTGGAAAAAACGGCTTTCCTGATCCCGTGCGGAGCGTACTGCTATACCTGCATGCCATTTGGGTTTCGCAACGCAGGCGCGACCTTTTAGTGGCTGATGCACATCGCCCTGGGCCGACAGCTCGGGAGGAATGCTGAGGCGTACGTCGATGACATTGTAGTGAAGTCTCGGGAGGCGAAAACCCTGATACAGGACTTGGAAGAAACCTTCGCGAGCCTTGATAAAGTGGATCTGCGGCTCAACCCGGAGAAGTGCGTATTTGGAGTCCCCTCGGGCAAGCTCCTGGGTTTCCTCGTGTTCCATAGGGGCATCGAGGCCAACCCGGAAAAGGTCAAAGAAGTCGAAGACATGAGCTTGCCAAAGACCCTTAGAGAAATGCAGAAACTCACCTGGCACGTGACTGCGCTAGCACGTTTCATCTCCAAGCTAGGGGAACGAGCACTGCCATTCTTCAAGCTGATGAAGAAGAAGGGCCCCTTTGAATAGACTAAAGAGGCTGACAAGGCATTCCAAGAACTCAAGAGGTACCTTACCAGCCCTCCGGTGATGGTAACCCCGCATCCTCGGGAGCCTCTGGTGCTCTACCTCGCGGCCACCCCCTACTCACTTGGCCAGTACTGGTAGAGTCGGGGAGGAGCATCATGCCAAGCCATAGCTGCCCTCCGTGCGGGAGCGAAGCCAAGAGAGCCTCACAAAGACCGGGTCGGTCGCCGAAGGGGATCAGCAGCAGGAAAGCGCACCGGAGTAGAAGAGGCCCCTGGCGACTCAGGCTGGGGCTCCGCCGTCTCGGGAGGCACCCCAACCTCACGGAGGGCCTTGAACAGCGCCAGCGCTCACAGCCTCGTCAAGCACCCCGTGTACTTCGTCAGCACGGTGCTACGGACGCGAGGGCGCGGTACCCCATGCCCCAAAAGCTCCTCCTTGCGCTATTGGTAGCCTCACACAAGTTGCAGCACTACTTCCAAGGTCATCCCATCAAGGTCGTCTCAGCATACCCTCTGGAGAGGGTGCTCAGGAGCCCCAACTTAGCTGGAAGAGTCGTCGAGTGGAACATCGAACAGCAAGCGTTTTAGCTAGAATTCATCACAACCACAGTCATCAAGGGGGCCACATTGGCAGATTTCGTGGCAGAATGGACGGAGGCACTCGGCCTCGAAGCAGGCGAAGACCGATCACTTTCCCCGGGGAGCGAGGCACCGGACGGCTGGGTCATGTACTTCGACGGGGCATTCTCCTGACATGGCGCGGGGGCCGGCACAGTGCTTGTATCCCCTACTCAGGACAAGCTCTATTACGCCGTGCAGCTCTGCTTCCAGCACGGGGAAAAGGTCTCCAACAACATAGCAGAATATGAAGGCCTGATAGCCGGCCTGAGAGCCTTGATCGCTTTGGGGGTAAAGCGCCTCATTATCAAGGGCGATTCACAACTCCTTGTCAACTTCTCCAACAAGATATACGAGCCGAAGGACGAGCACATGGAAGCCTACATCGCGGAAGTTCGCAGGATGGAGAAACAGTTCTAGGGGCTGGAGCTGCAGCATGTGCCTCGCGGTACCAATCAAGAGGCGGATGACATCGCCAAGAGGGCGTCCAGGCGGCTGCCTCAGGAGCCCGGCATCTTTGAAGAGCGACTCTTCAGGCCCTCGGAGGCACCACCACTATCAAGCGCGGCGCAACCTCGGGAGGAGCTCCCCCAGCCGCCTGCCTTGGGAGCCCCGGTCTGCGGCCCGGCCTCAGGGGCGCGCCTGCTCCTGGCGTTGGAGCCTCAGGAAGGGTGTTGGATCACAGAGCTCAAGAGCTACTTGACGCGGGGGACCCTGCCGGAGAAGGAGGAGGAGGCGGAGCGTGTGGCCCAGCGCGACATGGCTCAAGTGGGGGCCCAGCGCGGCCCAGCTTCATCAGCTCAAGCTCAAGACCCTCACGAGGGGCCAAGCCTCGCGGGGCGGACTACAGGAACCTTCCTCAGGAGCAGCCTCGTCAGGCAGGCTCACAAGGACACAGAGAGATCAAGGCAGGGTACCTCACGAGGGTGTCCCGTGACGCAAGCCATGACGACCGAGATCAGGCGGGCGCCAGCCTGCACAGTGTCCTAATTTCCCCTTTGGTGCAAAGGAGGCAAGCACAGGCCAAGGCATCAGGCAAAGGTTACCGCTTCGGTGCAACAAGACCAAGACCAGCAGAGCAGCAGGAAGGAGGTCATCGTGGAGCCGGGACGGCGTCACCGTCAGAGCCTTTGGCAGCCGAAGACCAACTTTAGTCAGGATAAGTGTACTAGATGTTCCCCTTCAAAATGGTCGATTGTTGGCGCCCTTCCTGCTCATTATTTGGGAAGAGGCCCAGGGCCTCCCTCTATAAATAGGACTAGCCACCACAGAGAGGGGGATGGGTTGAACCTACGAGAGAGAGAGAGAGAGAGAGAAGCGACTGGACTCACCCAAGTAGTCCATCGCACCAGCTCAAGAACAGCCCCTCGTGAGGCTGTTCTTCCTTTGTACTGTCCATCATCAGCCCCTGAGGCACTCCACCACGCCACAAACTAGAGTAGGGTATTACACCACAATGGTGGCCCGAACTAGTATAAACCTCGTGTCCCTTGTGTCTTCTTCTTCCTAGTTTAGATCCCTCGCAAACCATCAACGCGTGAGCTGGTGGGGGAAAGATCTTCGCACGCACCCCAGTATTCGAACCTCAAGGGTCTACCGGAACCCGAAATCCAACAGTATCCTACTACAATGGTGGTCACTGCCCCAGAACTCTCCCCGGTTCATTTTGATCTACTTTTGCACATTTGTTCTTTATCTCACAAATTTTGTTATGTAGGAGGTGACCAATTGTTGATCCTGAAGTTTCATCGCATGATTTTTGGTCTCTGAATTTTGCACCAATTCTTGATCCTGAAGCATCAATGCTTGAGCACTGATTTTTGTGTGTTAGGTGGGTGTACAATGCGTTGGGCGTGTGTTTTTATTTTATGTTCTGAGAAAAAATCGACTACAAAAATTGTGTCATGAAAAGTTCATGTGCACCTATTGAGGTGGTTCTAAAATTAAAAATTTTAAAGTAAAAAAAGGAAATCAGTTATTTGGTTGTTGAGGTTCTTTTTTCCTGGAACTATATAAGAGTTCAGCTTTTGCTTGTTTTTCAGTTCAAATTTTGCGTTCTTTTCAGTACATCAACTTTAATGTGCAGAACATCGAGGAAATCTTCAAAAATGATATGTGCACTCTATGTATTTTCTTATGCTTACAAGAATTTTGCACTCATACTGTTATGCATCAGTTCAAGTCGCTTGTGGAGTTTTAGATATATGCAATTGGATTAGAGCACCATGCTCTCACGTAAAAATTTGAAAAACCATTGCTTTCAGTTCTAGTAACATATATTTTTGTTTCAGTTTTGCTAATTCTTTCTCCAATGGCCTTTATATATTATCTTTCATGTGTCTTACTATATGAAAAAAAATTGCCTTCAGCAAGCAATCTTGCTCGATTTTACAGTTAACAAAAATGCATAAATATGGATTACTACCATGGGAATTCAAATAAATGTCATCTATAAAAACAGTACAATTCGTGAGCTTCTTGCAGACAAATGATAAGTTACTAGATAAACTAAGGGTCGCCGTTTGTGGGCTCGTGGCCGGAACCCAAAGCTCAAGTTGTGGTCCAGTATGTCAGAAAAATTCAGTTCACCTTCGTAGGCTTTTTCACCTCATCTTATCAAAAGCAAAAAAAAATCAAATGTGTTTCATAGGATTTGCTATATACGTACAAGTTAAAAACGGTGGTCCGTTCGGAATAAAAGAAATGACAGAAATTCAAATTGTAAAAGTTCAAGCAAATGGAAACCCCGTGCAATTCAAATGGTAAAAGTACAAGTCATAAAATAAGAGAAGTCCAGAACATAGTTGTAAAAAAATGTTTAGTTCAAAAAAAAGATTTTCTTTTTGAAAAAAATATCATTCAGTTCGATGATATAAACCATGCAAGTACAGGGCCGACGATACAATAACATTCAGTTCAACAATATAAACCATGCAAGTTCAGGGCTAGGATATAGTAAACCGTTGAAAATTTACGAGAGAAATATTACCCAAAAAACAGAGCAAAGTCTAGTTAGTGAAAACACGCTTAGTACAAACCCATGCAAGCATCAGTACAAGTACCTTTTTCGAAACCATTTAAAATTACTCTACAAAAAATAGCTCAGTACAAATATACACATATATCAGTACGACTACTCTTTTTTTCAGACGAAAAAACAACATGATCTGTCATGCCGTATTCAAGATTACTCTTGAATGGTTGCGAAGTAGAGAAAACGTCCAACATGACTAAGTTTCGCATTTTCGATAGCTATTCAACGGTATATTATTTGCGCCATTTCGACAAACTTTTTAAAAAAACCGCGTTCAAAACCAATTTTAATCATATTTGAATTCGTATTTAAACCGTAAGGAATTAGAGAAAACCTTCTATACGCAGAAGTTGCGCATTTTCCATAGCTTTCCAACAACGTATCATTTGCGTCAATCCGACAAACGGTTTGCAGAAAATAGTGAAAAAACATTTCGCCTAGAATTTCACCATTTTCAAATTACTTTTAAATCATACAGAATTTGAAAAAATAGTAGATATATGGAAGATGCGGATTTCACAAGCTTTCCAATGCCATCTCATTTGCTCAATTCCGACAAATCGTTTGAAAATGAAGTCCAAAATGTGATTCGTGTTTTCAGTTTTGAAAAAAATGGTTTTTTCAAAACTGCTTTTTAAATCATGATTTTTTGTAAAAATAAATTATAAGATTGAAATGTGGTTGTCAAGAGCTTTCTAACGATATATTACACGCCCCGTTTCCACACAAAAAATTGCAAAACAATTTGAACTAAAGATGGCGATTTTTAATAGCAACAGAAAGCATCAGTTCAACCGCTCGAATTTCATCAGTTAAACAACTTGAATTCATCAGTTCAACTAGGGTAACAGAATAATATTCTGTTGCGCGTAACAGAATAGCCCACATGTCTATTCTAATAACACCCCTTAAGAGTCTTATTCTAATAACACCTGGCTTATTCTGCACACCACCAACCAGATCGCCGTCGCCCCTCCTCTCCCGACCTTCTACCACGACGGCAGCCTGGGAGCGCCACCGCCCCTCCCCTCCCGACCTTCTACCGCGATGGCGGCCTGGGAGCGTCGTCGCCCCTCCCCTCCCGGACTTCTACCACGGCAGCGCCCGGAAGCTACGCCGCCCCTCCTCTCCCGGCCTTCTTCCGCGGCAGCGGCCAAGCAGCACCGCCGCCCGTCGCCTCTCGGCCTTGTTCCGCGGTAGCAACCAAGCAACGGAGCAACACCTGTCGGACTAGCAGCGCCGCTGTCGAACTCCTCCAGGCCTTCAATTAGCTGTACTTCATCAGATGTGGATTGGTGCTGCCTCGACATCAAACCAATTCGAGCAAGGAGGACTGTGCGCAAGGTTCCTTCATCCACGGCAACTTCTTGGAAATCCTCCGTCTCCGCTCTTGGAAATCCTCTAAAGTCTGCAACGACCTTCAGAGCAAATCCTCCGTCTCCGCTCACCTTGAGCAACGTCCAGACCACTCATGAACGTCTGAAGGGCAAGTGGACTGCATGGGTGAACGCAAAAGTTCTGCAGACCAACGAGAGGGGAACTCCTTCATGCAAACACAAGAAAGAATTGCAACACGAGGTAAGCAGTACACTCCCTCAACTATTTCATTTTACTTATTCCATACAAAGCAGTAAAATCAGTACAACACGCCTCCAAAAAACGATGCAGTGCGGTTGCTTCAGCTCGCCGTGGGGAAAATATGCAGTGCACTTGCTCGGTTATGTAGTACGCTTGCTCGGTTATGTAGTACGCTTGTATAGGTTCATTACGGATAACGATGTAGTGCTGTTGCTTCAGTTCATCTTGCGGGGTGATGCAGTCAGCCTGCAATACTTCGCAGTACCATATGAAACACATTGCAGTTCGCATGATTCAGTTCATTTTGCCTGACAATGGAGCTCGGTCGTTTGTGTGCAGGAAATGACGTTCAGCAGATACAAAATGCCGCGCATAATTGACAACCCAGGGAACAACAACTTTCAGAAGAGTAAAGCTTCTTTTGAAAGAGAAACTGGTTGGGTTACCCACGAGATTCCTCGAGGATTCTTCACGACAACAAGCGGTATGCGATGCTCTCCGGAAGAGGATTTTTCCCAGGGAGAAGATATAGTCGAGGATGACGACGACGTCACATTCGTGTGGGAGGGCACTCACCGACAGGAGGATGAAGATGACGACGATGAATATGAGCCAATAATAGTTCTCAACCCAGAGTATAAGCACGAGTTCACTACGTTTGGACAGCATGTCCGAACGGACAATGATGATGCAGTTGAACACGATGTTGCAGTAGATGATGATTATGACTATGATGATGTGCCACCGCTCCAAAATTTTCAAACCAATCCACTTAGACATCGTCACAACACTGGATTACCACCACGTCCGCCTGCTACACCCCAAAACAGAGCTCAGCGTCCACCTGCTGCACAGAAAAACAGAGCTCCAAACAGAGCTGCTGCATCAACTTCGATACTGCGACCACCAATGGTGCCTCGGTCAAAAGTCAAGAGCAGGTACAAATCCTCCTCACTATTGCCGCCACGAGATCCTCAACTACACAGATCTGCTATAACCCCGCCATGTCCAATACAACCCGGCGAGCTGCAAACACCATCGGGTGAACGACTCTACACATATGTAAGTTTATGTTCTGAAAAAATAATAATAATAGTTGCAGTCCATTCAGATAACATTGCATTGCACACTGATATTTCTTGCGAGGTTTGACCTAGCATCTAATACATTGGATTCTTCTGAAAACTTAGGGACACTGCAATGCTTTTTTAAACTCGTATGCACTCCTCATATTTAAAAAATAGAACAGAACAAATTATCTCATAGAGCGTTGCACTTAATGCAAGATAAAAACATGCCGCTGAACCTCATACCTGCCGCTGGAATGAAGTTCACCACATACGACAAGGCATGGGACTTTTACAACAATTATGCAAGATGTGCAGGGTTTGGCATACGCCACAGGGCACAACACAGGACAAATGCCTACATTGTCTGCTCAAGAGAAGGGACGCACAAGCAGACTGTGTCAGATTATTAAAGGAAACGTCAGAAGACATAAAAAAGGATTGATTACAAGGCAAAGATTAGAGTCAAAAAGAGGAAGGATGACAAATTTGTGATAGAAATGGTTGAACTCAACCACAATCACAAGATGCTGGAAAGGCCCAGGATGCTTTTGCACAAGCGATCGCACAAAAAAGACGATCCTTTGATAGACCAGCTAGCGAAAGACATGCAACTAGACAACCACACACATGCTCAGATGATGTCAACGCTGTCGCGTATGTCCGGTGGTCTGCAGTACATGGGACATACTAGCCGCGACTGGGTAAACAAGTAAGCACATCACAGAACATATCGCTTGAGCATCCTGTCGGTAATTATTTCATGTTTGATGAGATGAGTTTGCATTGCGTTTGAAAATGCAGGAAACAGAAGTTTGCCAGAGAAGAGTCCCACGATGATGTCAAGAAACTTCTGGATTTCTTCGAGAAGATGTAGAAGATAAACCCAGAGTTCTTCTATGATTATAAAGTTGATGCAGATAACCGTGTAAGAAACGTCTTTTGGGCCAACGCAAGTTGCAAAGGATCGTATGAAGATTTTGGAGATTGCGTTACATTTGACACGACGTATAAAACTAACAAATTCCACATGCCGCTGGGAGTCTTAATGGGAGTGAACCATCATCTACAGAGCACCATATTTGCTGTTGCCCTCGTGCGAGATTAGACAATACCATCATTCGAGCGGGTTTTCAAAACATTTCTGAGGTGTATGAATAACAAGCCGCCAATCTGCATCCTCACAGGTACAAAAAAAACCCTGCATACTTACGTTTGTTTGGTGCACTTATATTTCTTCCATCTATCTTACACACACACAAACAACTTAATAAAAAAACACTATTTGTGCCTTCTCAGACCAGTGTTCTTCGATGAAGGCAGCATTAAAAACTATCCTCCCACATACTCTGCATAAGTTGTGTCGGTGGCATATCATGAAGAAGTACAAAGACCACCTCGCCTTGTTGTATAAGGCACACGAGAAACTCAAGGATGATCTCAATGCGGTGCTCAACCACCCACTAATGCCGTTAGAATTTGAACGAGCATGGAAGGACCTCATTCAGAGATACAACTTACAAGACGCATTTAAGTGATGAATTATTTGTGGGAAGACACGCACGAGTGGATCTCGGCTTACTACAAGGAAGTTTTCTGTGCTCTTCCACGCAGAGAAGCGAGAGCATGAACCGCATACTGAAGTAAAACTTTGTCAAAGAGAAGCATGATCTCCATATGTTTGCTCAGCAGGTGGACAAGTGCATTCAGACCAGGAAGGCCGTCGAGCACGCAGAGACAGTAGCAAATGAGGTAAACAAAAAAGGTCCATCAAAAATTGCTAAAAAATATAACAACAGAAACAAACAATTTTTCATTTCTACGGTTAAATGTGATTGCATTTCTGATCATGCGATCGAGGTAAAGACAACAACCCAGTTTGGGTTCAAGTTCATCTATCAAAAGTGTATACAAGGCGGTGTTTGCAGATTTCAAAGAAACACTCTACCGTAGCACTGCATTGAAGCGTAACGGTGCCCTGAGAACCCGACAAAGTATCTCGTACACCACTACAACAGATCAGATGCATTTGACTGGGCAAGGCATAATTTCCAAGTGGTCGCCGATGAACAGAAGGGTGTCTACGAATGTGAATGCAAACTCTGGACACACACAGGTGAGACTCCTATCACAAAAAATTTCTAGTTTCTGATAGTCATGCACGACAGCTCACTTACTGGACTTTAAAAATTCCACATGCATGACTAATTCACAAAACAAAATGAAGTTCACTTCTTTAAAATGAACAAATAATGAAAAAATATGTGTTTATTAATTTCATGCAGTTCACTTACAAAACAAAGAAATCATGTGTTGTCTGCAGGGCTCTTTTGCGTCCATGTGTTATGCATGCTTTCTCATTTGAGAGTACTCAAGATTCTTGAGGTGTACATCATGAAAAGATACACCCGTGACGCAAGATCAAATGCGACGTTTAACAGAAGAGATTATGAACAAATACAACCAGATGGAACATCGCTTTTTTGCCGTAGAAAATTGCTGACAGAAACAACAATGGACCTTGCAAACAGAGCGACAAGGTCCGACGCTGGGTGCCACAGAGCGTTGTCTGGTATGAGGGAACTGATCGAGGAAGTTGATGTGCTCATCGAAGAAGAAGAAGAAGAAGCAGTAAAACTAAAGCAAGCAGAGAAATCCCAGCATGACAATAATGCTGAGCAAGTAGAAAATACTAAACAGAGCGGAACTGGTGCTATCAAAAAAGAAACAATTCTTCCACCTCCTGTTTCAAACACAAGAGGAAGGAAGAAAGGGGGTGACGCAACCCAGAAAAAGGTTGCATGCAAGGAGAAAAATGATGACAAAAACAGTAAGCCACAGGCTGAGCTGGATAGTGATGGTCACCCACTGGGAATAAACAGGTCCAAGTTATGTAATGAAATCAGCGGCCACAATTCCAGGACATGTACAAAAAGACATGAGCAAGAAAAACGAGGACATGGCGATGCACAACCAAATAGAAATTCCACTCACAACACTAAGAAATGGACGAAACCGAGACGTTGTAGAATCTGCAAAAAGAGGAAGATACACAATTCAAGAACCTGCCCCAAAGAACAAGATCAGAAAATGAGGAAGTCGAACAATATGAAATCAAACAAGAAGATGGTGACACAACTGAACAAGGAATGGCTTATGAAGAAGCAGATGAAGAAGAGGAGGAAGAAGAAGAGAGTGAAGAGGACGAAGAACATGAAGAAACTGAAGAAGCAGTGCCTTATGAAGAAACAAATGATGAAGATGAGAAAGAGGAAGAAGAGAGTGAAGAGAGTGAAGAGGACGAAGAACATGAAGAAAGAATGCCAACAAGACTACCACAAGGGAATGTTGCTGTACATAAACAACCGAGAACGACACCACTTTCAAAAAAACAAGGTAGGAACACAAAAGGATGCAGTTCACAGCGCTGGAAAACGAAAGCCACCATCAACAAGCAAGCGGGGAGCAAGGAAGGATGCAGTTCACAGCACTCTAAAACAAAAGCCGCAATCAACCAGCACGAGGGGAGCAAAGAAGGATGCAGTTCATAGCACAGGAAAACGAAAGCAGCCATCAACCAACACGCGGGGAGCAAAGAAGGATGCATTTCACATCACTCAAAAACAAAAGACACCATCAACCAGAACGCGAGGGACTACAAACACAAGGCACAGACAAGAACCAGCAACACCGCCACGGAAAACAAAAGAAAGTGCGACATTAGACACGTTGCAGTCACCGCGGAGAAGCTGCAGGTTAACGACCAAATAGATGAACTTCAATAAATTAATCATATGCATAGCAGTTTGCTTATCTGTATGACTTATGTATCAGTTTAAATTTCGTGTAAACACAAATTTCCCACTGACTATGAGTTATTCAACTAAACCATCTAAAGACAAATGGTGTATATAGTATACCATATATATATATATAGCAGTCTAGAGTAAAACTTTGACACATATTAAACCAAAAACGGTGTAAAAAATGCAGTTAGCTCACTGGCAGCATGAAGTTCGGAATAATTATTGAAGCGGTTCAGATCACAAAAGTACTTATTACAAAACATATCAAAAAGATGAAGCGTTCGACATGCAAAAGTACTTATTAAAAAATCAACCTCATAACCTTAACCAATCACGTGAAACGTGATTCTAACCGTACGATCCTCGAGTTCAAAGGAGTTGAGGACAACAACTTGCTCAGACTTCAGGCCACTATCAATGACAAATTCCTTCCACCCTTTCTGCAGACACAGCCGCCCGTCAACGCCTACATGGTACTTGGCTGGTTTAAGGTGTCCATTACCAAGAACAACTTGGAGATGCCCTTCTTCTTGAGCCGGAGATACCTAACAGCTTGTTGGGGAATTTTCTGCAAAAAAGCAGCACAGATTAAACGCAATCTAATGTGTAGTGCGGAATTTGCAAACAATAAGTACAGTTACAACTCTTATGAAGATCTTGAGACTACCTACATGTAGTACAAAACCTACAAGCGGGGGAAATTGTGGAAACTATTACTTCTCATCTAGTATCTATGCAGTTCACATATTGTAACCATGCAAAATAAAACACCAGCTCCATGCACACAAGCAAAGAAATAAAAACAAGATATAAGTACAAAGTGCAGTACACTTCAATAAAACAAAATAAGTACATTCCTAAAAAACTAGAAGTTCAGACTAGTATGGAATTATACAAAAAAACACAAAGAAAAGTCAGATCAAGCGAAAATTACCATCTTGTAGCGAGTCTCAACATCTGTTGGCATAAGCTGATGGACAAAAGGACTTGTGCGGCCAAGGCCACGGCGAAGCAAGGTGGAATATAACGCAGAAATGTTGACGTGGCCCATATCCAATCCTTCTGTAAATACTGTGCCATATGCAAGCTGCTCAGCTCGGCAAGCTCGGCACAATACCTTCCCCCACGACGAGCAGGACGGGCCTGCGAGCAAGCTGAGCAATCGCAGTGCGTCGGCACACCACAACCATGCCCGCAGCAGTAGAGATTCACGCAGGGGCCTGGAGCCGTCGCAATAAAAACCTAGAAAAGGTAAAAAAATAAAGAGAGGCTAGAGAAAGGAGAGGAGTTGCGGCTAGAGGAGAAATGAACTGCAAAGGAAGGGTAGAAGTTGGCCCACATTTATAGGAGAGGAATGCAAAAAAGTCAAAACTGAAAATTAATGAGGAGTTAATGAAAATTACGTTACCAAGAATGAAGGACAATCAATAAAGGTTTATGTTACCAAAACAAAAAAAAGTCTTACCAGGAAGTTCTACAAAGACTTTGACTGCCGAAATTCCCACGAACTAACCGCAGATCATTAAATAATAATTCTTTGAAAAATTATAATCCACAGACCATTTTATGTGTGCAGTTCTTCAAACTCTTACCAGGAAATTCACTATATGTGTGCATGAAGTGCAGTACATGCTCAAAATGAAGCACAAAGAAAAGCACTTTCGCGCAGTGCACAAAAGCAGAATTAGTGCACCTGGTGTAGTCCTTAACTGTAAGCCATGCAGTCCGCAGCGTTGGCATAACCACTCACACCTTTAGCACAAAGAAGCATGCACGTAGTGCAAAATGTGTACACCTAAAGCATAGGACCATGACGAATGCAGTTCATAGAGGCAACAAAGCAGTGCACACCCCTACCAATGCAGTGCACAAAAAATGTAGCGCAAAACATGTGTAGTATGGAATGCGTGCACATGCAGTACAGAACACTGATCAATGCAGTGCACGGATGATTTGCTAAGCAGTGCACGCCCCTACATTGAAAAAATACTTAAGATAGAAAAAACAAAAAAAATTGACCACCACAGGTGCATCCAGCTCCAGCCAGTCTCGTAGTAGGTCTGTGCCCACCGTAGGCGAGCCGTTCGGAGCCACAATGCATGGGGCCGGGCACACATGGGCCCACAGGTCAGAGAGCATAGAGCATCGAGCGCCGGGTATAAGCGCCCAAATAAGTAACCAGTGGAGTTCAATACGGCCGCCTCGCCAGCGCTTATAAACAGGTCGGGCGCGCCTTCCGCGGGCGAGGTGGGACTAAACATTAGGCCGCACACAACGCACCGGGAACCAGTCGTGCTCACAGGCCGACTTGGGCCCAATGCGTCTTCACTCCACGAACACAGGCCCAACAAGGCCCACTAAGAAAAAAAATAACTTCAAAAAATGGGGGGGGGGGCAACCGCCCTACCCCTCCCGTATAGGGACTGCAGTAAGTACAGGCAAAAAAAATAGATGCAGTACACAGAACTAGAAAGATGCAGTGCATTTTGTTACAGGAAGCAGTACGGTTTAGCAATCCAGTTCCGGATTACCTACATGAATAAATACATGGTATAGAACACAACGAAAAACTCGTAAAAGTGAGGAATACATTATACTTCATTAAGGGGCTACAGCAAGGACACGCAAAAAATACTGTGAAGTAAGCACTTGTAGACAACATGCAGTTCTCCATTGCACACGATGTAGTGCAGAACTATAACCAATGCAGTTTCATTATCACGCAGGATACATATAAACGTCACAAAATGCCCGTTCGCACAGAAAGTGGTGGTTAAAAAAAATATACTGATCAAAAATAAAGAACACGTTAAAGAACACCACATTCGCATACAACCACCCAATCGGAGCGGTTCCATCGCCACAAGCCCACGATCACAGACGCCACAACCCATGTCAGCGAGATCGTGCAGTTCATCCGATGCGGCCATCCCACCCCGCGCCCTCCCCTTAAATTTAGACCGCTGCCATAGGCCTTCTCATCCACAACAACACAAGTATCCATTGCGCTGCCACCAAATTGCTCCATCACATCCATCTCCACGCAAAACACCAAGCCCTACTACCGGCCATGGCGTTCACCGACGAGTACAAGGATATGGAGGCCCACGGCAACACCAAGTTGCACGTCATCCACACCAACAACAAGAAGCAGGTGGCGATCACCCTCGCGCAGTACGAGTGCCACCTCAGCCTCCAGTGCCACACGATCGTCGGCATTGATCTTGAGTACAACAACGAGCCTGAAGCGACGCACAAACCCGCCCTCTACCAACTCGCCATCGGCAAGAAACACCCGGTGCTGCTCTTCCAACTGAGCGCCGCTGAAAGGTGCACCATCTTCGACAACTTCCTCGCCGACCCCAGGTACACCTTTGCAGGCTTCTCCATCGCCGGCGACAAAAAAAGGCTAGAGCGCGTCAATCTGGAGGTCGCCAACTTTGTCGAGATTCATAAGGAGTGGAGGGTGCCCGAGGCAACCAAGGAGTTGGACTCCCTTGGAGACGTCTCCGGCATGCTCATCGACGACTACTACAACAACATGAAGAAGAAGATCACCGACGACGAGCACAAGCGCTGGGCCACCCTGCCTCTGTCCATGAGGCACATCGAGTACGCGGCAAAGGACGCCTACGCAGCGTACGAGATATGGAACCGCATCACCCTCACCCAGGACGGGCTTCGCCGTGCAAAGCGGGAGAAGGAGGAGCCCCCCAAGAAGCGCGCCAGGAGCAACTGGGGATGGGGAGACGCTGACTGGTGAAGAAGAAGATGGTGCCGGCAAAAGAGCCACCAATGCCGGCGTCGTTTTAGAATTATCATCAAATTTTCTTTATGTTGTTTGCTTATGTATCGTTAGTTTGCTTGTGATCATTCGCTTTTGCTGAACTTAGTTGGCTTGCCATTTGGAATCGCTTGTAATGATGTGAACTTTGATTATGTTAGATTGCTTTCTGTTGAAATTAGTTTGCTCACGATGAACTTGTTGTACAGAATGCCTGTGATAATTTGTTTTCTGTTGTTTGCTTATGAATCATTAGATTCGAGCAGTGTGCAAATAGGACGCATGCAGTGCAAGTTGTGTATCAATGCAGTACAGACTCTGTCAAATGAAGTTTACACATACCCAACAAAGCAGTGCAAGCCCCTAAATTTGATAAAAAAGAATACATAAGAGCAAAAACACAAAAAGAAAAAAATGCGACCTGTATATGTAGTGCCGAAAAATATGAACGTGTAGTACACAAACATAATCAATGCATTACGGGTCATGTTTACTAAGCAGTGCACTCCCCTACATTGGAAAAAAGAGTACATAAGAGAAAAAACATGAAAACAAAAAATGAGAACTGTACATGTACTACGGAATGCATGCGCATGCAGTAAAGAACTCTGATCAATGGCAAATGCACGGATGATTTGGTAAGCAGTGCACGCTCCTACATTGGAAAAAATGTAGTGAGGAAATATATTAACCTGCAGTACAGAAACATAATCAATGCAGTACAAGTATGTTTACTAAGCAGTGCACTCCCCTACATTGGAAAAAAGATTACGTAAGAGCAAAAACATGAAACAAAAAATGAGACATGAACATGTAGAACGGAATGCGTGCACATGTAGTACAGAACCCTGAACAATGCAGTGCATGAGTGGTTTGATAACTAGTGCACGCCGCTACGTTGAAAAAAGTACTTAAGATAAAAAATACAAAATAAAAAAATCTACCACCACAGGTGCATCCGGCCACAGCCAGTCTCGTATTAGGTCTGCTCCCACCGTAGGCGAGCCATTCTGAGCCACAATGCGTGTGGCCGGGAGCAAATGGGCCCACGGGTCAGAGAGCATAGAGGATCTAGCGCCGTGTATAAGCGCCCAAATAAGTAACCAGAGGAGTTCGATACGGCTGCCTCGCCAGCGTTTATAAACAGGTCGGGAGCGCCTTCCGCAGGCGAGGTGGGACTAAACATTAGGCTGCACACAACGCACCGGGAACCAACCGTGCTCACAAGCCGACTTGGGCCCAATGCGTCTTCACTCCCCGAACACAGCCCAACAAGGCCCACTAAGAAAAAACAATAACTTCAAAAAATAAAACATCAAAGAAAAATTAGAAACATTTTTAAATGAATAACAACAACAAAAGAAAATGTGCGTGGCACTGCCAGAAACTATAATTCGCGATTAATAAATAAAACGCGGAAAGCCCGAAGTAAACGTACAAATGCAGTCCGCGACGCCAAACAATGTAGTTCTCCATGTGGAAGCATGATGTATTCTTTTTTCTGAAATGTAGTTCCCCTTCTACTACATTGCAGTGTCGCTAAAATGAAGAATGCAACACTGTTAGTTAAGCAAAGCAGTCCGTTATAAAATAAAGAGCTGCATGAAAGAACTCCATCAAGTAACTAAATGTGCGTGCATGTGTATCAATCCTAATCCGATATAATTCAGTGCATGAAGAATAAATTTCACTTCCATGCAGTACACTATGTGGACGTATGCAGTTATGTTCTGATATAAAATAAGTGTACTTAATAGGAAAATTCACCGAAAACACAATCATCACATTTTCTGACAGTTGCGTGCATACCTGAACAAGTCACGAAAAAAGAGGACACGACGTTCCGGATTTCCAACGCACTAACAGAGCCTCCTCATAGCAGAACCTCTCTGTAGTTGCCACGTAACTAAAAACAGAGCCCCACCATGCTACCACCCCGCTCCACCTCTCCCACGTCCTGTCAAGGAGAGCAGAGGAGAGCAGAGGAGAAAACACAACTGCTTCGTACCCCAAAAACCCCATTGCATCTTCTTCTCCACACTTCCTATCACCAACCTCTTCTCTCCAGAACAGACAAGAGAGAGCAGAGGAGAGTCATGGCGGATGCACCTCTGTACAAGCAGTGCCGCAGGTACACCAGGGAGCTCCACGACGTCGACCTCCACGGCAACCACAAGCTCCACGTCGTTTGCACAAGCAAGGGTGAAGACGTGGACAAGATGCTGTCCACGCTCAGGAGGAAGCTCGGCGGAATGCCCGTCAAACTAGTCGGCGTTGATGTCGAGTACACACACTACATGAAGCCACAACGGGCAGCAGTGCTCCAGCTATGCGTAGAAAAAGAATGCCTTGTCTACCACATCCCTGCAGCTAAAGACAAGTTAGAATAACTATCAATCTATACTATTGATTGTCAATATTGATTTTAAATTTTCTTCACTGCAATCGCCAATATTTAAACTTTGGTTTTTATTTTTGAAAAGCATGGCAAATGAATTCATTGACAGTTTTCATCTGGCTCCATGTATGTTACTCATGTGCTCAATTCTTGAATTATATGATCTAGCAATACACGCAGTTTTATTTTGTCTTACCAAATACAAACTATTTGACTGAACAATAGAAAACTGCAACATTACTATACAAAACATGTATGAATTCAGTTCAAGAATACAATCATGCACAAAACATGCATTGTTTATGCAAATATATTATCAGATTTACTAGTTATGCTGAACAAAGTATTACCAACTACTAAATGCAACAGATTCAGATATTCATATTGCAGTTCAGTTTCAGACAAAACAAAAAACATTGGTACTTCTAAGAAAATAAACTAGATTCACTTTGTACAAACATCTTGCAGGCCAATGGAACTAGACAAATTCCTCATGAATGGTGAGTAAACCTTCGTCGGATTCACAATTGAAGGAGACAACAGCAAGCTGAAGCTATCTGGTTTGGAGATCAACTCCGACAACTACATTGATATTCAGCTGGAATGGAGAGACCCATGCAATAAAAATAAGTTTGACTCTTTGGCTGATGTTGTCGGTAGGATGATAGACATTCACTACCATGACATGAAGAAAAAAATTAACCGCAAGGAGGTCCATACTCTGTGGGGATTTTGCCCACTGCCAGAAAAGCTTATCTAGTATGCAGCAATAGATGCATTCGCAACATATGAGTCATGGAGAATCATCTACGATGTCATCATGGGACTGGACTGGGCAAAAAGAGACAAAGAAGCAAAGCAGAAGAAGAACAAGGTTGTAATCCAATACAACAACTAGAAATAATTCAGGGCTAAGTTTTAGCTTCACTTTACTTTAGTTGTTGTGTTGTTCTTTGTTTCATGTATGCAAGCTTTTGATTATGTACATTGCTTCATATCGAACATTTCTTTTGTAAAAAGAATGTCATTTTAGAACATTAAATTTTTATTTCTGTGGTTTGCTTATGTGTCACAGTTTGCTTCTGATCAATTGTTTTTGCTGAAATTAGTTTGTGGTAGAACAACTATCCAGAAAACTTTGAAAAATTTAATGTGTGATACCAATACGTGAATACGGTTCACATAAAAAATACAATGTAGTTCACAGAGTGTATACATGAAGTGCAGTGCATGCACAAATGCAGAACAAAGGAGCTGCAGCAACTTTCATTCAGTGCACAACATAAAGACTTGGTACACGCAGTGCAGTACTCAACGTTGGTGCAAGTAGTACAAATGACATCATTGTACTACCACGACATATATATACTCCAAAAGAAAAAGAAATGCTTCAGATAAGGATAAAAAATTGACCATCCAGCTACAACAAGGCCACAGCCAGTCCCGTATTAGGTCTCTAAAAAATGTGTGCAGTTCTCCAAAGTCTTACAAGGAAGTTCACTATATGTGTGCATGAAGTGCGGTACATGCTCAAAATGAACCACAAGAGAAGCACTTTTGCGCAGTACACAACACGGAATTAGTGCACCTGATGCAGTACTTAAATGTAAGCCATGCAGTCTGCAGGGTTGGCATAACGAGTCACAACTTTGGCACAAAGAAGCATGCACGCAGTGCAAATTGTGTACACGTGCAGCACAGGACTATGACGAATGCAGTGCACATAGAATCAACAAAGCAGTGCACACCCGTACACTAGAAAAATGATACGTAAGAGCGAAAATATGCTACCCATGCAGTGCACAAAAATGTAGCGCAAACATGTGTAGTACGGAATGCATGCACATGAAGTACAGAACCCTGATCAATGCAGTGCGAACATGTGTAGTACGGAATGGGTGCACATGAAGTACAAAACCATGATCAATGCAGTGCAAGGATGGTTTGCTAAGCAGTGCACGCCCCTGCATTGAAAAAAATACTTAAGATAGAAAATACATAGAAAAAATTAACCATCACAGGTACACCCGTCCCCAGCCAGTCTCGTAGCAGGTCTGCGCCCACAGAAGGCGAGTCATTTCGAGTCACAATGCATGGGCGTGGGCACATGTGGGCCCACAGGTCATAGAGCAGAGAGCAATGAGCACCGTGTATAAGCGCCCAAATAAGTAACCAGAGGATTTCGATACGGCTGCCTCACCAGCGCTTATAAACAGGTCATGCCCGCCTTCCGCGGGCGAGGTGGGACTAAACATTAGGCCGCACACAACGCATCGGGAACCAACCGTGCTCACAAGCCGATTTGGGCCCAATGCGTCTTCACTCTCCAAACAAAGGCCCAACAAATTCTCACAGCCCCAAAACAAGCAAAACTCAATGACAGACAACTAGCAAGTTACTCCAGTACCCCCTCACCTTAAAAAATGCAGTCCGTTGTGCAGTACGGTATGGGACGAAAGATGTGCTGTCAAAAAAGCATTGCAGTTCGCTTAGATGAATATTTTTTCCAGCTAATCAAAAACACTACCACGGCGAATCTTTTCACTTGGCTTCCACGGCACAATCCCACGTCACATCCTGACTTGGTTGACAAGCGCACGGGGTGTGACGGACACGCCTGCGCATGCGGCGCCACACGCCCAGCGTCGCCCGCCTGCTCCAGCTTCGTTCTGTGCTACGCCTCGAGAGGGAGTGGGGAGGGGTCACGACCCCCTCCCACCCCCCTGCTCGGCGTCGCGCTAACGCATGCAGTGCGCTTGGTTGATAGGCGCAGTGCGGACATTTTGTTTTTCCAACAATAAGACGCACGTAACCCCAGAGCCACACCCCTAAGATAGACAGGGAGGCGACGGGGTGTGACAGACTCGCCTGCGAATGCGGCGCCGCGGCACGCCGCATTGCCGCCTGCTCCGGCTCGTTCATCAAGACCCCCTCCCACCCCCCTACTCGGCCTCGCGCTAACGCATGCAATGCGCTTGGTTGACAGGCACAGTGCGGACATTCTGTTTTTCCAACAATAGGAAGCGCGCAACCCCAGAGCCACACCCCTAAGATAGACAGGGGGAGGCGGCAGGGGTGTAGCCAGACTTCGCTGCGCATGCAGCGCCTTGACGCCCGGCTCGACGCTGCTACGGCTCGTTCCAGACGGCCTCACAGGAGGGTGGGGAGGGGTCACGACCCCCTCCCACCCCCTTGGCGGCCTCTCGCTAACGCACTTGAAGGCGCTTGGTTGACTGGCGCAGTGCGGACATTCTGTTTTTCAAACAATAGGACACACGCAACCCCAGAGCCACACCCCTAAGATAGACAGGGAGGCAACGGGGTGTGACGGACTACTTTGCTCGGCTCGTTCAGGCTCGGCCGCAGGGGGTGGGGAGGAGGTCATGAACCCCTTCCACCCCCTGCTCGGCCTCAGCTAACGCCTTGATGCGCTTGGTTAACAAAGTCACGGACATTCTGTTTTTCAAACAATAGGATGCACGCAACCCCAGAGCCACACCCGTAAGTTAGACAGGGAGGCGACGGGGTGTGACGGACTCGCCTGCGCATACGGCGACGCGGCGTGCGCCTGCTCCAGCTCGTTCCAGGCTCGGCCTCATAGGGGATGGGGAGGGGGGTCATGACCCCCTCTCCCACCACCCTGCTCGGCCTCGCGCTAAGGCACGCAGTGAGCTTGGTTGACACGCGCAGTGCGGACATTCTGTTTTTCCAACAATAGGACGCACGCAACCCCAGAGCCACACCCCTAAGATAAACAGGGAGGCAACGGGGTGTGACGGACTTCGCCACGCAAGCGGGCGCCATGGGCACGCCGTGTCGCCGCCTGCTCGCTTGTTCAGGCTCGGCAGGGGGGGTGGGGAGGGGGAGTCACGACCCCCCTCCCACCCACCCAGCTCGGCCTCGCGCTAACGCACGAAGTGCGCTTGGTTGAGAGACGCACTGCGAACATTCTGTTTTTCCAACAATAGAACGCACGCAACCCCAGACCACACCCCTAAGATAGACAGGGAGGCGACGGGGTGACGGACTCGCCTGCGCATGCGGCGCCGCGGCACGCCGCGTCGCCGCCTGCTCCGGCTCGTTTCAGGCTCGGCCTCGCAGGGGGGGTGGGCAGGGGGTCACGACCCCCCCTCCCACCACCCCGCTTGGCCTCACGCTAACGCACGTAGTGCGCTTAGTTAACGGTAGCAGTCGCGGACATTCTGTTTTTCCAATAATAGGACGACGCAACCCCGAGTCACACCCCTAAGATAGACAGGAGGCGACGGGGTGTGACGGACTTCGCTGCGCATGCGGCGCCCATGATGCGCCCAGCGTCGCCGCCTGCTCCGGCTCGTTCCAGGCTCGGCCTCGCAGGGGGGTGGGGAGGGGGGTCACGCACCCCCCTGCTCGGCCTCGCGCTAACGCACGCAGTACGTTAAGTACAAGGAATACAAAGAGCAAATACAAATCTATAAACAACCAAAAAAATGGGGGGGCCTCAACCCCCCACCCTCCCATACCTTACAATACAAACAATAAAAAATAACCAGCTGAAGGACGCATCTTTAGGCAAAAAGCAGTGCACTTGGTTAGGCAAAAAGCAGTGTAGTATCATAAAGCAACGCAGTTCCAGGATACACACATGAATGCAGGGTCTGCGGCAAAAAAGTGCAGCAAAAAAATTGGTACAGCACAAACTTGTAGACAAATGCAGTGCTTTTTGTTTGACGAAGAAGTTCGGCATCACATGCAATGCAGTTTATGGGACAGATAAGATACATATAAGCGTGAAAAAAATGCCAGTTCACACAGAACGTGTAAGTCAAAAAAATAAAAATATACACATATATATACTGTATGAATTATTTGTATAAAATACACGTACAGATACAAATTTGTCCATAAAAACACTGTTGCAAAAAAGCAGACAAAAAATCACAACAACAGAAAAACAAAAGTCTTTTCATACATTATATACCTTAGACACCACATAGTACACAACATGAATCCCTAGTTCTTGTCCATACACAGGGTTTTTACAAAGTAGATTGTTACTGCGTCTGCGATTGCGACAAGGAAGTAAGCCCGAGGTCCGCAATCAGTTCTCGTAGCTCAAGCGGCATGTCTTCATAACACAACATGTTCAAAGAATTGAACAGTAGCTGGAACATGTACTATGCCTTCCATTCTTCAACAGCAGGCTGAAAAAAGAAAAATAAAAAAAATGCAGATAGTGATTAAATAAAAGGTTGTCATAAAGAACAAAAAGTGACAAAGTAAAATAATAAAAAAAGTAACAAGAAAAAGAAGAAAACAGAGAAGGTGTTACGTCGGTTTTGATAATTTTCTCAACTAGTCGTTGGCCGTCATACAACTGCGTCACCCTCAAAACATAGATTACACTTTTCGTTTGCTCCTGTATTTGTACCGGCAAGGGTAAGAGGGCTTCTCTGCCAATTTAACCCAGCCAGGGTGGTTCTTAGATTTATACACTTTTTCACCATAAATCGCCTTCAGCAACTGAGTCATCCTTCTCATCTGGCCAAAAAAAGGAAGCAGAATGTAAAAAAAATAACACACACACCACAGATCAAATTACTATTCAGACGAACCGAAATATACAAAAATTGTTCTCAACGTCTAGACAGTCCCTCTTTTAAATGCACGTGAGGTCATTTCCTTTTATCTCCTTTTTAACAAGGATTATGGGGGGCCTGAGAAAAATGCAGTTCTGTCACACACATGTTGCAGTGAACTACATAAACAAGTATGGTTCTATGTGTGCTAACATTGCATGTGCAGTTTATAAAAAAATGCAGTAGGAGAAACACAAAAAAGCTCTGCACTTGGCAAGAAAAAATGACATACCACTTCAGTGCAATCTCAGTGGTAATCAGTCCTGCGCCACTTTGTCATGACATCAGGATGGCCAGTGTACTTCCTAGCGTTATGGATATCAAATGTCTGGCGATGCTGATTCATCATGTATAAGGAATAATGACCATCCTTGGAGCGCGGCATCATAATCTGTTCACATCAAAAAAATAAAAAATGAAATGAAAAGTTATTTCGACATGTAGCACTAGGACGACTGTTACAAAAAATAACAATAAAAAGAAATGCAACAAACCAGAAAAATAAATGACAGGAAACAATGAACTTACCAGTTTTGCATCCAACAGGTTTACGTCGTCACTCACAAAAACCTTGAACTGGTTAACTGCATCTTGTAAAACAAACGTGCTATGCACAACTGGCAACACAGGGTTTCCTTCATCATCTTTCGTCACAAAGGTTTCCATCTGAAGAACATACTGCAAAGAAAAAATAACAAAAAAAGGAAATGAAAAAAGGAATAAACAATGCATTCAGGCATGGACATAAAAAACCAGTACAATAGAAAAAAATGACAGCACACGTTTACCATGATAAATAAGGGTGAAAGTAGCACACGTTCACCAGAATGATAAACTAAACCCATTTCAGGGTCTTGCTTCCAGTACTTGATGACAAAATCCATGATATACGAATCCATTAAAGCTCCTTTGCCAAATGTATTATATATATAGTCAACAGTGTAAGTATCAAGATCACCAAAAGGACTATGCACCATAAAGAACGCATTCCTGCAGTAAACATACAGATATGGGATCAATAAAAATAAAAATAAAAACAAAACACACAAAAAGGATTAAGCGCAGACACATAAAACTTACTCGTGGTATTTGGTTACAAAATCTTTGCTCAGAAGAAGATCCTTTATTTTCCTCGCCTCATCAATATATTTGAAACTCGGAGGCTTCAATTTCTCTATAGAGCATCTCAACTTAAAAGCCCTCTCACCTGCCCTCTTGTTCGAAAATATTTCAACGTCATCCTCGGGAGGGCGATTAATTGCTGCATTCCTAGCCCTAGTGGCGCGAGGACACGGTGTAACAAAATCATCATCATCAACATCAAATACATCGTGTGGAGAGCTAGGTCGAGAAACACTTCAACCATCAGGTCCAGACGCCACAACTGTGTTCAAACCATCTCCAGCCAAAGAACCTGAATTATCTGGAGAGATTTTGATGACACAATCCTCCATAACCACCTCAGAACCTTGGGACTCGAACAGTGACATACAACCTTCATGAAGCCCCCCCATCAAAACCTAAAACCGTGTAGAAAAAAGATGGAAACACTCAGCACAAAACACAAAACCTAAAAACAGGTAATACATCTCATTAAAATAAAAAATGCAGTTCACTAAAGAATAGAATGCAGCACAATTGTCTACAACAATGCAGTCCACTTGTCTACAGCAATGCAGAACAAAAAATGTATAAAACAATGCAGCCCACTTGTATACAACAATGCAGCCCACTTATGTAGAACAATGTAGCTCACTTGCCCAAAAAATAAAATGCATCTCACTAACACAACAAAAAAATTTACACATCAATTCTAAATCGCGAACTTAACTAAACAAACTAGTAAAAAAAGCCCGTAAGAGCCGGAAGCAAGCAATACACAAAAAAAAATAAAGGAAGGATAAATAAGTTCACTAAAACAACCTTTATCTGCAAAAATTAAAAGTGATGTTAAATCAAGGGAACAATTCTCGATGTGAGCAAACTATAGAGCATGGCCTTTCTGATGTAGCCAATGTGCTCCACCCCAAACTGAGCAACTCGAACACCATCCCAAGTCTGCAAGAATTGAAACATATAGAATCCACAATCATGCCTGCAATAAAAGAATAAAAAACATTAGTTTCACAAAATGAAATAAAAAAACTTGAGCAGTATGGAGAAGAGGGGATATACGGAACACACCCATTTGGCTGCCTCGGGACAATGACATGTTTCAACACAAATCCATCAAGTGTAGGAGGATTTAGCGGCTCATCAGAACTTGAGCTTCCTTCTTTCCATGCACGCTTGATATTTTTAACCATCCTCCTAAAAACCCTGATCGCATCAGGGCTGCCAGGTTTATTGAGCGAGTCAAGAAATTCAAACCGCCTTTCTTTCACATTTAACGCAACTACACAATAATGACCAACGCCATCCCTCATATCTGGCGGATCAAAAGTTGCAAAAAGGACCTGTTCAACGAACGAAAAAATAAATAAAATTATTATAAGAAGAAGAAACAGAACACTATAAAAACAAACACGCAAAATATAGTATTCGACACATAAAAAAGGTACTCACCATATCCTTTTTATCAACACGCTCCTCGGCTTTTGAAGAGAACATCATTTTAACACTCCTGCCTACAGTACCACCATTCCAAATATTTGTCTGCCAATACAAAACCAAATATCAAATAGTGCTCAAGAAAACATGTCGTCGCACGAAATCAGAAAAGAAAATCAAAAAAATAAAACAAAAATTTCTGCATTCTTACACAAATATGGTACGGGACAACCATTGTCGGAGATCCCTTAAACTTATCTACCAGCAAAGAAACCCCAAGATCAACAAGTCTTGTGGTGAGCATCCCTTTATCCCAAAAGGATTGACCAACTTTGCCAATGGTAAGATCACCCATCTCAGTTTTAAAAGAAATCATGTCCCTGAATTTTTCATGAAAAACTAAAACATAAGATACTAAAGTAAAATAACAACAAAGAAAAAGGGCTAAAAACCAAAATTGGAAAATACATATGAACAAAACAATTTCTAAAAAACCATACTTCTTCTTCTTGTCCCTCCGAACCCTCGTAACAGAAGCGTACAACTCATTGTATCTTTTAAGGAGAGCTGGATCAATGCTCGACGGTGTCACAACAGGAAGTTCGTCATCTGTAATAAAAAAGATGAAGTTCACTGATCCAAATAATGAAGTTGAAATATTAAGCCAAGGAAATTCTTCTAGCTATTTTGGAAATCATAAACAAAAGATCAAGTTTCACTTATCATTAAACATCTAATACAGATACCATAGTAATTAAACAAAATGAAATGAGAAAAACTTCAACTGTACTGTTCAAAACAAAACTCTTGCCTTCAGTGTCAGAGTCTTCATGCTGTTGTTCTTTAGAGTTGACCAATACATTTTCTTGGATAGGTTGCAACGAATCCAACACAATATCACTGGACTGTCCTTCCATAGCAACATCAGCATTATCTGGATTTACAACAGTCTGGTCAACCGCAACGTCCTTAGATACTTCAGATACATGAGGATCCACTCTCGATACTTCAGGAACATCGTTGGCCGCCAGACAAACATGGGAAGCAACAACACTAACAGTAGGGACGACATTCTCCAGCGGCTTTTCAATGCCAAATTCAGAATCTTCATGCCGGCTAGGGGAAACAGCATCATGGGATTCTTGAGCTACAAAAGGGTCTGCACAGTCGATGGCAACCGATGCAGAAGCACCAACACTGCCACCACCATAAACAGCACAAGCGCCCTGATTCAGATCAACGTGAACTTCCACGTTTTCTTCTCCAGGCCGTGGAAAGATTAAAAAACACACAATAACACAAAAATGAGCGTGGGGATAATTAACACAACAAACAACTGCAACCCACGTGTATCAAAAAAACTACAACTTCAACACACGTATCGTAAAAAAGAACTGCAGTTCACTTTGTCGAACGCCGCAGTTCGGTTATGTTAAATCTTGAAGCTTACTTATGTAAAACATTATGGACCACGCATGCGAAATGGAATGCGATAACTTCACAAAGATCAAGCTCACACATGTAAAACTATTGCAGCTAACATATGTAAATGAAAATGCATATGACTGAGCATAAATAGCGTACATCAAGTTTATAACAACAACAAAAAAATTAGATTACAACACACTAACAGAACAAGTAATACAATTATACCTTATCAGCTACAACATTCGGAGGGGATGATGCATCAGCCAAGACTCATCCTTCCCAGAGCCATCATAGGACTCTTTGTGCACATCACAAGCAGCAACACCAGTCTACGGGCATAGAACAAACCAAAAGCGAAAAGAAGATGGTTATGACAAAAAAAGAAAAAATTTCAACTATGCACAAGCAGTACACACTTTACAACCGTGAAGTACACAAGAAATACAATAAAAATGGAAAGCAACAAATGCAAGTTTAAGAAGAGGGACACATGGCAGAACATACATGGCAGAAGTACTTGTACCTGACCAATTCCATTGTCCCTAGTTCCATGGACACCAGAAGATTCCACTCCAGCCTATCACGAAAAACAAAAATAGTGAGGAGCAGTCCACATAATACACAAAAGAGGTTCAAAGCAACAAAAAACCTAGAACATACATTATCAGCGCCAACACCAGCTTCCTGGCGGTACATTTCATTCAAAATATGCCCAGCATCCTTCTCATATCGACCGCATTTTTCCTCTTGTGTATGTCTCAATTGATCATAGGAAGACCGAACATTCGTCACTGCAATCTTCAGGCTTTCAATCACGCCACAATCAAAATTGTGAGCAGCAACAATATCTTCATCTCGTGGGCCATGGCCAACAGGGAAAAAACCAGCAACTATCCTCAACCTGTCACCAGAGGTTGGCAAATCTTTAGTCAACTTCAAAACCTTCACAAGAAGCTCATCAATCTCCTCGTGTTTTTTGCCGCCAACAAATGTCTGTTTAGAAGAGCTTCTATTATTAAACATCTGTCGAGCCATGAAACCACGAGTACGCAGCACCTCATCATCATAGGAAGGAAGCTGGCTACATATAGGCTCATAAAACCTAGCATGAGTGCTAGGTCCCGCATCAGAGCTGCCGCATACAACTACAACATGACTGTTGTACACAATATCACCTGACGCCTTCCACTGCAAAAAAAAAGACAAGAGGCAAAGAGAAGTACATGTGTGAGTACTAGAAAAGTTCAGATTCATAATGGCTGCACCTTTTTAAAAAAAACTGATATTAAAAACTCAGATGCACTAACCGGCAGCTTCCCAAATTTGTAAGTTTCTAAGTAAACCTTTCCCTTCACAAGCATATCCTCATTGTATAACTTCATCAGGTCCTTGGTCGTCAGGTATGACGCACGTGGCGTGAACGTGTGCATGATTGAAAATTTGTGAAGCTTCAAGAAGTCAATATACATAATCAGGGGGACAATGGCACAACCCTCTGCACAATTCTGCTTGCTGCCTTCTGTTTGCCACCTCACCACAGCTGCCTGCAACTCATCAACAACAAGCTGACAAAAGTCCATCTGAGCCATAGCCACATAATCCATGTTCTCTACCATTGCAGCAACTCTACCCAAACAAACTGCAGGCCCGGGGCACAGCAAAGTCTGGTAGAGTATCAGGAACAACACCTTCACAAAGAAGGTCAGCAAATACATGATCATCTTCCTCCACCAACGCCTTCAACTTCTCAAGCAAGTCCTTGACACCTATACTTTTTGAACGGTCAAAGCCAAGCTCATGCTTGAGGGCACTCAACGAGTCATCATGGCCGCTGGCAGCAGGCATGGGTGCAGTGTGACGTCCCATGGGTAAATAAAAAATGTGATGAACTGCGTCACGATTGATTCGAAAAACCATGCCATTCCCAAAGTCCATTATCATGGTGGCAGGGTTAATCACTCCCATCAGATAGCACATAAGAATGCGTGGCACATTTTTCTTTACTGTCAGTTCAAAGACAACACCAAATCCAGCATCCCGAACACGACTACAGTGTGCCTCTTTCAACAAGGCAGCACAAACAGCGGGAAGCGACAAACGTACGGTCTTGTTAAATCAAGAATCATCTCCCTTAGCATCATATTCAGCTGCATTGCTCTTACTAGACTTCTCTCTCTGTGTAAAGGGAAATGCAATCCACATTAGAAGACTAGCCATAAAAAAAGAGACAGAGAAAACACAGATAGAATAACAATGAAGAAAACAAATGCAGTCCACTTCAACAAACCTTTGGAACAACATCCACCTCCTCGCCAGAGTCACCACAAACATCTTCATCGACATCGTCACGGGCACGCTTGGGTAGACTCTTAGATGAACCACGATCTTTGCATCTACCACTATGAACATCCCTCACAAAATCAGCAAGCACAAAGTCATCATCATCGAGTTGGGACCTTCGGTGACATGTAGTCGCTTACCGAGGATCATCCTTTCCACCAGCTTCAGCAGTTCTCTTGCCAAGATTCTTGTTCATGCCAGTAACACGTGGACTCCGCCGAGGTGTACCACCTTCCTCAGCAAAAGTACTCAGCCTCTTCTTCTGCAAAGAAGGCTTCTTCACCTTGGCAAATTTGGCACCCTTGGCACCATCTGCAGCTCTCCTCTGCTTCTCTTTCTCCGCAAGCTCTTTTGAGTCACTTTCAAACCTCAACTTCTTCTTGCTTTGCTTCAACTCATATTCACGAAGCTGTTCCGAGACCATCCAATCATGTGTAACTTCCTCTATACCATCAACACACTACGACTGTGTCTCAGACAAAACGTGACGCCTCTGGTCAAAGCTCACACCAACATTACCCTCTGCAAAATAATGGTCAATCAATTGAGTAACCTCCTCAAACCCAGGCGCCTCAGCATGGAAAACAGACACTGCGTCAAAATGAAGTTTGACTATGGTCGTTAAAAAGTGCACAAAAAGAACAAATGCAGTACACTTAAACAAATAAAATGCAGTGCTCCAACCATAAGCTAAAAACAAAAATTAATGCATTGCACAAAAAACTTGAAAAAAAAAACAACGCAGTTCACACATACATATAGTGGAGTTCACATATACAAAATAAAATACTGTGCTGCATACACTAACTTCGTGTTTCTTCCCAACAAAATGCCGAACTAGATACAGCAAGGCAACACCAATTGGTACAACATCAAAGTAACCAGCATACACAAAATAAACAAATCAATCACATACCAGAAGAAGGGGCCACACTTATGGGAGAAGTTTCAACCGGCGAATTCAATTGATGTCCTCCCTCCACACCATTATCCTTACCACCAGGACAATGAGACCCAATTGGTGTATCATTATGAGAACCACAATCACCTACTTGATTCAAAAAGAACCAGAAACAGAAATTACAAAACATCACGTGACAAAATAATGCAAACGAACGCTGACAACTAACAGAGCATAAACCAATATGCAGGATGATTTTGGAAACTAGATAAACATCAAACAAAATAAACAAAAGCCTAAAATAAGCACTCCACATACCACGAACTCCTCCTCCCACCACCTTTCGGTGAAGACATGGCGTTTGCTGCAAAGACAACGACGTAAGTGATGAGATATAAGCAACAAAATCGGCAAAAATCTCACGAAACCCTAGATCCACCTTGCTACACAAGAGTATCGACTCCAAAATCGAGATAAAATCGGCTGCCTACAGAAAAATTACACAAGCAAAAACAGCAACATCAACTACGAGAATAACAAAACAAGACGAGGGGACGATCAAGACCGAGAACAAGTGGAACATACCACAAAAAAGGTGCGGCGCCGGCGCCGGCGGTGACGATGGGGAGGGGGGAGGGTGCGGCAACGGCAACGGACAGGAAAGGGCTGCGGGAGCGCAGCGGCAAGGGCTCGCGGAGCGGACGACACGGAATGCAGGAATAAGAACCTCTTGAGGGCGGCGGTTCCTCGGGTGGCGTCGGTTTTGCTCGAGGGAGGAACTGCAAGAGAGGAGAGGGGATTGTTCTCGGTATCTTTCCCTGTCAGCAGAGCGGTGGGATCGCCTGGAACGGACACGTAGGAGGCCCGCGTGTGGCAAAAGGCAACATAAAACGGGCCGGCCCAAAAACGGCCCGACTAAAATAAGAAAGACCACATCAAAACGCACATGATGCAGTTCTCTATGAAGAACAATGAAGTTCAGTCGGTAAAACAAAAATAAAATAAAGGCAGTTCCTAAAAAAAGTTAAAATCAAAAACAACACGCATGTTTAGAAAACGCATCCGAAAAGAAAAAGTCTACATTCTAATAAGTGCCACGCAAACAAAAGGGGGGGGCAACCCCCCCCCCCTACCCCTCCCGTACAGGGACTGCGGTAAGTACAGGCAAAAAAATAGATGCAGTACACAACACTAGAAAGATGCAGTGCATTTCGTTACATGAAGCAGTACGGTTTAGCAATCCAGTTCCGGATTACCTACATGAATAAATACACGGTATAGAACACAACAAAAAACTCGTAAAATTGCGGAATACATTGTAATTTATTCAGGGGCTGCAGGAAGGACACACAAAAAATACTGTGAAGTAAGCACCTGTAGACAACATGCAGTTCTCCATTGCACACGATGCGATGCGTAACTATAACCAATGCAGTTTCATTATCGCGCAGGATACATATAAACGTCACAAAATGCCCGTTCGCACAGAAAGTGGTGGTTAAAAAAATATACTGATAAAAAATAAATAAAAACCACGTTAAAAAACACCACGTTCGCATACAACCACCCAATCGGAGCGGTTCCATCGACACAAGTCCACGATCACAGACGCAACACCAACCCATGATCTGCACAAACCGCATCGTCAACGAGATCGTGCAGTTCATCTGATGCGGCCATCCCACCCCGCGCCCTCCCCTTAAATTCAGACCCCTGCCATAGGCCTTCTCATCCACAACAACACAAGTATCCATTGCGCTGCCACCAAATCGCTCCATCACATCCATCTCCACGCAAAACACCAAGCCCTACTACCGGCCATGGCGTTCGCCGACGAGTACCAGGGCGTGGAGGCCCACGGCAACACCAAGTTGCACGTCATCCACACCAACGACAAGAAGCAGGTGGTGATCACCCTCGCGCAGTACGAGCACCACCTCAGCCTCCAGCGCCACAAGATCGTCGGCATTAATCTCGAGCACAACAATGAGCCTGAAGCGACGCAGAAACCCGCCCTTTGCCAACTCTCCATCGGCAAGAAACACCCAGTGATGCTCTTCCAACTGAGCGCCGCTGAAAGGTGCATCGTCTTCGACAACTTCCTCGCCGACCCTAGGTACACCTTTGCAGGCTTCTCCATTGACGTCGACAAAAAAAAGGCTAGAGCGCGTCAATCTGGAGGTCGCCAACTTCGTCGACATCCAGAAGGAGTGGAGGGTGCCCGAGGCAACCAAGGAGTTGGACTCCCTTAGAGACGTCTCCGGCATGCTCATCGATGACTACTACAACAACATGAAGAAGAAGATCACGGACGACGAGCACAAGCGCTTGGCCACCCTGCCACTATCCATGAGGCACATCGAGTACGCGGCAAAGGACGCCTATGCAGCGTACGAGATATGGAACCGCATCACCTTCACCCAGGAGGGGCTTCGCCGTGCAAAGCTGGAGAAGGAGGAGCCCGCCAAGAAGCGTGCCAGGAGCAGCTGGGGATGGGGAGACGCTGACTGGTGAAGAAGAAGACGGTGCCGGCCAAAGAGCCACCAATGCCAGCGTTGTTTTAGAATTATCATCAAATTTGCTTTATGTTGTTTGCTTATGTATCATTAGTTTGCTTGTGATCATTTGATTTTGCTGAACTTAGTTTGCTTGCCATTTAGAATTGCTTGTAATGATGTGAACTTTGATTATGTTAGATTGCTTTCTGTTGAAATTAGTTTGCTCATGATGAACTTGTCGTACAGAATGCCTGTGATAATTTGTTTTCTGATGTTTGCTTATGAATCATTAGATTCGAGCAGTTTGCAACTAGGACGCATGCAGTGCAAGTTGTGTACTAATGCAGTACATACTCTGTCAAATGAAGTTTACATATACCCAACGAACCAGTTCACGCCCCTAAATTTGGAAAAACAAATAGATAAGAGAAAAAACACAAAAAGAAAAATGCGATCTGCATATGTAGTGACGAAAAATATGAACGTGCAGTACACAAACATAATCAATGCAGTAAAAGAATGATTTACTAAGCAGTGCACTCCCCTACATTGGAGAAAAGATTACATAAGAGCAAAAATACGAAAACAAATGAGAACTGTGCATGTAATACGGACTACGTGCACATGTAGTACAGAACTACGATCGGTCACGATTGCATGATGGTTTATAAGCGATGCGCCCCTACATTGAAAACAAAATGTAGTGCGGAAATATATGAACGTGCAGTACAGGAACATAATCAATGCAGTACAAGTATGTTTACTAAGTAGTGCACTCCCCTAGATTGGAAAAAAGATTACATAAGAGAAAAAACATGAAAACATAAAATGAGAACTGTACTTGTAGTACGGAATGCTTGCACATGCAGTACAGAACACTGATCAATGCAGTGCAAGGACGGTTTGCTAAGTAGTGCGCGCCCTTACATTGAAAAAAATAATAGAAAAACAATTGACCACCCAGGTGAAGCCGGCCCCAGCCAGTCTCGTAGTAGGTCCGCGCCAACAGCAGGCGAGTCGTTCTGAGCCACGATGCGTGGGGCCGGCCGCACAAGGGCCCACAGGTCAGAGAGCATAGAGCAGTGAGCGCCGTGTATAAGCGCCCAAATAAGTAACCAGAGGAGTTCGATACGGCTGCCTCGCCAGCTCTTATAAACAGGTCGGGCGCGTCTTCCGCGGGTGAGGTGGGACTAAATATTAGAGCGCACACACAGCGCACCGGGAACCAGCCGTGCTCACAGGCCGACTTGGGCCCAATGCGCTTCACTCCACGAACACAAGCCCAACACACAAAAGAAAGGCCACTACTTTTTTTTAAACCCCACATACCATACACAAAACGCAGGCCCAAGCACGTGTTCCGCAGTTCGTCTTGATATGACAATGCAGTTCGCTATTTTCAGGTAAGCAGTCCTTTTGCTACTCAAATGCATTCGACGACACTTAATCAGAACCAATCCACCAACTAACACCAACCACAAACATTTATTACTTCCGTTGCTCAATTGGTTGCATAAAAACGTATCGATTCGTGCTCCATACTAACAAACTCCTCCCCCTGTTCCTCTTTTTCTTCAAATCATAGATCTAGGCTTCATCCCATCCCCAGCTCTTCGCTGGAATTCCACTGAACCAGCCATGGACTGTAAGTGCGGGTGTTTTGCAAATATGGCGCCCGTAGCAGACACATGCGTGTACGCAGAAGTCTGGAGCTCACGAACGCCGAGTGGCGCAGCATGCTCGGGTGCCTGATGATACCCAACAGGGGGTTTCGGCCGCCATTTCTTCATCACCTCACAACCGTAGATCTGCAGGAAAGTTGGGTATGTTTTTCCCCTCACAGTTCTGGACATAATCTAGCCTGCAAATCCACATCTGAATATATAGTTCAATCAATTTGTTCAGTAGTGTAAACAAAAATACAAAACATAATTTGTATTGTTGTTCAGAGTTGTTAGCTATTAAGAATAGATGCTTCCACCTATTTTTCTTCAGTACCACACCAGGTATCGACAATAGTTAGATCAGAACCCAACCACACACGAACAAAAAAAAGGGTCAGTAGATCAGCGAAGTACACTGTAGCTGACCTTGCAGTACAATCATGTTGCAGTATAATATATATATATATATATATATATATATCCTAGTAAAACTAGAGGTCAATTTTGTATATAAGTTTCTTCATACATTGCAACTACTTTAGAAAATAGCAGTCATATATGTGTAAGTATTTAAGTCAACATAAATACATCATCCTAAGTATAAAGAAAAACATTTGTTGTTTACTTATAAAATTCTTTTAACACCCATTCCAATATGCAGAAGCTGTCATCCACAATAAAATTTTATGCTCCGAGTTCAGGGAAGATTACTTTGGAGACAGAACACACGAATGGGTATGCAGACATGCAAGCTGATTACCACATCGACTCTGAAGACTGCATCAACATAACTACTAGTTGGAAAGATTTTGTCTCCCATAATGGCTTTGACGTCGGAGAAGTGGCCATGGTGTTTTTCTACAAAGCAGAAGACTCCCTCAAGTTTACAATATTCGCACTCTAAGTTGTCTAATATGAAGCAAACAATATTTCTAATGCTTTGATTGTGTTGTATGCTTTTAAAATTATGTCCATCAGACACTTTGAACGATGCCTATTTTAAAGTATGAAACCTCAACTGCATCATTTTATCATCCTTTTTAGACAAGTTGTTGTTCACAGTAATGCAGTTCTCTCAAGCACATAGTGTGGTCCTAATAATAAAAAAGCAGTCCTCTAAACAGTAACAAGGAAATGCGAATGGTTGAAACTTTGCAGTTAACATATGATGTTCAAAAACAATTCTCATAGTATGCAGTTCAAATTAATTCTTATAATAACTATTCAGCTAACACAAGCATAAAATGGACCATCCATTCTAATACCACAATAGAAACATTAACCACACTGCTAATGCAGTACGGAAGTGCATATTATGAAGTCCTATAGAACACAAAATTCAGTTTAAGAAAACAGAAATCTCATAAACTGCAATAACCACTGTAAAGTAGCTACAACGAAATACACTACTAACGAAAATGTAGTGCACAACAACATATGCCACAACTACAACAAATAAAATTAAAAACAGTAGAACTGCAGACATGTGGTAGACTATCAGAAAATACTCCCGAAACAACGTATGCCTAAAAATTGTCCAACCACTAAACAATCGAAAAAATACTCCCGCAAAAAATTACATGGAAGACACGGCAACTGGACGAACAGCATCAGCTCTCGTTTAAAAATTGCAATTACAAAATTACAATTATACTCGCAATACTATGAATTCAAACCTATAGCAACACTAATTACAATATTCAAACACGCATGGACGCGCAAAAATACAAAAAATCAACAAACTCTCCCGCCCGCACAATCAAAATAACAGGAATTGAAAACAAACTCCTAAAAATTAACAAATTATAGAGTGAATGGACCGATTAAAACGAACGCAATCAAACAATTCCTACTAAAAAACAACATGCGAGCACACAAAAATCGCATCTGAAGCGAACACGGATGAACAGAGAAAGCTCGTCCGCCAAATCCCTCGATTTGCAAGCACTCTAGTAGATTTTCCTGTAAATTAGAAAGAATAAAGGTAAAATGAGATACAAAGACAAACTAAATCACCCCGCTACACCCGATTCCAATAAGACTACGCGGGCGGACCGCCAGAAAATGAAGCAGTTCTCCCGTGTAGCATTCCAGTGCGCGACGTAAAGAAGATGCAGTTCGCATCTGTTGAGCATCTTGATCTTAGAAGTGCTATTAGAATAACTATTACGATAATATTATCGAGAATAGACGGTATACATATATATATATATATATATATATATATATATATATATGTATATATATATATATATATATATATATATATATAGTCAATGAATAACAACCACGGAAAGAGTGAAGACATTGCAAAGTTGAAGAAATTGAACAACTGAGGAATTTCAAGACTAAAGAAAAACTCAAATTGAAGATTTTCAACTTCTGTTGGTGGCGAAACCCACCGGATAAGAATGATGATTTCAGACGCCGTGTGCAACTGTCGTAGGGTTCTGAGAATCAAAGTCTTCATTAATTTCTTCACACTTATAGGGTTAGTCTTCATTGATTGAAGGAAAAAGTCAATTCGTATGTTGCACATCTAAGTCATCAATTTTGCATAAGTGTTAGGATGTGTGTCCTTTTCAAAGGACATTCGAAGATTCTAAGATATTTAGCTCACACCGCAACTTGCTAAATCTCTTCTCATCCAAGGGCTTTGTGAAGATATCGGCTAGCTGTTCTTCAGTCTTCACGTGCTCGATAGAGATGTCGCCCTTCAACACCTGATCACAAAGAAAATGATGACGAATCTGAATGTGCTTTATCTTCGAGTGCTGAATTGAGTTATGAGCAATTTTGATGGCACTCTCATTGTCACAGTAGAGAGACACATTCTTCATGTTGATGTCGTACTCCTTGAGGGTTTGCTTCATCCATAGCAATTGAGCACAGCATGAACCAGCAGCAATGTACTCAGCTTCATGATGAGAGTGATCTGTGATTCTGTTTCTTCGAGGACCAACATACCAAGGAACGTCCAAGGAAATGGCATGTGCCTGTTGTTGACTTGCGGTCCACACGATCACCAGCATAGTCAAAGTCTGAATATCCAATGAGATGAAAAACCGAGCCCTTGGGATACCATAATCCAAGTGTTGGAGTGTGAGCTAGATATCGAAGAATATGCTTCACAGCCTTATGGTGTGATTCCTTCGGTGTGGGCATAGGGATTAAACACTAAGCACAATATATTTCCTAGATGCGCATAGATACATTAAAGAGCCAATCATGGAGCGGTATACCTTTTGATCGAAGTCAATACCATTTTCATTAGTGCATAGATGGACATTTGTGGGCATAGGGGTTTTGACTCCTTTGCAGTCTTGCATGCCGAATTTCCTCAATACATCCTTGAGGTATTTCTCCTGAGATATGAAGATGTCGTTTCATTGTTGACATATCTGAAGACCTAAGAAGATTTTCAATTCTCCCATCATAGACATTTGATATTCTTCACTCATCACATAGGCAAATTCATCATTGTAACATTGTTTAGTACAGCCAAAGATGATATCATCAACATATATTTGGCACACGAATAATTCATCATCATAGGTTTTGGTGAAAAGAGTTGGGTCAAGTGAACCAGGTTTGAAGCCTTTATTCATGAGGAATTCCTTCAAAGTATCATACCACGCCCGAGGGGCCTGCTTGAGGCCATAGAGGGCCTTGTTGGGTCTGAAGACTTTGTCAGGATGCTTTGGATCTTCAAAACATGGGGGTTGAGCAACATATACTTCTTCCTCAAGCTTACCATTGAGGAATGCACTTTTCACATCCATTTGATATAAGATGATATTATGATGGTTAGCATAAGCAAGTAATATGCGAATAGCCTCAAGTCTAGCAACAGGTGCAAAAGTTTCATAGAAATCAATTCCTTCAACCTGTGTGTAGCCTTGAGCTACAAGCCATGCCTTATTCCTCGCCACAAGGCCATTTTCATCTTGCTTGTTGCGGTAGATCCAGTATGTGCCGATGATATTGTGCTTGCGAGGGTCTGGTCGCTTGACAAGTTCCCAGATATTGTTGACCTCGAATTGATGCAATTCCTCTTGCATAGCTTGAATCCACTCAGGCTCCAGAAATGCTTCATCTACCTTAGTGGGCTCTGTGATAGAGACGAAAGCAAAGTGCCCACAAAAGTTAGACAAATGTGAAGCTTTTGAGCGTGTGAGGGGATCTGGTGTGTTGATGTCACTGATGATTTTCTCAATCTGCACTCCATTTGTGACGCGAGGATGAGCTGGTTGACAACGAGGAATTTGCTCAGCATTTTCTTCAGAGCCATTTTCCTCAGGTGCACCAGCATGATGATCTTCACGATCTGGAATGACTTCTTCAGCAGATTCTTCAGTAGGAATGACACCCTCCGTAGCCTTGAACTTGATGGTTTCCTCAGGTGATTTTTCATCTAGCACAGGAGGTACGTGCTCTCTTTGCGAGCCATTAGTTTCATCGAACCACACATCTACAATTTCAACAACCTTGTGATGAAAGGTTGTGGGGGCTTTCCCTATAGTGTTCAGTAAAAAAACAACCTTGTGATGGAAGTTGTTGAAGACTCTATAGGTGTGCGAGTCCTTTCCGTAATCAAGCATAAAACCTTCATGTGCTTTCGAGGCAAATTTAGAATTGTGATGAGGATCTCTAATCCAACATTTAGCACCGAAGACTTTGAAATAACTCACATTGGGTTTCTTTTCAGAGGAGTTCATATGAGGTCTTTTTGAAGAATTTGTGAAGATATACCCTGTTGATGATGTGGCATGCAGTATCAATTGCCTCAATCCAAACGTGACAAGGCGTCTTGTATTCGTCAAGCATAGTGCAAGCCATCTCAACGAGAGTCCGGTTCTTGTGCTCCACGACGCTGTTCTGCTGAGGAGTATAAGGAGCAGATAAATCATGAGTAATGTCATGGAAGTGTCACGGCAGATATCCTCATGGAAGGACTTAGTTGTGGATCCATTGCGATGAGGTTAGCTTAAAGGGGTTAAACAGGACAAAGGACACGAGGGGTTTATACTGGTTCGGCCCCTTGCAGTGAAGGTAAAGGCCTAATCCAGTTTGAGGTGGTATTGCTAGGGTTTCGATGACCAGGGAGCGAATACGCTTAGCCTGGCTCTCGATCTGTTGTTTCTTGTCCTAAGCCGCCGCTTGGTCGTCCCCTTATATACACGGGTTGACGCCCTGCCGGCCTACGGAGTCCCGGCCGTCTCATACAACATGTCTGGCTCGGTCACTTATCCTTCATGCCTTACAATACAAGTCCACATATATATGGCCGTTTATATCCGTGGGCCTTAAGCCGCCTTCGGGTTTGGCCCTCCACTAAGCCTATCTATGAACTGCCATTGTTATTATACTCTTGGGCTTCATTGATATGAACCGCCATAGGGATGACCCAGCCCCTCCTAGGCGGGTCATACCTGATAGTCATATCCCCAACATTAGGCCCCAAGTTGATATGAACTTGTTCATGTCAATCTTCAATACTTAGAAAAATCCTTCCTCATCTTACTGTGAAATATTGTAACCCGCCATGATGTCATCTCTAGAATTTACGGTAACCCGCCGTGACGTCACCTGCCATTAATGCTTCACAGAACCCAAATCTTAATAAATCTCTTTCTTTACTGTCCCTCCAAAAATCGAGGCGCCCGAGCCGTCGCCTATCCATTTTCTGCCTCCTCGATTCTCGCGCCTATCGTTTGTCCTTCCAGCCTTATAAATAAGACCTTGGACTCTCCTCTCATGCTCCCTCTTTTCCTTCTCACCTTCTTCTTCTTCCTCTGGCGCACCAGCCCGTACGAGCTCCGCCGCCGTCGACCTCTATCTCCGACCTCAACTTCGGCCGCTGCATCACCCTGAACGGACCATAAAATCGTGGCACCTCTCCGCTGTCCCATCAGCATCAGTAAGTCCTCCTTTTCTTCGCCATAGATCTGTCATTTAGGGTTTTAGTGTTTTTTACTATAAATAGTAGGGTAAAACCCCACTGCAATTTTTATTAATAATAAACTAGAGTAACAAAAGGTCTGAAAGGCTTGAGGTAAGCCCAAGAAGCAAAAAAGACTAAAACCTAAAACCTAGAGAGAAAAGGAAGAAAGAAGAAAGAAAGGGAAATAAAGGAAAAAAACAAACAACCTACTAGCCTAAGAACAAAGTAATTACAACAGGCTTTCAAGCCAAACTGAAAATTGTCTCTCATGCTTCTTCCTCATTCTAAATTTTAGAAGCTTCAGTTCCTCCAGAAATATGAACTTCCACCCTTGGAATGAAGGTGCAATGTTTTCAAAAATCTTATTGTTTCTGGTGATCCATATGGCCCATGCTCCAAGAATGATTATCTCCATGTAAAATGGATACCTTAGTTTGTCTTTAAGGTCTTGGAACGCTTCTAACACAGACAGGTTTGGAGTTCTTGTTGGACAAATGAAATCCCAGCATTGTTAAACAAATTGACAGCCCCAAAGGAGATGATGCAGTGTTTCTTCTTGTTGACAGCCTCCAACGGCATAGTTATAATCCTCCAACACAAAAAATTTCTTCTAAGTAAATTTCTTGTGTTGACTCGATCATGGAGAAGTTGCCAGAAGAAAACTTTATGCTTTGGCTGGCATGAACTCTGCCAGATCTAGTTCAAGTGTGGGGGTGTCTGTTTGTGACCAATTAAGACTTTATATGCTTTGATGGACGAATAGTGTTCAGTCCCCCAAATGTAACTCCATGTGTCTAAAGAGTCTAAATGCTCAGATTGTCTCGTGGCTATGCAAATGTCTTCCATTTGTAAGAATTCCTCATAGGCCTTAGTTGTCAAAGGGAGGAAGAATAGGTCATGTAGGTACTCGATGCAATACTTGTTGAATATTCAGTGGGGGTTTCTGAAAGAGAACAAGTGAGGAAATTGGTGTTTAAGTATTGCTTGGCTCCATAGATCATCC